>VXAL01008583.1:0-33873 GCA_013399475.1 Chauna torquata
AACTCAGGTTATTCTATGATTCTTTGAAACAAAGAAGACTAGGAGGGGACCAGTCAAAGACTTTGGATGGCCTACTTTCAGCTTCAGGTAAGGCTGATCTTAAAATATCAGGTATCATAATCTTATCCACAAGACCACCAACAATAATCAAATGGAAAATTTATACACTGGTATCAAAAACTGTAAGTTATGTGCAAAGAAGGATAGAAAATTGGTAAGTGAAGCAAAAACAACAACAAAAAAACAACAAAAATACAAATCAGAAGCACTAAGGACAATGTAAAGAAACTTAAGTTTCTTTTCTTGAGTATTACAAAAAAAGTAATAGACCAGTGGTACTGGCAAATCATTAGGTAGGGATTGTGGAGTTCTCAATAATAATTCAGAGGTTCAGATTTTTCTTTTATGTTCTGCATTTGGGAAAAAGCAAACTAACAGATGATGTATTCCTGTTGAAGAATGATGAATAAATATATTATAACTAAACTGTCACTCAGAACAGGGTGATGAATAAAGACAGAGCTTTTAAAACCAGCAGTTCCAGAAGGTCTTCATACAAAAACTGTCCGAGACCCTCCCTGAGCAGAAAACAAGCATTGCACCAATAATCAACAAAATGGAGTAAGATAACATAAAAAGTGATTAATATATCAGCGAAGATACTGATCTTGGACAAAGTAATAATATGACTACTAGTGGAGTCACTTCCTCATGAGACCATGTCATGGTTTTGGCTGGGACAGAGTTAATTTTCTTTGTAGAGGCTCACACAATGCTGTGTTTTGGATTTTTGATAAAAATAGTGGTGATGTTTTTGGTTGTTGCGGAGCAGTGCTTACACAGAGCCAAGGACTTTTTAGCTTCTCATGCTGCCCTGCCAGCGAGGAGGTTGGGAGTGCACAAGGAGTTGGGAGGGGACAGGACCAGGACAGGTGACCCAGACTGACCAAAGAGATATTCCATACTATATGGCATCACGCTCAGCAATAAAAGCTGGGGTAAAGAAGGAGGAAGTGGGGGGGATGTTCAGAGTGATGGCATTTGTCTTCCCAAGAAACCGTTATGTGTGATGAGCCCTGTTTTCCTGGCAGTGGCTGAACACCTGCCTGTCGATGGGAAGTAGTGAATGAATTCCTTGTTTTGCTTTGCTTGCACACGCGGCTTTTGCTTTACCTAGTAAACTGTCTTTATCTCAACCCATGAGTTCTTGCACATTTACCTTTCTGATTCTCTCTCCTATCCCACCTGGGGAGAGTGAGCGAGCAGCTGTGTGGTACTTAGCTGCCTGCTGGGTCAGGTCTAAACCACAACAGACTGCAAGTTTGGTTGATAAAGATAATATTTTTGATGTAGCACACTTGTTTCTGTAAGGTGTTTAACTTAGTGGTTGCATGACTTCTTGATCAGTTATCAAAGTGATACAAAATCAACATAGCACTAATGAATTTAGGACTGATTAAATTACAAGTCCGAATAGTAATTATAAGTAAGGAATCATTACTGAGTGATTGTGTTTCTCATGACACCCTGCAGATATCAGTTCTTTGGGCTCTGCTGCTTAATGATTTTATCAGTGGTCTGAAAGAAAGTCTAACATCAGTGATGAAGTTTGCAGTTAAGCTGAAAGATTAACTGTTTAATTTGAGGGGTTTTGGTTATGGAGATCACAACAGTTCTCTGTCTCTGCATGTGCTGTGGAATGCAATCTATCAATAAGTAAAATTACAGCAGTGGGTTGTTCCCTGCAGATCTACAAAGGATGGTTTAAAATTAGATTTCTGGAATGGTTGAGATGGAACCGTGGGTACTGTGCTTGAATCTTATTTCAATCCTTTTTCCATCTCTAAGCACTGTAAATCTAGCTACAAAGAATAACGAATTGTTTTCTGCTGAGTTAATGATCTGAAATGGTTCACTGCAGGCTGATGAGTGCTGAAGCCAGCAAGGAGACAGTGTGAAAGCACGGCAGAGAAAAGGAGTGCTGGTGAGGGCAGGACCATGGTGGCCCAAAACCACAGCAGCTCCTGTGAATCTATATCTTTCCAGAAGGTTCCTCAATAATATCCATATCCACAATATAAAATGTATAACTTCATAATTCTGTTTTACTTACTCATGGGAATGAATGTATGCAATAAAAGAATGCAGAACTAACCCAGCTCTCACTTGAAAGCAAAGTCAAGATCATGGATTCAATCTGGAGTAACAGTGGCATATGGCACTATGGCAGCATCCTCCAACAGTCTTTTAGGCGATGATAACAAGTTTCAAAAAGTATCTTTAGTACCTAAATATCTCTGCTTGCAGAATCACTGTATTTGTTCCCCCATTTGCAGCAGCGTAGCTCTTCTAGCTGGCATGAGCTGATGGCAGAGACCTGTCCTGTTGAAGCACAGGTGCCCAGGCTCGGGATGTGCTTACCTGACATCTCTCACGGGGCCTTTTTTTACCCTTGCACAGGGCTACAGCTAAATATATGTTCTGAGGCAATTAATCTAAAAGGTTATGATTATGATCTCATTTAGATTTTTGAATTGCTCCTTTTTCACACTAGTTCAACTATGTTGGCTTCATTGGAGCTATTCCCTGCAAAAATAGACTGTGTGAAAGGTGTTTCTGTCTGCCGACAAGGTAACGATGTATTAGATAGAGCTGTATGGCATGCTTTGTTTTGCAGCAAAGCTATTTTTAAAGACACCTACTTTTTCCTGTTCTATCTGCTTATATACCGCCTCTTGATGTCCCTTGTTTGCACCAGTTGAAATTTATATATTTATTTATTATTTATTGTAATAAAGGCTAGAGAAGAGGCCAGCTTAAAATAATCATGAGATTTCTCATGAAGCTTCTGTGAGCATGTTTTTTCCAATGTGCCTAGATCCTGAATATCAACTGCTGCCTGTAGTTTGGTATCTGTGAACATACTGATGTTGCACTACTTCCTGTTGTCCGGGTTGTTAATAAAGATGTTTTAAGTGCTGGTGGCAGTACTGACCCCAGAGGAATGCCACTAGTGTCTCTCATGTCACTGGGTTCAACACCTGCAGATGGGCAGCCCAGCCAATTTTCCGTCCACCTATTAGCAATTTGTTTGTTAGGTTACTGTGTGAAATTGTAACAAGCCATTGTAAAGTCAAGTCAAATTTCTTGGTGAGAAGATGTTCACTGCTGCCCTCTTGTCAACAGAGCCAGTCACTTCATGGAAGGTCATCAGGTTGGTTAGGCCCAACTTGCCTTTAGTGAATGCAAGCTGGATATTCCCAATCACTTTCTTTTTCTTCTTGTGCTTGAACATGGCTTCCAGGAGGATTTTCTCCTTAACTTTCCAGGGGACCAAAATAGGTCTGTAGCTCCCTGCATCCTCCCTCTTAGAGTTGGGCAAGGTGTTTTTCTTTTTCCAGTCATAAGGAACTAAAGGAAACTTATTATTCGCCTATTATTCATCCGTCACAAATACATCAGAAATCATCTCTTTTTACTGCTTGTTCCATCCACTCTCCACTGAGGCACTGTGCTCTCTGCGGACAGAATAGGAGTATGCCACAGGCAACTATGCCAGAAGAAGAGCCCTGTACTGCAGTCCTGGCACTATGTTTTTGGATCTGTTTGTTTTTTAAACTCTCTTCTAACCTGCTGTGTGGCAGACCAAGTTCTGTAGGCACTGTGTAAGTACAGAGAATAACACAAGGCTCCAGGTTACATGTAGAAGTAGTTCTACTTATATTAATACATAATATTAAACGCGAATCTCTTGATTACTTTCTGTATGAAAGTGTTAGAATCCACTTATTAGCTTCCAGACTGTGAACAAACTATGGAAAAAATATATATATGCCCACCTCTGGGCTTAGTGCTCTGTCTCCGTATTTGCAGATACTGCAATCTGATTCTATTCGTAAGGGACACAAGACATGAACTCACCTTCCACCAGACCATTCTCACCCATTGTTAATAGTTTAAGGACCTGAAGCTTTTAGATTTTTTTGAAAATGGGTTATCAAATGGGGTGCTTATCAAGCTTCTAACAATTTTGCACAAGTCCCTAATGCCTTGTGGTTCAGTATTGCTGAAGGCATTCAAGGGGATTTGGGGAGGGAAATCGGGCCTTTCAGTCATTTCTCTGAAGGTAATGAAGATGTATTCAGCTCCTGGCAGCTGAAGTACAGGAGAAGGATTTGGAATTATACTGAACACATTCTTCTTTTTTTTTTTTCCACTCAGAAATACAGTCAAGAGAGATTATTGTTTTTTAAATTGTTCCTTACTCATTCTTGAAGTAGTCTCAAGTCATCATAAGAAGAAATTGACTGAGTTCAGAGAATACTTGTTAGAATTTCACCATGGTAATTTCATAAATGCTGCTTTACAATTCTTCTATCATCCTCTAATATACTCTGTTTCACGCTGAGAGCAGCGGAAATGTGTGTTAATCACAATGCTATGAATTACTGGCTTGTAGATTAAAAAATAGAAACCATAGACTCTGAAAGACACTCAGGGAGAAACTGACCTTCAGAAATATTTAAGATGGTATTAAAGTAATGTGTTATTTTAGTCAAGAAAGATCCAAAAGTCCCAATCAAACTCAGGTCTTTCTTGTGCGTTTAGAAGATGCACACAAAGACAGAGCGTAGTCACAGTAAAACACACAGAGATAAGTGTCATTGAGGTTTTTACACACTGAATATGATATTTTGAACTCAGTAATATCTATGCAACTTCTACAGTAAGCAAGAGACCATAAATATAACAGGCTTTTGGAAAGAATTCATCTATGTTTTTGTACTCTCATGCGATTTATTGTCACGCCGAACATCAGGCCTACCAGTTCTCTTCAAAATATATTGCTGCTGCCTACGTAGATACACAGATATAATCTTTTCAGTTGTCACCTGTCCTCTGCAACTGTAGTATGATAGACTTTTCTCAAAAAAAGAAACTCACATTTTTGTTGTTGTGATTCCTTTTCTGGGATCTAAGAAAATGCCAAGTATAATATTTCTAATGAAATGGAGAATTAGCAAAATGAACACGAAAGCAGAAAGGCTTTCCTCTGTGCATCAGTTTATGTAACAGCAGACACAAATGTCATTTGTTTGAATGGTTGTCTCCTCATTGCTCTAGGCTGCAATTAAACTAGCTTTAACCAGCATCGTCTTAAAAAATATCTTAGCTCAATCTTGAGTTGACAGGACAAGTTTCTTCTCTCCAGTTCAAGACAGAACAGATTTTAATGTCTCCTTAGTGTCAGGTAGTAAATATACAGTACGGCATGTCCTTTTAGAAGGACATTAATAAGGAGTTTTAATACATATGTTTTTATATTTGTTTTAGTTTCATTTGAAACAAAAGAAAACTCTCTGAGTTTGTATTAGATTGTCAGGTACAAACTGTATGTTAGCTGCAAAGTAATGCTAAGGAATATTTACTTCTTCACTGGAAAAATAGATATAAAAAAAACACAGAGAGGCTTGAGAGCAGCTTCTCTGAATCCATGAAATACTGTGTGACTACTGCCATCTTCTGGGACACGAAACAAAGACACATCAATATTACACAACAAAATGCTACTTGCCATTGCAGAAGAGGTTTAGCTTATTAGATATAGAATAGTCAGAAACTCTTTAAGGCTGGCTCATTTGTCAGTGGTTTCTTGTACATGCCATATTCCAGTTCCAGTTCTATATGCTTGACTTCTAAACACTAGGTTAAAGTTATTTTATAAATGCAGCAAAATTATACTCCTATAATTTAAGCCATGGGGAAGATGGTTACAAATACTTGTTGCATTCTAGTTCTGAGAAGTTTCTCAGAGTTACTGCACTGGAATAGTGTATTTTTTTTTCAGTTATGCTGATTTGAGTGGGTTGTCAAGGTTCGTGACTAGGACTTACATATGTATTGTGATAATACAAACATATAAATCAGTAGATGTACGTGTGTGCGATGCATTTTGTAGTAAAGAAAAACTGCAGCTGTCTACTCACAGCACTGCAAGATATATGAGATCTGAGGTGGCCCTGAGGACAAGGCCGCCAAATCCATGTCATGCTGGTTGTATAATGCTTGGCGCCCTGCCTTGGGTTTATCTTCACTGTTAATATCCACCATTGATCTTGTTCCTCCTTAAGGCTGCTGCTCCTGTAAGAAACTGCTTTACTTCTGCCCACTCGTTGCCTCTCACTCATAAAAGATGACTTTATACTCTTGGCACAGCTAAGAACATCAGCCTGTTGGGTCAACAGAAACAGCCACAGGTCTTGAAGAAGTCCCCCTTGCTCAGGTGGGACGGAGGAAGAAAGCTGTTACAGAGTCTGAAGGTAATCTGGGGGTGAGTTTGTGATAATTGGCCAGTGAAATACCCCACTCAGTAAGAATACCTAAAAAACAAGAACAAAAACAAACAAACAACAAAAACCTAGGACAAGGTCTGTGCAACATTTAAGTGTTAATAAGATCCCATTCTGTTAAAAATCCCAGTACAGTTCTTCTTCATTTTTTTCATACCAACTAAAATGAAATACAACCAGGCAGTTGTGAGTTAGATAGCTCATTAGTTATGTCACCTAAGTTCTATAATATATCACTTATTTTTGTGATATCCCAGGGTTAAGTCACTTTATAAAAAGGCTTTAAATGTTTATCATTATGACAATCTACAGAAAACAAAATCCGTATTTTGTGCTTCTTTTGGCACACTATTCAATAGAAATAATATTTATAATTCTGCATTTGCACTACCTGCTCCATTTTTAACTATGCAAGACTGCGTTCATTTAATATGAGAACCTTGACAAAAAGAAAAGAAAGTGTCCATAAATTTTTATCTTAAGCATTAATTTTTCTAGTAGTGAACAGTATTTAGCAGAATGTAGTTTCCGTAACTCTATGGAGACAATCTGTCTTTTGTCAGAAAGTGTTATGCCAGTTATGCTGTGTCCCTAGGAAACATGAAATACAATATAAATGTGTAGCCAAGTAAGTTATATAACGACTCATTATCCTTGAATGTTATGCAAAATTATTCTCTACATTCTCACATTCATGTTTTTAACAGTTATTACTGTGTTGGCACCATTGCTATTTAGAGGGAGGAGGGGAGTTTGTTGCTTCAGGCGATCCCAAAATGTTCTCTTCTATTTATAGCAAAAGAAGGTTATTTCTCACTGTATTTCCAGGTGGAAGACATTTAGAGGTGACCTTTGAGCTGTTCATTGGAGTATAGTGCATAACATGTTTGCATAAAAATATATCTATTCCTTGACAACTCTCTGCATTCTAAAAATACTGAGATACACATGTAAAATATTAGTACAGAAATGCGTGTGGTCTTTATTTCATTCAGTTTTGTATAAATGAAAAAGGATACCTGAACTGGAAAGCCCATTCATTAAAATTTGCTGAATAGATAGGAGTAGCCCAGAAGCAGCAAATCCTCAGGAGTACCACCCCTCACTTGCCTGCTGCCCCACAGAAGCAGTGGTACTTCATAGAGATGGTCTGGCTGATGAAGCCTGAGCTGTTCTGACAGGGTGTGGGCTCTCACTCCTGGTTTCCCAGTAGGCAGACTCATTGTTGGTAGAGGATATCATTCTGCCAAAATGGGTCATGTTCAGGGAACATTGCAACATCTTCTCCCACTAAATATTGAAGACAGCATTCTGTAAACAATTCATATTCTTGGTTTACTTGCTTAAAAGAAAAAAATAAGGAAAGGGTGTGTGTGAAATGGATAAAATGTTTTTTTTTTTGTTTCAGATGCATATCTGATGAATCCCAGACAAGGTATTTTGAACAAGGTAATTTTGAAATAGGCAAAAGTCCTCTGAAATAATCAAAGTACTCCATTAGGAAATGTGGAGTACTCTACCTGAATTTCTTGTTTGGTTTTAACAAATTCAACATAAATTTTTATTTAATGTAGAAATTTTTTTAAAAAAGTGAGGGAAATTCTGACATCTATTTTGATATTTCTAAAAAGAACTTTAATGAGATATTATATTTATAAATCAATGTAAATATAATCAAAATATAAACATCTTATCTTTTAGGGTATGTGATAAAAGCACCACAAAGGAGCAAAGAGAGACAATGGGAGGTTGGGGAGCCCAAATAAAACCCTGCTCTG
The DNA here is from genome assembly GCA_013399475.1 of Chauna torquata. Classification (NCBI taxonomy): domain Eukaryota; kingdom Metazoa; phylum Chordata; class Aves; order Anseriformes; family Anhimidae; genus Chauna; species Chauna torquata. Next base: position 8,129 of record VXAL01008583.1, read on the forward strand.
GCTGCTCCCAAGCCCATCGCAGGAGCCATCAACCCAGTGAAGGCCCACCTCCACAGAGCCAGAGCTGCACAGCAGCACACAAAGGCATGCAGGAACCCACTGTGGGCTCATAGGAAGGGACACCCTCTCTGGTCCCTCCCAGGGCTGTCCCAGGAGATCCTTAGCCCCGGTGTACAGGTGTGACACCCACCACCATGAATCAACCCTGGAGCACATTTTGGACTGAGGGACATTGATGCCTAGGGATATAGGACTTATTATGAGATTCAAGGAATGATCATTTGGGGATTGCACAGGACTTATCATAGAATGTTTAGGGGAGAAACCGAAGGTTTCCCCACCGAAGGTGGGGAAAGGGAGGGATTTAGATGATTTGGGGAGTAACAAGTGTGAGGAAAACAGATAAGCAGATAAAAAGGACAAGTCGTGTAAATAGTTGGCTGGTCAGTATGCTTGTATGGCTGTGTTCTGCACCTGATTGGTGCAGTCTGTCTGATCTTCTTATTAAATCTCTTTCTATTGCTTTCCCTGGGTGAGGACTGTCTATTCAGTATGAACGTGTGCATGGTGGGGAGTCTGGGTGCTAGCAGCTGGAGTCAGACCATGGGTTAGAGTTGCCCATGTGCTTGGGTGACAGCCACTGGAGAGACCAGAGCAAGTGACCAGAGCGGAACTGTGGGCCCCAGGGGCCCATGTGCCCATGTTGCCAGCCACTGGAGTGAGCATGGGTGTGTGAGCAAACGTATGAGCGCTAGCACAGATCAAGACAGACCAGACAGCAAGTAGGTGAAAGTGGCGTGGAAGCCGAGGGTGTCTCTCAGGGGGAGACCACAGTGGAGCTGGCTGCTGGGAACCAGGAGAGTTCCAGCCAGGTGCTGGAGAGACCACAGGGTCTGGGGGGGTCCCTGGGGATAAGTCCCATCTGCGTATGTGTGGCTACTGCAGGACCAGGGCAGTCCCAGCCAGCTCTGGGTATGTGTGCATGCACATGCATGTATGCTGGTGAGACAGTCTGCACCAGCAACCAGAGTGGGGCTGTGGCCTTGGGGTCTTATATCTCTAGGTGCCAGCAACTGGGCAGACTGAGATCCACCTCGCATGCATGCAGACCTCTATGCTGCTCAGTAAAATGTGATGACTACCGCTCATCACCTGGTGTTTCTTCATCACTGCTCTTTTGAACACATTATGCTAAATAGCAGTGATATGTTTAGAGCGCTGGTAGATTACCACATCAGTTAAAAAAGTTAAGTCTATCCAGCTTAGTGGTTATGGAAGAAACTGAAGCCTTGCAGCTCTTTCTCCACTAGAGGTCTCTACGGACAACACTCGGCAGAGTCTTAAGGAACTCTCACAGGCAACGGCTGCTGCTGTTTGTGTTTGTGTTTGCACAACTGCATGCAAGACAGTTGTTGCACTACTACTTTATAATCGTCATATAGGTAAATCAGATTCCTCTAATATTGACAGGTAAGAATGTTTAAATGTGACTGATTGCTTTTCGTGATATTGCACCAAGTGAGAATTTCAACTGCTGTCTTCAGTTAAAGGGACTAGTTCTGGTTTCATAAGTATACGAAAACCAGAAGGATCAAACAACAGCCACTCTAAAAAAATTAATAGTGAGACATCTTTGATTTCCTGAGATATACACTCTAAGAACAAATCTTTTATCCTTAAAAGGTCCTGATTTCACTACTTTTACATTCTGTTAATTTTAGTGGAGATTATAGTGACTCGAACTGGATTTACTGGGGGTCCTCCCTTTCTCAGATCTGTGCAACTGCATTTGTTCACGTGATGTCTCCAATAAGACTAGTCATGTGTGACAAATGCTTCACAGACACACTAAGTTCATGCATGTTTATTTATATAACTAAGCCTGCTTTTCTCAAAAGAACATCACTGTAACGTGGAAAGTGGTCATGAGCAGTAACAGCTCCTGCAGACTTCAGGAAGATGGGATAATCTTTCTCTGCAGAACCAAAATTTAGATGTTCTATTTAATACTGTATGCAAGTATTCTGTTTCTGATTTAATTTAAAGAACTTAAAACTTCACCAAATTCTCTAGTCTGTCTCAAATTCAGGATTGCTGAGCAAGCACTGAAAACAAGCATATCCTGCATAAGTGGGACAGAGCAACACCCTAAGCATATAACAGAGGAAAAAGTACTAGAGCAAAATTTCTGAGGGATAAGTCATTTTCAAAAACCCCTTGGCTATGTTTAAACCACAGGACTGCTGCTCTGACTTTGCTAAAACCTGGGTGCATTTGAACAACCCCCTGCCGTGCCTCTACTGCCTTGGTTTCCACTGGAAGGAAGGTTGGATGTGTAGGCTGAGGATGGATGGACCTTGGGAGCCCTGAGGGAGACTGTGGAGCAATTCCAGTGATCAGATTTGATGTAACTTTTGACACTGTTGAGGCAATTGCAGAGAAGACGAAAAAAAATCCTTTCAAATACAGCATCAATCGAGTTAATGTAGTGGAAGATTTGGGTAGTGAGTAAAGAGGTTAGGTACAGGGACATAACCTCCTGTGGAGTCTGTGATTGCAGAACAGCTCAGAAAGAAACAAATCCTCATGCAGATACTTTCACTGAAACTCTGGAGCTGGTACTTTTTGAGCAGGGTCTATTCGAGGACAGAACATGACCAGAATACAAGACCTGGGGGCTGCAGGGTTTCTGAGAACTTACTGCAAATGTACTATGTTGGTCCACCCCAGTGAATAACAATGGAAAACTCTTTTCCAGATGGTCAGACTTCTCTGCTACCTCTCGTTCAAGAACTCGCAATTTCAGATGTCAGGGTATTTTGAATTACTATGAAGCACTTTTTCTGCTATGACAGTAGATGTGTTCAAGTTGCTCAATGACTTCCAGCATACCTTCTGTTTTGTCCAGAAGAAATCCATTGTGGTTTACTTGCCAACAAGGACCATAAAAACATATGACATATTCTTCATTTCTAGTAGTTGCAGAAGTCTTGCTATTACTAAATGTCCAAAGACTACTTCTACTTTCTGGAAAGTTTAGGTGTAACTTTTTCTTGATAGACTTGTGAAAAGTAGTTTGCCAGAAAGGGTTTTGGATCACAAGGGAACTCATCCTGTGTGTAAGATACACATAACCTCATATTTTCCCTCAGGATATCTGCTGTTGTAAAAGAGCTCTATGGAATATACAAGCGTAGGGTCCTGGATGATTCCAACCTTCTCCTTTATTCCCAGAGCCGTCTAACTAGCAAAAACCTAGGCTAAAGGCTGGGGGTATATCGAAATTTGCATGAGGTAGGTTCCTCCACTTTTGTTATTCTCATAACTCCAAATGAAATTATATGAGTATTTTACAGTGATTATCAAGATAAATCTGTGCATTTCTTACTGACACTATATTTACTCATATTTTGCATAAAAGAAAAAATGACACCATTGCTGTATTCAAAGTCAAACTCAGCCGTATTGAATTTAATGTAATTGCAAAGATAATCAGAAATACATGCCATTTTACTACTACGTGATGTATTTATGCCCTGATTCAGCAAGGTATTTAAACCTAATTATAACTAAAAGTGGTTGCCTTCTTCCATTGGATACCTACAGATTTAAAAGTAAATGTGGTTTAAATATTTAAATATTATAAATACAACCACTGAGCTGTGTCTATGCACTTGAAAAGCAAAGAGCAAACTGCTTTGAAGATATAGAAGTTGTGTTACATTGTTATGCAGCTAATTTTAAAATATCTTATTTAGAAAGAATTACAGTATATCTGATACAGAGAAAGAATCCTGTAGCAATATGCAGTATTTCCTCATTTTAAATATGCATATTCATATTACCCTTTATATATGTATGCACCACATCTTTCTTCTCATTAATGAAGTTTGACAATTTGTGACAGGACAGAAAGGGAATTCATTATATTTAGTAATAGAAAACCCATTTCTCATTTTTCTAGCACCAAGCAGCTGCAATGAAATTGCCTAAACCACTATATCACAATTCTCCACCTTTGTGGTTCTTAAGGTCACCCTCAAGGGTCTTCAATCTCCTTATGTTCACAGCTTGGCACCTGGTAATTTTCAGAATCAGGAAATATAAGGAAGCTATATATTTTTATTCTAAGAAGGATTTTTTTTTGTTGTTTTGAGAAGAAATAAATCTGTCAGGTTGAAAATATTAAAAATCAGAAGCTTGACTGTAATAATCACAGCAATGTCAATGCCAATTTTGTTTAGAAAACTTTGGAATGAAAATTTTCTGCATGACAAAGAAACTTCCCCTGTCCCTGAAAGAAATTGTCAGTGTGTAAGGGAAATGTAATTTTTATTTCAATAATCAATGGAGTTTAAGAATAATCCATGGTACTAGGACTGAAAGGCACCCAGCATTACTTTTCCTTAAAAAGTTACTCAGTATTCTTGCTGCTACCAACTTCAGTGGGCTACATTGGCTAAAATGAAAGAAGGCTAAGCCATTTTTTCTCTGTATAAAATAGTCATATGCTTTGTATACCAGTATCAACTACTGAGGAAATGCAACAATAGACGATAATACCGAATTCAACTGATTTCATTAAGAATGTCTTCTGACAGGCTCCAGTCTAATAAATTGCATCAGCATAAATGGGGGGTGGGGTGGGGCACGGACACAAACAAACAAACAAAAAACACTTACTTTGAGCTCTGCAATGAGAAAAAAGAAGGATTTCCTTTTTATCTGACTGTATTTCTACTGAACGTATGTATCCTAATTCTTTCTGTATATGACTCGAAATAAAGTACAACAAATTTTTCTGTTCCAGTTAACATTTTGCTTTTAGTGGAAATAGAAGATATTCTGAATATGAAGACACTAATTAAAAACAGTAAAAAAAAAAGATAAATAACGTTGAAAAGCAAACTACTTAGTATTTATTCACTTTACTACCCAAACCCTCCAAAGTTTTCATGCTTTCTTCTCATTGAAAACTAATTTGTTTTATCATCATGGTAAATCTATCCGATACAAAGTGATTCACAAGTGTAGTCATTAATATTACCATGTTGTCGTGACAGTATCAGTTTTGTGCTCTGCTGTCCCTACGCTGTGCAATCTAACCAGCTCAGCCTCATTAGGATTTGCCTTCGCTCAAATCTTCTGTTCCCAGTTCTGGGTCAGCACCTTCACAGCCTCACATAAAGGTGTATAAAGCATGTGAATAATTGAAACAGAGGAAGCAATGCAAAGAATTGGAATGAAGAACGGAGATTTTTCTAGTTTGATGGAAAACAAAGATTTTCATAGCTGCATCAGGAAATACAGAATTATTTGGACAAAAAACCTCAGTGGTTTCAGTACTGTGGTAGCTACATAGTTTTTTTCTAAGAGGATTTGGAAAACAGCTGAGGTGTATTCTACCAGTTTATGATTCTTATGAAGAATACTGAAGCAATGCACCAGAAGTGCTAAGTTGGCGTTGAAATACTGAGAACTGTCTCACCAAATGTGAGTTAGTAACTATAGCAGTAATCAGCTAACTATTCAAATAAATAGCAAGTAATTTCTTACCTTTATACAACATTCATTACTTCTGATATTATAAATGAATACCTAGATTTATAATTCCCATATTGTATAGGATTTGACAATATAAGCTATTATTAAAAATGTCCGTTATGAGTATGGGTTTTGTTCTATTATGAATGGTTAGGTTTCAGTCCAGAATTAGGGAAGTGATTTCTTAATATGATGTTAACCAATTTTTTTTGTCCTTCTGAATGTAGTCCGTGAATTTGAGATTTGCTTATATTGGTATTTGCCTGTAACACACATGCATAACTTCAACTCAGACAGTTACCAGGTTAGTGCAAACACATTCATACATGTTATTAGCAGTTCTTGTCCAAACTGAAGATGTGCAGGAGAAATTATAAAGGGGCTGGCTCAGTGGTTATCTAATTATTTTGTTCTCAGTTATAAGCTTATTCAGTGAATTTGGGAAGACACTGAGAATATGTCTGCCCTGCAAAATGGAGTATGAGGCAGCAGTCTCCAGGCTAGAAAGATGTTTGCTAATAACACTATGCAGTGTAGCACAGCTGCCCAGATATTCTGGCATTACTATTTCCCAAGTATGGCATTCTCCTGATTTTTTTTTCCCCCGTAATTTCTGTCTGTAATGCTAGTAATATGGACTATGGAGGTATTGTCCCATGCACACACATTCAAACGCTGAAATTTTCTTTGTCATACATCTTGTTCTCTATCAGTCACAGAAGGAGATTTTATGGGACACGTTACTCATACTGCTAGTACAGTAGAAGAAGAGAAGGATCAAGAGGCACCTACAGATTCACCCGTGCAGCTAGTTTTAGTCCCAACATTACAAAACAACAAAAAAGTGTATGTAAGAAAAGGTGTGTCTTTGTAGACTTTCTTTTGGAAATATATAGGTCCTTATTTAACAAACATTTTTGATAATATATTTTTTTCTTATCAGTGGTTAACCGACTCCTTTCCTTAATTATTTTAATGGTTTACCATGTTTTATATAACTTGGTTTTTTTTTGAAAAATACAAACGTAATATTTTGGTATTACTCTAGAAATGGTATAAATTGAGATGTTAGTGGTTCCGTGTGACTTTGTTACTGATATTTATTTTGTATTAGTGTTATCTGGCATTTTTTTTCTCCGATTAATATGTAGTTCAAAAGCTTGTACTAACAATGACTATCGTGTCTTATGGATTGCTATTGTATTTGTCTGAGCTTTTTATAGTGACAGATTTCCAGTGTTTCACTGACAAAACCTTAGCTCACATGAGTTACAATGCAGAATAACTACTTTAATTTTCATCAGCTTGACATGTAATAATTCTTGCTGTCAGGAGAACTTTAAAAAAGAGCTATTTAAAAAAGAATTCAAAAGGAGAGCTATCGTTGTACCTCAGAGTTGCTTCTACATTGAGCATCTGTGAAGTTCAATGGGAAGCTTTTGCCTGTAAGGGTATCACGATTTTAGTGGTCATTCTGCATGAATTATGTAGGTGGTCATTAGTGCCAGTATAATCCAGATTTGGAGGTGGCATAGCTGTAGGTGAGAAAAGTGGCAATAATCACTAAGTCTTTGCAACATTTAATTCCAAAAATGTTGATTTGAGAATTACAGTTAAATTGCTGCTGTTGTTTTGGTTATTGTCTTATCAAAATCCCTAAATCCCTTTATTTTCTAGCAAATTCAGCTGCATACCTGCCCACCTTTGATACTCTTCAACAAACTCCGTAACTCACTAGTTGTCTAGCTCAGCTGGGCAAGGAAACAGCTGAGCATGTAAATACACATCACATCACTAGATGTCCTCCTCCCACAAAATTTCTTCTCCTCCTCAGTTAACAAACTGAAAATATTCTCTTAAAAAGACCTAGAATCCTGTACGGCGCTAAAAGATCACCAGTACAAACTCAAGTAGTCACAAATGACCTCCCAAAAACCAGCCTCAAGGTGGGTCGGAGCTCTGCAGTTATGGAATATGTTTTGTTATGCATATATTGGGCCTCTAAGGACTACTGAGGAGTTTTCTGTCATAGAAAATGTTGCGAAAGCGAGGCTCCTCTGAGTCTATCACCTTGCTAAAAAAAAAAATCCAGAGTGCATAGATACCTAAGACTGATTGTTTCATAACTAATATTTTTGGCTTTCTCAGTGCACTGGTTATATGGTGCTCTCTGTGCACACATGCATAAACCGTCGAGATAATTCCTTACTCTTCTGTTGTGTTGCCCTGTCCTGTTTTTTTTGTTTGTTTGTTTTGTTGTTTTGTTTTGTTTTGTTCGTTTATTTGTTTTGCTTGCTGAGGAAGTACAGTCAGCTTTAGCTGGTGTTTGGTGCTATGCAAACATGGCTTTTGGTTTACTACTTTCCCAGAGGATGCTACATAAACACAACCATCCCCACTACTAGAAATGGATACAAGTTCATGGTCAGCCAGTGGGGGCAATCTGCAGGGCCTGCTGCAGGCACAGCAGGTGGGACAGCTTTTCTGGTGTCATCCAGCCCATCTGCTTGGCACTCCTGGTGGCTGGAGGCCCCTCTGGTATCTGGAAAGGACAGGGTGTGGGATGGGGACAGGGTGATGCGTGGTGTACACCAGCAGGGAGGGAGGGAGGATGAAGCATGCCTTGGGACTGTAGGAAGAATGGTATTTTAAAGGTATTTTTTTATTATTTCTGAATGTTACTCTGGGGCACTGGGTAAGCAGAGTTTTCCAAGAGTTTACAGCTTAATCTGAACAGGAAGTAAAGTCAAGATGGAAGAAAGAGAGCTACAGTTTAAAACAGGCTACAGGCTCTTTGAGGGCTACTTTTACAACTGTTAGATTTTCCCTGAGAGCTAACATGATGTGTGAGAAACTGCATTTCATAGCATGATTAAGGGCATTAAAATGAATGGGATAGTTGAGTAAGAGAACAAAGCGACTGAACTGAAGTAACATTTCCAGAGTGCTTACTCATCTTCAAGAAAGAGTCATGGCTTTTCTCTCTTAGGTGTCTGGGAGGGCTCTTCCAACATATGACATACATGCAAAGCTAGGTCTGAAGTACTGGGTCATGAATCCATAGCTGAGTTTATATTCTAGTTATCCTTGCTTTCTAAGTACTCACTGGTCCATTATCGGCCTGAAGGGGTGGCCGTCTGTGAAAAGCCTTTTCTGGGTAAACTCAGATTAACAGCATCTGGGGAGAGAGAAGGTTGATATCTTCAGCTTTAAGTAAGGAGAACCCTCTAATGAGTCCATCTCACAGGAAAGGATGAAAAGATGTGTAGCATTGTGAACTATATGATTTTTTTCAGCTTGTGCCTGATCTAGTGCCACTTAGAGATGAAAGAAGGATTTCAATCTTTTTCAACAGGCATGGTACAGCTTGTTGTTGTTGTTTTTTATGGTAGTGAAGAGCCATACGATTATCTAGCTGTAGTTGCTCTTTTTAAGATTTCAGTGAGCTGCTGAATTTTGTTGAGATTCCCTTAAAAATGCATGATTTTACAACAGGGATTTGCTGGGACATGCTCGGGCCACTGTAGTTTCATTAATTTTCTGAAGATACATTGTCATAGTTCATAACTGTACACAACAGGTACTTAGATGATATGGAAGTTTATTTTAGGTTGAGACATATTCTAGACAGATTAAACAGCTTGGACCCTATAAATGAATGAAAAAATTTAAAAACATCAATAATGATTCAGGGACTTCAGGAAAAATTAACAACCAGTGTTGAGAGAATATAAAACTATTATAGAACTGCACAACCTGAAGGCAGCTTTTATTCAAAGATCACTTCACTGACCTAAGAATAAAAGGGGACAGAGAAACTCATTAACATCCGAGAAAATGTCCCTGGAAGGAATGGGAAAGAATAGGAATAAGTCTGTGTAAATTTAGGGATGACAGATAAAATTAATTTTGAGAATCACAAAGTTTTTAACAAAAGAAATTACAGTTTTCATGATGAGACACTTGGCTTTTGGGGCACAGGCTATTAAGAGATGGTCTTTAAAGTCAGACCTTAAGTAAACTCTACAAAAAAGAGTCATCTTACCCTGAATATAGTACTAGTTTCTGAATTGTTACTTACCAGTATCTTATGAAATGCATGCAACGAAACGTAGATCCTGCAGTGTGTATGGAAATCTCCCCAATCAATTTGATGAACCTGCTGTGTATGGAATCTCTATTCCATGGCTCATGAGCCGTGAGAAGGTCTTAGAAGTCAGCTGTTCAAAAGCCCAGTGTGATAAATCTGTGTAGAATCATAGATTTTGGTTTTGAATCACAATTTCTAGTTTTAGTATATTCTTGTGTTTCAATCTATTCGATTGCTTGCATCTTATCATGTCCTTCACTTACATATTTAGGGATTCACATGCTGATGTTGTGTCAGCACTGAACATCAGTCTTGGTTTTGTAGCATTAATGATTACCTTATTCATTATAATTAGAGTGAGGAATAAAATCTACAACAATAAAAATCCCCAGCAGTGCTGGAATTGAGCACTGAGCACAATGAGGCATGCGTGTAACTTCATACAAAACTGTGTTATCAGGTTGTCAGGTTCCCTACCAGGTTTGAGTATTTTAGCTTCTTCTGTCTCAGTTGTAGTCTTCATCTGATCCTGTCTTTTCAGCCTTCATGAGTAATTAATCACATAGCAGCCGTGGTCTCATTGACGTCCCTAATATTTTTCCTTCTTCCCATACCTGCAAGGTTCTTAGATGCTTCTGTAATGCTCTTAATGCTCCCTAACAGGTAAAACAAGAACTTAATTTCCCTCTGCCTGTTCTTTTTTTAGAACGAAGTTTGTTAATATAATGAAATAGTTTTTAGTACAAAAGTGTTCTCGGTATGTTTCAGATGTTTCAAAGTGAACAAAAACCCAACAGGAAAAAAACCTCTCACAAAGTAGTGAGAAGAATATCTTATGTGATTTTCTGTGAAGAATCGAGGTGTTTGCTTTTGTTTGTTTGTTTGTTTTTCCATTTATCATAGGCTCAAACTATTTTTATGGAGGAACATTTAAAATAGTTAGAACAGCATAATTCTTCAGTTTTCTGCCCATGTCGTTATTTTGGAGATGAAATATTTTCTTATCTTCATCTTACTCTTATCATTTTAATATCAATGGCATGTAACTCAGAAAGCATTGGAAAAAAATGGTGACAATGAGTCACATTGTCTCTTCAGTGACAACTGACTCCTTTTCTATAGGTATTAGAGAAGTTGGAAGTATCTACTGGAATCTTTTGAGACAAGGTATAGTGGCTCTGGATCTGACCATGGATATATGGACTTGTCATGGCTGCTACTTTAAGGATTGTCAGAGCTGTGCTGTGCTGTTCCTGAAACTGCAGCGCCATAGATGCAGAAAGACAGGAACAATTTGAACTGTTTTCTGAACGACCCTTTTCAGTTCCATCACAAAGTAGTTTTCTGGGTTTGGTTCTCAGAGCAGGCTGCTTTATCTGCAGATGAAATTCTATTGATACCACTTTTTGTGGTCAGTCACACTTGCTGGTTTAAAAAGAAGCTATTTCTGTAAATTATTTGAGTCGTGCTAGCAGAAGTTTCCTTTCTGTCCTGTGTTGGTGAAATACTATGGATTGCTTTAGTTACTTTTCAGTTTTATTTTAGCTCTGTTTTTGTCATCTCAGCCACTAGTTCTAAATTGGCCAGTTAATTTTCTGGGGTTCTACCTGTTCCTACTTAACAGAATCATGAAGTAGTTTTACAAAATGTCAGGTCTATGATGCAATAGCTCTGAACATCCAATTTACTGAAAATAAGCAACACAGTAACACTGAAGAACACATCACAGAAATCATTTATGTTGTTGCATGATTTATTTCACTGTTTTTATCCTGTTGATATATGACAGCATATTTACAAAGTCAAGGTAAATGTTCTTGGCAAGGGAGCAGAGTATTCTGACTATAAAGCCTTTAAATGAAAGACAGCACAGAGTGTAGTTTTTTTAATTTCAAATACCACATATTTTCTGATCATATTTTTTTATTTCAATTCATTAATGTTCTAAGAATGCAATTACCTCTGTATTTGCTAATTGGGCTGATGGCACAACTTGGAGTTGGATAGCAATGTGTTAGGCAGAAACCAGTTTACTTATCAGAGGAAAAAAGATTTTTTTAAGGAAATGGAAAACTGTTGAAAAATTTATACCAAACTGGAAATACTTTCAGTTGAAATCGAAAATAATGTCCAAATATCTTGTTTGACTTCTAAATGTAACTTTTAAAATTACATTGTATATCTTTGTTGCTAAAATACATGAAGGGCATATGCCAAAATAAGCCAAAACTTTTCATATTGAGTTGGATAACACACATTGGCTGAAGACATTTATTGCTCCAAAATGAAAAGTCAATTCTTCCCTCTTTGCTTTGATTTTTGGTTTGGTCTGCTGCACAGGTGGTACTGATTAATACTAGAACCTATGCTGTCCTGGGACCTAGTGGAAGTCTTAGTGCTATGTTTCATATTTCCTAGACTTTGCTGGTCTAATCTTCATGTCTTTATTCAGGGAAGAATTATTCCTGAAGTCAAAGGAGAGATTTGTCAAATTGAAGGATGCATAGTTCACCAAAAATGACCTAAAGCTTCCCTAAGAGGGACAGTGGCTGACACAGTTGTAGCAAAAGAGTATGTGCTGGAAAAGAGGTGCTGCTGCAATGCCTACAGGTGAACACCCTATTTCTGAACAAGTATGATGGTGTGTGTTTTCTGGTTTCAGAATACAAACTCTCTGTTAGAGGGAGAATATTTGTTCTCGAGTATAATGCCACATATGGTAACCATACAGACAAACTATGGGGCTATAAGATGCTTATTTCAGTTATTCAGTTTTCTGAGGTGGATGCACTTTATGTTTTCTATCTACACAATTTCAAAACAATGCTAAGAGAAGCCTGTAGTACTGCCCATACCTGTTCTATCAGATCATCTTCCTGCAAAGTAAAACCAGCATGACTTCATAGACTGACTTTGAATTATGTGCACACAAATACCTTTAGAATCACTTACTATTTGGAAATTTTCATATGCATATAAGCGACTTTGTGTGTATGGATATTTCATTTGGTGGTTCATCTGCTCCCTTTTTGTTGTTGTTTTTTTTTTTTTTACTTTTATTTTTTGAAACGTTCCTATTCTTTCTGGAGGATGACAAGCAGTTCTTTACTGTGTCTTTCCTAAAATAATGTGATGCTTTCCTTAGCATAACCTTGACCTTTTACACCCCTTGTTTGGGTAACCCATCCCCTATTTCTGTGCATAATCTTTAGCATCACCCACCTAACAAACCAGTCTAGAAGCTCCCAACTGACAGTGGTTATAATTTCCACGTTGACTTGTTAGACTTGGAGCACTACAACTGGAGAGCTCACCACCTTAGCTAAAGAGGTGCCTGCTTACATGCATGCACCACCCAAGTGCAGGGTCTTCTCCACCTGTTTCAGCTTCTCTTTGTGATATTTGCTAGTAACTGGAGAATTTTTGTTAGAGTTGACAAAATCTTCCTTCAGTCCATCTCTCCTTCCTTCCTTCTATCCTCCCATTCTCTGCTGATTCACTGCAGATAACAGGTACAATCCTGTGCTTGTTTGCAATCCTCAAATTTCAATCAAATGATTTTTAAATAGTGGAGAATAACTGGGAATATTAAGGTATGTAGCAAAAATCGATTCGCTCAAAAGAGTAGTACCACTAACATCACTGAAGTACAATAGTAAAGTACCCACACACAGGCACAAGTTTTAGATATGTAAATACATGACATTATAGCATACAGGAGTTTGTTTCCCTTACCCAATAACGGACACTGCTCCCAGGACTATGGCTGGCAGCCGTATGCAAAAACTTCAGAAGATTTTGCCTTTGTTATTATATGCCGTTACTTCTGCCCATTTACTTTTGAAATATGAGAAGTGGAAGAAAATGCATATATCTTCTTATGCAGCTGTATCATTAGTGTTCCTTGCTGGATTTGATTGTTGCCTGCACTGTGGGCCGAAGACTTACCGTCTCACTTGCCCAAATATCTTGGGGGAGCTGAGGTCCCCCAAATTTTACAGAGCAATCTGTGATCACTTCAGTATGAAATATTTAAATAGTTCCTGCTGTTTTAAGTGCAAGCATTTGCAAAAACTCACTTTTCCAAAATGGATGCAGTAATATGCGAATAGCTGGATAGCTAATCCAGCTAAAATTATATTTTGTACTGCAGTATACAGAACTTACATGCTTAGTTTGAAGGTTTTTTTATCACTTCATTTTTCCATGTCATTTATGTCATTATCATGATAGATTTAATTACCCAGTTCTTATTTGAAAAATACAGACAGTTGCTCACTAAGGTAAACATATCTAGCTCTGTGAAGAAATACATGTGCAAATATTTCTCAATCTAGTAAAAAAAAGTGGTCATTTTGACAATGGCAATAATTAACTAATGGAGCAAGTTTCCAGTAATCATAGAAAATTTTTCACTGGCTAGGAACTTTAACACAGTTTGAAGTCTTTCTAAATGATGATCTCCTTTATTTAAAAATGATTTTACTGGTTGAGGAATTGCTGGTGGTGTTTGGTTTTTTTTTTTAAGTTACCTAGGGAGTCTAAAGGAATGAGCACAATTCCAGTCTTCAGAATGATAATGAGTCTTTGCTTTTTAAGAAAATCAATTGCACTTCTGCAACCTTTTTCATAATGAAATTTTTTTTTTTTTCCATAGGTGGAACAGATAGCAACAAAGCAGAGTAATGACAATTACAGCCCCCTGACTCCCCTCCCTTTTCCTTTTAAGTGGGGCCTGCCACTTGGATCTAGTACAGGTACAATCAAATAGAAAGGGGGAATTGCTTGAGAAAAATCAAAATATATTGAAAACACTCTTCCAATCCATGACAGAAATCAATTACTCTAATGTCGTCTTTCCTCTGAAATCATGAAGAACTTGCACTTTTGGGGAGCAGTTCTCATTGTAGTTTTTCTGTAACTTAGGTGGTGGCACAGACGTGAAAAAGTAACAATAAGTTTTACTACAGTAGAAAAAGTCTTGCTCTTTTGTCTTGGAATGCAGAGATGTGTTCCAAGTCACAGTATAATTTCAAGAGTTTACACTCTAAAATATTATGTGCATGTAACTGTGTATGCTCATGAGATAAAGCTTTAGTAATATTGCTGCAAAATGGTAACATACTTTTGGACAGTCACAATTTAGTTGCAAAAAGACTCCTTCAACATACATATGAAAAACAATTTTTTGTAGTGTTGGTGATGGTGTAGAATAACAGACAGTACTAAGAAAACTCCTTGATTTTGCTGAGGTTCTCTTCTTTGCTAACTGCCCAAGCTGGTTGTTGCAGAAGGTCACAGAAGGAGGAGGGAAGAGCATGGTGTGAGTGCTGGCACTTGGGAGTCCTGTGTTGGGTTTATGTGGTAAAGGTTTGGTAGCAGGGGGGCCACAGGGGTGGCTTCTATGAGAAGATTCCAGAAGCTGCCCCATGTCAGATCAGAGCCAGCTCCAGCCAGCTCCAAAAGGGACCTGCTGCTGGCCAGAGCTGAGCCAGTGAGCGATGTTGTTTGTGCCTCTATGAGAGCAGATTCAAGAAAGGGAAAAAACTGCTGCGCAACAGCAGCTGGGAGAGAGAGGAGTGAGGAACAGCCCTGCAGACACCAAGGTCAGTGAAGAAGGAGGGGGAGGAGGTGCTACAGGTGCCGGAGCAGAAGTTCCCCTGCGGCCTGTGGTGAGGACCATGGTGGAGCAGGCTGTCCCCCTGCAGCCCATGGGGTACCAAATGGAGCAGATTTCCACACTGCATCTCATGGAGGAGACCACGGTGGAGCAGGTGGATCTGGCCTGAAGGAGGCTGCAGCCCATTGAGAGCCCCCACAGGATCAGACTTCAGGCCGGACCTGTAGCCCATGGAGAGGAGCCCATGCAGAAGTGGGTGATCCAGTGGGAGCTGCCACCCATGGGGGACCCGTGCTGGAGCAGTTTGCTCCTGAAGGATGGACCCCGTGGTACGGACCCATGTTGGAGCAGCTCTTGAAGAGCTGCAGCCTGTGGGAAGCCCATGCAGGATCTGTTCGGGAAGGACAGCATCCCGTGGGATGGAACACACGCTGGAGCAGGGGCAGAGAGTGATCACGAAGGAGTGGCGAATACGAAGCATTATGGGCTGACAGCAGCCTCCATTCCCTGTTCCCCTGCACTGCTCGGAGAGGTTGGATGGCGGGAAGGTGTTTTTAGTTTGCTTTTAGTTTCTCACTGCTCTAGTCCACTAGTGATAATAATAAATTATATTAATCTGCCTGTGTTGAGTCTGTTTTGCCCATGACGGTAATTAGTGAGCAACATTCTTGTTCTTATCTCAAGCCTTGAGTCCTTGTCCATCGTATTTTCTCCCCCTCTTCCTTTGAGGAGGGGGAGGGAGCAAGCGGTTGTGGTGGAGTTTGGCTGTTTAGCTGGGTAAAACCACCACAAGTCCCAGCTGGTGTTGCACTGAAAAGGGGCAGCACTTCAGGCTAAGCTATGGACTACCTTTATCCTAAGCTGAAGCAGACAGTGCTAGTCAATAAAAGGAAGAAGGTGATGGCAGAAAATGCTGTAATTGCCAGTATTCTGCTGTGTTGCCATTTGTTCCGCTTATGGAAATCAAGAAGGAAAAACAAAACAAAACAAAACAAAACAAAAACAAAAAACAACAACAACAAAAACTAGCAACAATAAACTTTTTCGTTGTCAAAAAGTGGCACAAGTGTGCTTGACTTTAAGAAGCAAAAGATCCTCAAAGTTCCCCCCCCCAACAAAGACTGATATACCAAAATCATGCCTTAGCAGCGTGGTGTGTGCTAGACCTCAGGGCAGCTTGGCTGTTACACTTGCAAGCCACTCACCAGCTCTTCTGGTACAGCTGGAGCTGTGATGTTAAATCTTCTGTAGGAGGTTTCATGCTGTGCCCATTAATGAGGGAGCTGTTGGTCCCTTTCATAACATTAGTTGTTCAGTTTCACTATAATTGAAACTCTCCTGGCTGTAGTGCCTTTCAGACGATGGACAGTTTAAGTCTGTATAATGTATATTTTACTGCATGAGTGAAATTAGCAGCACTTCAGGCAACCAGGGCATAAGCCCTCACAACAGCATTTCCCTGGTGGTGAGCTCAGAAGTGCAAACCCTTTTGGACACAAAGCTGCTCTTTTTTTCAAGTATTTTGTGGGAGCTGATAAATTGTAATCATATTAATGAGCCAGCAGCGTGCACTGGCATCCAAGAGGGCAAACCGCATTTTGAGGTGCACTAAACACAGCACAGCCAGGTGGTCAAAAGAGGTGATTATCCCACTGTATTTAGGGTTGATGAGACCTCACCTTGAATATTGTGTGCAGTTCTGGGCTGCACAAAATAAAAAGGATGTTAAGGTCCTTGAACGCATCCAGAGGAGGGCAACAAAGCTGGTAAAAGGACTGGAAGGCAAGTGCTATGAGGGGAGGCAGAGGTCACTTAGGTTGTCTAGTCTGGAGAAAAAGAGGCTGAGAGGTGACCTCATTGCTCTTCACACCTTCCTGAGGAGGGGAAGTGGAGAGGGAGGTGCTGGTCTCTGCTCCCTAGTAACCGATAACAGGATGTGTGGGTATAGGACAATGCTGTGCCAGGGGAGGTTCAGACTGGACATTAGGAAGAAATTCTTTAATGTCAGGGTGGTCAAACACTGGAACAGGCTTCCTAGTGAGGTGGTTGATGACCCATGCCTGTTCAAGGGCCATTTGTACAATGCTGTCAATAATATGCTTTAACTTTAGGTTAGCCCTGAAGTGGTCAGGCAGTTGGACCCGATGATCTTTAGTGTCCTTTCCAACGGAACCATTCTAATTCTAATAAAACCTTGTCACTGTGGCTTGTAAGTACTTCTGGGTTAAATCGATGATTGTGTTATTCAGGTTGGTTTTGAATCTGTATTATGAATATGCAGATGTTTGTGACTCCTTCATGCTTTGTATGATGGACTGACAAAGGCCTATGAGATTGCTGCTTGGCACAGTCAAGGCTGGTGTAGTTTGGTGCATATCCAGCTTGACAGCTTGGAAAAGTTAGTATTATGAGTACTAGTATTGACAAGGGTTTACAGTAGGCCAAAAGCTGATTGTGGGTTTTCGGGTTTCCAGTTCAAAATGTGTGAGAGCTAAGTGGAGTTTGGTTATTCATATCAATTTTAGGAATAGAGGGGATGTGATCTTTTAATTATGTTCAACAGATAAGTCCGTGACAGAGCTGCGTCAACTGTTCATATGGATGGTGCCTATTCATTTTATATGTTTATAGTTTTTCAGTGTTGGCACTTTTCTTTTAAAGGGCATTGTTCCAATTTTGTAACATGTATAGCAATAACTGATTCTGCTGTGCACTACAATCCCAAATGGTACTCTTGATTTACCAGCCAGAGTATAACCTTTTCTGCTTGGACATTCAAGTGTTTGTTGGACTTCAGATCTGTATAAAATGAAATAAAAAGCCCAAACTTTTATCATGATACACCAGCTTTCAGGCAACAGTGCTCTGTATGCATTTAGGCTCAATGTGCTCTAACTGCAACAAGGATGTGTAACAAATCTTTCCCCAGCATAGTACTACTCTTTTTTTTAAAAGTAAATTGTTCTTCTAGCCCTTCTGGAGGAAAGCAGTCCTCTCTCATTCTCTGTTATGTTCCTAGGCATTTTCCTCATTCCTCTTCCATTTCCTTGCAGATATTCTAACATATCTAGATTATGTTTTTACTTTAGACTCACAAGAAATAAATTTGTCTGCTAAGTTATAATTGCACCACAAATGCAACTTTTCTGGGAAGGACTGAGAACAGGGGGCCAAATAATCACAGTAGCAGTGTCCTTGCAGCTTTGCAACACTCTGTAGCAGTTTGTCAGTCCTTCTACAACTGTAAGTAATTATTCTTTTATACAGTCAGTTAGTGTTTTTATCTTTAAACATTATGAGGAAGTTAACAAGAAGAATTATGAACAAGAATTAGTTAAGTGTGAAGAATTATGTAAACATGAAGCCTAGGGGTCATTTGGCAAAGAGAAATGAAGGAAAGGGGTTGACTTTTTTCAAACCTCTGAAGTGTCTATGATTACTGTGTCACTTGTTCAGTGACACAGCTCATACATTGTACTAAACTACATATAAATGAACATCTTTATTTTTATTTTTATTTTCATAGAAGCAGCCTTTCCAAAAAAAGAGTTTGAACCGGAAGAAAGTTTCTTAATGCTTCTGCTTAGGCAATAATGATAAAAATTAGATCTACTAGGAAAACGCTTTTTAACCTTTATTCTTAGCATAAATCAAGAGGCTCATTTTTCACAGTCTCTTTCTATAGAATTCAATTAAAGGTCAGATTTGTAATGGGGGCTCCTAATTATTAATGTATTGTCTATTTTGAATTATTAATGAGTTGACATATTTGCATAATGGGTAAAGAAAATGCCTAAGAACAACTTCTGCAGCATATGAAAATACTTAAAAAATATTTAATCAAAGTCTTTCCATGTCCTGGAGGTAATTTAACTTTTTATCACTATGTCAATACTTAGAAAATCAATGCAAAATATTTTACAGTTAAAAATTAGTGCGGTTATATATCACTAAGTGAAATTAATCTTGTTTTGAGCTAATATAACAGTCATAAAATTGGCAGCTTCAGACTGGGCACATCTTCTGTGAAAAGAAGATGTCATCACATGCTGGATTGATCATTTTGGTTTTTATTATGAAGGACAATAGTAATTTAAAAATAGTAGGACTTTTAGAGTCATGAGAATTGAGAGAATTACAATAAGCATTAGTCTAATATTTTGTCATGTTGTATTTAAATTTTACCTTATTTACTGTACTAAAATTGCCTAAATACGTTTTACAAGTCTAAAAATTGTTGTGTTTGCTTCATGCAAAAAGCACAGAAAGGTAAACAGGAAATAACTAAGCTGTACTTCTGATAAGTGAGTGCAGAATTACCAACATTTTAAACTCATTTGACAAAGGGAAGATCCAGCAGATAGTGACTTGCAAGTGTAAAAGATAGTAAATCAAAATGATACTAATGAAGTGGGCATCCAGAATGTCCTTTACATTCCATGTGAATGTGTGAGTGGAAAGCATGACATTCTGCTGGGTACTTCCTTAAATAACTGCAAGCTTCTGATTTCTAAGTTTCATTTCAAATTCAGAATTTTTTTTCTGACTTTATGTCTCCAGGCTACTCATGTAGTAGTAATGTAGTGAGTGAGAACAGGCAAATGGTCTTCACCAGCTCTTCTAGGGAGACTTTTGTTTTATTATGCCAATTTTGTCATAAGTGATTTCAGTGTATTAAAATAGTGATGGACTTCATTTTACTAAGGCCAGGGACTGGAATCATGTAGCTAACTATGCAGTTTTGAGACTATTTTAATTGAAATTTTTGATCTGTTCATCATTTCCCAATGTGAAAAGAGAGATTACTATGTTCTTGTGCCAAAAGCTTACCACAAATATCAAGTTCCACCAGCACATCAAAAATTCATTCTTGCGTGGTTAAAATGATCAAGTGTAGCATAGACTTATAACTTTTCTCATCTGACAAATTTTACAAGGTATAATGCAGAGCAAAGGGTGTATTTTGGCCATAATTGACTACATACTTTGCTTTGTTGGTTTGCTAGAAGAAAGGCTGTTGTATAAACAGATCAAAGTCCATCCTTGATTTTTGCTTTTATGACTCAATTTACCGCAGTAGATGATTGTACAGAATTTGCCTCCTTGCTTTGCATAAAGAGTTTCTTGTACAAAAATGTTGTTGAGGAAAAGAAAAATATGAACTTATGAATGAACTTGTAGGTAGAGGGTTGTCCATATTTACACAACTGAGACACTAATGGATATTAGGTATGTGGACAAAAACATTTTAATATATTTTTACTATAATTTTGCAAACGCATGATTTGCAGAATCAAAGACACTTTGCAAGATCAAAGTACGTCTACTGCAGATTTTTTTGTCTTATTTCAAACTAACAGAAATGCAAAATCTCAGATTTATTTACCCATATCTATTATCCTTCCATTCTAACCATTAGCCAGTGAGTAGCACTCTGGCTTGAAGCCACTGGGAAGATCCTGTTTTGCGGTCACTGCTACCACAAACCACATTATCACTAAGTGCCAGAGTCTGTCTATAGGTCAAGGTCAGGCCACGGAGATGACTGGGGAAGAAGGTAACTATCAAGGAGCAGTCAGAGTACTCATTTGTATTACATTGTCAAAGAAATCAAGTTGAAGGAGGGAACTAAAAAACCCTCTATAAACTGTAATGGTCATGTATAATGAAGGAGTCTCACTTCTAATCAAGTGGACTTTCTGTTAATGCTTAATAATTGGTAAAATTGCAGTCCTGTCTTCTGTCCATTCTTTGGCAGATATCTTACACAGCAGGACCAGTTTGACCAAATAGCACCTTTTGCACTTGACCTTGCATAAGTAGGAGACATTTCACAAAGTGGACTGCAGAGATAATTTTATGGATGGCATAAAGCCTGTACAGTTTTCACTTCTGATGGCAACAATTCAGGATGCATGTGTCCCTTGGCATGGTATTCAGCCATAAAGAAGGACTATTGCAGATAGGAAAGGGATCAAGGAATTCAATGATACCAAGTCCATGCACGTCTTGTTAACGTACTGCTTCCAGATATTAGTGTCCTATAACTTGTATGCTACCCACTGTCTCCTTCCAGGGCAGAATCTTTCTATTCTTCTCCAATTGTCTGTTTCTTATATTGTTATCTGAGCATATTGTAATAATATCTTAAATAATGTGACTAATACTGTTACAAATGGTTCAGTCACAGGAGAGACAGGATGAGAATAGCACAGTCAAAAAAACCTTTGTTTGATGCAAATTCCAATGACTTCAAAGGTGTTATGCCAATCTGCTGCATGAAATCATGGATATTTATATGAAAGAAATAAACATGATATTTTCAATTACCTCTCTCAGTTGAAAATAGAACAGAATTCTACTTCCATTTCACTTAGGAATCATGGAAATCAGTAGTGCAATTTTCCATCCCACTTTAGGATGATTCAACAGAGACGTTCTTTGTAGCACTCTGCCAAACCTTGTCTCATCTGGTTTATTTCGTGAGCCTTGCAAGATTATTCTGTAAGTCTCAGTGCTAAGTAACTTCTTTTACTGATACATAGCAAATTCTTACACTCAGCAGGTGATATGAGGTGATTTAATCTTCCTGTTTTTAATTACACCTGGTGTTTCAAATGAAGTCGTCTTATGCTTTCTTTTTTGTCCTTCCCCCAAAGTCTCCTTGTACAACACATCAGTCCCACTCTGCTTGGTAGGTTCCATAAATCTATCTTAACTCCTGATGACTTGTCTGATTCCTCTGGTTACTGAGGTTCCCAAACCAATAAAAGAAAACAAAAAAAGTTGATACTGATGTCTAGAGCAGGCTTCTGCAGAAGAAGCTACTTAAACTCCCGTAAAATCTTAAATACAACATGAAGGATTTTCTATACCTGGCCCCAGCTCCTGTGTGAAGCTACAGCTGCAGAGCAAACATGGAAAAATACATGGAAGGAGTAAAAGAAAATAACAGTATTCAGTATGAGAAGGTGATCTTCAATACGTTTAATAAGGCAAACAAAAAATCCCCAAAAGCTATATAAATGGCTTCCTGTCATAGAGTCTGTACTGCTGGCTCTGTGTTGCTTTTGCCTGCGATCTGAGGAATGGAAAGAAAATTTAGTGATTAGTTGTAAACACAAAAGATCATTACCTTGGTTCATATTACTAGAACTCTGAGACTCAGTACCAAGTTTCTTGAAGTAGTAATTAACCCTTTTTGGCAGACAGAAAGCTTGAAGAACGGGGAATATTAAAAAAAATGTGCACATAAACATATACTTATTATATGATATACATTAAAAACAAAACAAAACAAAACAAAAACACACACTTACAGCTAAAAGAAGGGGCCAGATCATGAAAATAGCTGATCTCTGCTAGCATAAAGCTGAGAAAACATGAGAAGTATTTGAGCTATATCTGAGTGAGTGCATAGATGGAGCTAAAACTGCAGTGATCTAAAACCTGCAGTTAGCTGGGATCTCTTCTTTTGGTGACTATTTACAACTATTTCTGTTGTCATCCGCCATCCCCAAGAAAAAAAAAAGGGAGGGGGGAAGGAAGGAAAAAGTAAAACTTGATATCTCTGGAAAGGAAAATGATAATGATATTACCTCCTAGTGGAACTTACACCACCTTGTTATACTTTCATGGTAAATATATTCCATTGCAAGAAATGTTCCACTGAAGGGTATTCAATTCAGAGAAATGATAATGATCTCAAAAAGCCTGGTCAGTGACAAACATGCTCTAAAATCCCCCAGCACTGAGCTGCTGCAGTTTCATTTACACTTGCTGCCCATCAATAGTGAATGCACTTGAGTTAATCACTGCCCCCATCCTCCACCCTGATGAGGACTGTTGCTATTCCATAATTCCTGCTGAAAATAAAAGGCACAGTTATTAAACTGTTTCTTTTGTTTGTTTGTTTGTTTGTTTTGGTTAACTCTGACCTTGTCTGATGAGAACAAACATTGGCAGAGAAAGACAGATAGAAATGCTTCCTTGTAGTGTCTTTCCATAACCGAGCCCTGTCCTATAAATGCCTGTGGAACCACAAGAAACTTAAGCTGGTGGAGTAGCACTTGCAGAGCAGCTATCAGTAAATGACTTGTTGAAAATTTAATTCTCTGAGTGCATCATGTGGTTTAGGAGGACAACATATTCTGGAGCGATCTCCCTTCCTTATGCCACATCTTCCAGACGACTCTGGGGCTTTGTTCTGAATGCTGCTGAGTCTGAGGTTATGCAATCTGGAAGCTGGTGGCATAATGAGGACAAGAGCCCTCGATGGGAGAAAGATGTACAAAAAATGTAGAAATATTGGCAGGTACTTTAAGCTAGTAAGAATAAAAAGAAACAAACCTGTCTTATAGCTAAAAGCACAAATAGTATGCAACTTTACTTCAAACAAAAAATAGATAAGTATTGATTATACCAGAAATCCATTAATATTTCTATAAAACTGTCATACAAAGCACAGGTACTGCAAATGTGGGCCTATATCAATAAGCATGAGAAAAAAAAGTTAAAAAAAAGAATCCCAAACCCTGTTGCATAAGCGATATATTTTAATAAGTAACCGAGCTGACACTTGTGAAAAGTAAGGAGTCAGCACAGCAAAAATAGCAGAAATATGGGCTCTGTAGGACTCTCAGGCTTAACCCATGCAACAGACTTGTGGTTTTGGAAGGAGCTGGTATTAACATCCAGTGGGCTCATCTTGTGATCGAAATTGTTGGCAACATTGTTCATTACTTGTATTGGTAATGGCTAGTTTAGTGATATTCCACTTTCCTACTAGGCATGTGGTTGGTGCCACAAGATGTAAATCAGGTAATGTATTTTCTGATCATTATCAACAATATTCGATTTTCTATCTCTAGTTCCCTTTTGTTTTTCTTAATCTTTGTGTATCCTCTTCAACAGAGCTGCTTGTGACAGACACTAGGATCAGTGAGAACTAATGCAATTTAGGACTTGGGAGTTGTAGAACAATATGGGAGGATAATGAGGTGGGTTTAAAAAGCCTCTATGATAAACAACACAGTCTCTTAACAATGGTAATTACACTAGTAATTATTTCTGAATGAGTAGCGATAGAAGAGAACATTATTTAGAGAGTAGATAGCTGTATCCCAAAACTTCGCTGTTTGGAGAAAGAGTTGCATGGAATAGTGCCTTTTACAAACAAGAGAAGCAAACCAGTCTTTTGAATATTGTCACACTGTGTATCTTATGCTTATGAAATGTATTTTCTCTGCAACTACAAGTTCCTGTAGGAATTTTTAACATTCAGTTTCCCATCTGTGTTTGAACATACAGTTTTAAGCTGAAATGGATCTATAAAATAGTCAGCAGTCAAACCATCACAAAGCCAGGGACAACTTGAGATTAAAACTGGAAAATACTCGAACTTTTGGAAATTCTTTTGCTATGCCCAAGTCTAAGGTCCTGATCTATATGGACCTGACTAAAAGAGTTAACCTGTGAGAGACAAACTACTCTTGATTGTACAATGTACAAAACTATGATGTGAGGGTTTGCTGATTTTGGATACTAATCTTTTGTACTAAAAATGATAAAAGGAAGCAATGTCCTTACTGATTACTCCTTCTGCCCTTGCCCCCCCCCCGCCCCCCACCCAGTGAGTATCTTCCCCCACTAATCACAGGCACATTCATGAGTTAATCACAATTCAGCAGCATAGGTTCTTAAAGTAGGTATTTTAGGGACAGTAATGCTTCAGATATAAGCAGTCAGTTCATGAAAACATCTCACAGCTTTTTTTTGTTTCCCTTGTCCTAGCCACTAGAGGGCAAAAGACGTAGAAATAACTTGGTCGTAGTATTAGAGGAAAAAACAACAGCAACGGCAACAATCCTTTTGTACGGTTTTATGTTATAAGTATTGTGAGCTAAAAGAATAAGGCAGAGCTGAAGCAGTATCTGCAAAGGTTTATTTTTTTTTTAGATTAATTTCAGATGTCTAACATGGGATTTATAAGCTTGCTGTATGGGACAAGTTTGCTATCTTCTCACAAGCTGAAAAGAGAATTAAGTAATATATTCTGGATATGCTGAACTGCATTTATAGATGATTATGAGTTCAACACTGTGGGTGAAAGTGTAGTTGTCACTAACTTAAGAGTAATTTCTCTTTGAGAGGTGAACAAGTTTCCAAAATCTTCTTTGATAACTGCCTTGAGAGGTGTGTGTGGTGCCTACCACCTCTGTGTGCCACCCTGCCTCCATGAGAAGCCTGAAAAACAGTTGCAGAAACTGCAACAATTTTTCAAGAATTGATTAGCAAATAGTTTTTGAATTAGTCTTGTCCAGTGATAGCATGTGAAGCTTCTGCAGCTCACCAAATAGAGCTCTTGAAACATTGAACTCTCCAAGAACTTTCACTTGCTAGTATAACTAATGGCTCGATGAAACGCTTCCTATGCTGGTTGTTACTTATTGCCTAGTAGGCATGCAAGCTTTCAGGTGGCAGGTTTCCTCT
>VXAL01008583.1:40913-51049 GCA_013399475.1 Chauna torquata
GTAGTGGGAAAAAAACCCCCCCCCCCCCCCCCCTTTTTTTTGCATTTGCATTTGCATTTGCATTTGCAGCATCAGCAGCTGCAGCTGCAGGGTGAAGTATTTTCTTTTCTGTTAAGTGAAAGCAGTGGTGTAAAAATAGACACTGGTATTTATTGGAAGCTTAAGACTGCTGAAGTTTTACAGATTTAGAAAGTTCACTAATCACTATCAATTAAAAAGGCTGCCTTATTGTTGCATAAATTAATCAGGATGATGCACTCCACTGCAGGGCTTGCTCAAAATATTTGCTTGAAAAAGTGTTACCACATTTAGTCTGCCTGGTACCTATAGTAACAGTCAAGGCTTTTAACTTTACATTTACAACTATTTTTCTAAATATCTCATGAACTCAACTAGACCATGTTACCAGTGTCTTAACATCTGGTGATTGTAGAACAGGTTCTGAAAGACAGGAACAGAAAAGCAGTGTTTAAAATTTACTTTGCATGCCCATAAAACTGGAAGCAGGTGACATTCTCAAGAGACTTTCTTTATAGATTATGGTCAAGAACAAAAGTTTTTGTTCCACATTATTGAGAGAGAAGGTAACACAATATTTACCCAGGATTCTGTTCCTGCAAATGCTTGGATGTAAGGAAGGTCCATTGGATTGAATTCCTCTTTAGATTTATGCCAATGCAAGGTATTCATTTACTGTATGCCTAATATTCAGAATATTTTCAGGAACAGAAGCTGCATGTTTTAGTTCTGTACAGGTGACAGTGCTTTTATACAGACCTCTTCAGAGGTTTGTATAGCTTGCTATTAAAATATAGAACTCATGACTATTGTTTTCCATCAGTTATTTTTTCAAAGGCTTCTTAAAAATGGTCGAAGGCAGGAGGACTATGCGCTTGTTGTAGTGCATTGTGTTAAAGCAGAGACAGTGCACAAAGACTTACAAGCTGTTTAGTGAAAGTCAGAACTGATGCACATTTTACTTGGACATTTATTTAAGGCAGTCCTTCGAGGATGTATGCCATGGGGTACCAAAGTGAAAATGTTGCTACCTTTGTTTACAGTGCTAAGTGGAGCCAAAGAATTTGAATACTGCAGTTTCCTACATCTTCAACTACAAGTATTCTGACCCCTCTAAAATGGCTTTTTGAGGGAAAATAGAAGTGGTAGATGCATTCAGCAAAGACAATTAGAAACTGATGAAGACTTTCTATTAGAACATATTCCAGATTGTATATGTGAAGATATAAAGTTATTTTAACTGCAGAATTTAACCATGGAAAGTGCATTTACCTGATGGGAGCATGTATTAACACCCCCACCCCCCTTGCTTAGCTGCTTTTAACATTATGGATTGAGCTAAACCTATAAAAAAAAACAATGACAGACAGAATAAAGATGAGAAGACCTGTAAGAATGACACTAAACTGGGAGGAGATGTTGACACCCTTGAGGGTAGAAGAGGCCTTGCAGAGAGACCTTGACAAATTAGAGAGCTGGGCAATTACCAACAATATGAAGCTTAACAAGAGCAAGTGCCAGATCTGCACCTGGGACAGGACAACCCTGGCTATACGTACAGGCTGGGGCACAAGAGGCTGGAGAGCAGCCCCGCAGAAAGGGATCTGGGGGTTCTGGTCAACAGCAAGTTGAACATGAGTCAGCTGTGTGCCCTGGCAGCCAGGAGGGCCAACCATATCCTGGGATACATCAGGCACAGCATTGCTGGCTGGTTGAGGGAAGGGATTGTCCTGCTCTGCTCTGCGCTGGTGCGGCCTCACCTCAAGCACTGTGTGCAGTTTTGGGCACCACAATATAAGAAGGACATGAAACTATTAGAGAGTGTCCAAAGGAGGGCTATGAAGATGCTGAAGGGTCTAGAGGGCAAGATGTGTGAGGAGCGGCTGAGGTCACTTGGATTGTTCAGCCTAGAGAAGAGGAGACTGAGGGGAGGCCTCATGGTGGCCTACAGCTCCCTCACGAGGGGGAGTGGAGGGGCAGGTGCTGATCTCTTCTCTCTGGTGACAGCGACAGGACCCAAGGGAACGGCATGGAGCTGCATCAGGGGAGGTTCAGGTTGGATATCAGGAAAAGGTTCTTCACCGAGAGGGTGGTCGCACACTGGAACAGGCTCCCCAAAGCAGTGGTCATGGCACCGAGCCTGCTGGAGTTCAAGAAGAGTTTGGACAACACTTTCAGACATATGGTCTGATTTTAGGGTGGTCCTGTGTGGATCCAGGAGTTGGACTCGATGATCCTTGTGCGTCCCTTCCAACTCAGGATATTCTATGATTCTGTGATTCTAAGAAGCAGCAGCTTTTGTAAGCAATGCTGTGGTACTCAGGGAGAGCAAATTCCATAAAATCTGCATAAGTTTCAACACTTATAAGTAAAGACAGGTAGTTAAAATAGTTTTGTAAATGATTATGGATCATTTATCTGTGTAGTCTGCTGTCCATTGTAACAATGAAGAAAAGCTAAAGATGGTTTCCACATCTCTTTTTCCAAAAGGAGTGCATCCATCTAAGTACAGTTTTCCCGTATTAATTTATAGGCAGATAAAAAGGAATGTACTAACCCACATAGTAGAATTGCATAGCCCAAAATGTTTAAAAATCTTGGTGGTCATGACCAAAAATCTGGTGGATTAAAACATTGTATTTATTTCAATAGCCATTACTAAAAGGTAATGGCTGCCAACGTATAAGAATGTTTCAAGACAAGATGGAATTGGATCAAAGCATATGTGTAAGAGAGAGAGAGAGAAAGAGGAGGAAAGAGAGAAAGAATGAGATCCTCTATACGTCTTTTGGGCAATTAAAGGCTAGGACGTGCAGGGTAAATACGGTAAAATGGATCTATTATCTCTCCTCACAGTAGGAAGACAGGAATGGAGCCTGGCCCGGGTCACTTATCAGTGCACCTGCTGGCCAGGCTTATCTGATAAAAGAAGAACAGTCAGTGCAAGACTGAAGCAAATTACTGATTCCCTTTCTCCCTGTGCAGGGCCAGGGCCCTAGTATAGGGTGTTTGGTATATAGACTACTTAAAGATATAGCACTGGGAAATGGGACAACGTGAATGTGACTGCATTCCTGGGGCCATGTAATGGGAGCACAGGGGTAGGTGAGGCTGAAGGTTTTGGCCTAGAATATGCTTGTTTTGAATGACGCTTTTTGTGTTTGCTGACATATTTGGTATACTTAACATTTATTTTAGAAAAATGAAATACAGGGCAAGTTTAAGAGGTGTTTTAGGGAAGTATTTTTTTCCTTAGCATATCATGCATTTTTCCTGTTTCACCTGCCCTCAGAAATACAGTCCAGTTATCTTACACCCCTAGACATCATTTAATACGGTGCTTATAGTTTTAAGACATGCTAGTACACCTTCACTTTTTGAAATCAGTCACTACTTAATACAATTCAAACTCTCTTGAACAGAGAGAATTTACAGAATCAATATTTGGCAAGATTTCTGTAATCTGTCCAGTCTATTTGCATAAGAGAATGTTATTTTCACTGCTTTGTTTGAGGTAGGAATAGACATAATATGTTATCCAAGTATAAAAAAATTTTAGAGAATGAACTGTGAATAGCAGGCCACTTCTTTATTCATGAACCCTGAAGCAAGCTCACATACATTTTCTGTTGAGTCCCTACTCACTATCCAGTTATATGTATAACATGAATGAAATCCACAATGATTTCTTCTGCTTTATCATGGTATCCTTTTATGCGTTCAGTTTACAGTAGAAAAAAAAAAAGTATCAGTACTTTATTGTAACTTAAACGTTTTGAATGCATTATAATGCATCTTAGCACAGATTATGAAAAGTTAAGGCTGTATAAGTGAAAGCTTAGAGCATTTGGAGGAGAAAACAGAAATTACAGAAAGTAGAAGTAGTAGTCAACCACTGGCATTTCTCCTCCATCTTCATAATCACTTTGAGAGTGCACCTGGGCAGTTTCACCTAATGTACAAAGCAACCTCTAATGTCTGAAAGTATCTTCTTGCTATGTTCACTACTGGGTGTAGAGTAGGACCATCCTTCCACATGCTCATGTTTCTGAAGCTGATAATAGTCTTTTGACAGATTAGAAAAGGTGAGTGAAATTTTTGTTAGCGTCATGATTTGATCTTCAATTATAGTGCTCGTGGCTGCAGTTTCCAATACGTGTGCTAGGCAATTCTCATTTTCCATTAACTTGTAGACAGAGTGATGTGTGTGAAAGTTAACGTTATTGATACTACAAGCAAATGGTCGTACATTGTTACAGTAGAAAACATTTGATTTCAATACAGATTTTCTGTCTTCTTTTTTTTTTTTTTTTTCTCTCTTTTCTCTTTTCTTAATGCAGCTAATTGCTGCCTCAAAAATAACCAAGTATCCAATGGATGCTTTCAACTTCAAAATAGCAAACATTTGTTTGAAATGTCTTCTTTGGTATTTCCATGCTTTTCTGCAACAATGGCCACAGGGAGAAAATGCCTCTTTCAACCAAATCTTTTAACTGTTTTCTAATAGGAGCTGTATGTCCTGGAAATACATACAAAATATTTGAAATTTTGGTGAATTTTGGAAAACCAGGTCATGTAACTTACTCTACTAGTTACCATAATAGTATGG
Organism: Chauna torquata; assembly: GCA_013399475.1. Taxonomy (NCBI): domain Eukaryota; kingdom Metazoa; phylum Chordata; class Aves; order Anseriformes; family Anhimidae; genus Chauna; species Chauna torquata. The sequence continues at coordinate 45,541 of VXAL01008583.1, forward strand.
TGATACTACTGTTGCATCTGCAGCTGCCATAAAACCACAAAAGAAATGAAAATTTCAAGAATTATGCTCATAGAAGCTATGATATTTTATTATAAAATAGAAATATTTTCTAATCTATCCCATTTCGGTGTTGTCTTATATCAGACAATTTGCTGTGGGTAACTGGGAAAATATAATTCTCTGTGAAGTACACATAGCAATACATGCAGTAAACTTACCTATCCATTAATGAATATAACGAAGTTTTCTTACTTGCATCATAATCCTCTACTTGAATAACAAAAGGGCACACTTAGTCTTGTGGTAACTGTATCCTTAGTAGAGAAAGTATCAGACACAAAGCATAAACTAGGAACATTTCACTGTCTCTTTATGTGTTTTGTAATTAGTTTTTGTAAATACGGGGATGGGATCCAATTGATCAAATATTCATTTATGATACCTGAGCTGTTTTGCTAGACTTTCTTTAGACTTCATTTCTCCTTCTGGAGAAATGCTCTGCTGCATGATTTCTCATATCCTAAAGTAGTTACCTGAAGTCTTTCTGATGTTTTAGAGGGATTTGGGTATCATCGTTTCAAACAGACACACTCTTAATTTTCTTAAGGCTGGAGTCTTCCTGTGAATTCAGGATTAATAACATTTACAATACTTCATGTTGTTTTGCAAAGTTTTGATAAGTTCAAATCAATCTCTCCCTTATTTGCTTGATGAATAAAGAAATTCTGACATGGTATTTGAAGTAAGGTATGGGTGGTCATGCTGAGACAACTTAAATGAGGTGTTCTGCTAAACTAGGTAACATATGTTTAATAAGATTCATGTCAGGTATAATCCTACAGGTCCTTAGTACTGAAGGATGTGCCTGTTATCATGTCTATAACCCTCTAACTTTATTAACCTTACCTTACTGTCAGAATGAAGTTACTGAGTATAAATTGAATTATAATGGCATGAATTTAGCTTCAGAAGATGACACCACTAACCACTAAGACACTGTTTCATGATTTGTGATAGGTATCACTAGTACCTAGCTGTGTGTGTAGTAAGGGTCTGTACAATTGAATATATGGTTAGTGCACCTGTGTTGAATTTTCCCCAAATGCTGTACCCGAAATGGACCATATGATGGCAGCATTGTATCAACCTAGAAGAGCAGAGCTGCGATCAAAAGGTTTCTGACTCTGAGGACTGAATTCNGAATAACCCACGAAAACAGTTGAGAAAGAGCAGCTGAAATCTGGAAAGACAGCACAAACGAATTGTACACTGAATTGTTCTATCTAATGCAAAATAATATAAAGAGATGAAAATATTTGAGATGCCAGGAATAGAGTGTGGACTTACTATTAGACAAAGTTGATATTTTAATTTCATGAAAAATATTATTTCTAGTGATTGTAATAATAAAGTGCATGTGATACATGTGAATTATGAGCTCAGAATACCAGAGTTTAAACATGTATTTCACTAGCAGGCATTTATTAAGTTACAGGTAGTTTTTTCCCACTGTTGAAATAACCAGTAATTAATCACTATTTGGTTAGACTTTCAAGTGGAAGCATCTCAAATCTCTAAGGGCTTCAGCTTTTCTGACATCTCCAAGTTGTTTTGGGAGCAAGACTGTACCATTAACCTTTAGCACATAGTAGCGAAGCAAGTGATATTTTCTTAAAAAAATCAAGCCTCAATACTATTTTCTTGTAAGTAGTAAAATAAAATAAAAGATTATATCGAGTTGTTCCGGTTTATATGCTTACACAAAGCTTAAAATAGTAAGCTGATAGATGATGTAAAAATTCTCCTTTCTCTCAAACTGGTTTATCTCTCAGTTCTGTGAAGAGAGCATAGAAGTGCTATCAAATCATACCATCAATGTTTATACCTTCACTGCCCTCCTTTGTACGGAGGTCAATATAAAATAAACCTCTGACCTTGCTAGAAAAAAAGAAAGGATTGAAACACAGTTTGTTCCACTATCCCTCCACATTAGCAAAACGCATATGCATGACTCCCTTCCTGCTTGGTGACTGGGAGTTTGCAGCTAAGACCCACAGTTGTTAGCAGGAAGAGGATTCATTGGGATCAGCTCCGCAGCGAGTGCCACCCCTTGCTTATGGTTTTAAACACATAGAAAGTTTTGTAGTGCTGCACTGAACAGGGCTCTGTAGGAAGTGATCTGAAAATATACAACACTTAAAGTGAAGTGTATTTGTAATTATCCTGTGGAAGTATATGAAAATTAACATCTTTGGAATTACAGAAAGATATATTTTCTATGAAATTGTATAGGATTCATCTGTGAAGGAGCAAGAAGCACTTCCTACTATCCTTGCATTACAAGTGTTTCTTTGCTTTTCGGTTTAAAGTAAATTTTGTCTTGGAGATGAATGCAGGGGAATACTGACAGATGTCTTGGACAGAAATATTGGTTACTGATTGCATGGTATTTCATACTGTCAATGAAATTAAGAAATAATGGCAGTTGTATTTAACTGAAACTTTGTTCAAAGCTACTAAGACAGATTCTTTCACTTGAAATAGCCTTGCTGGGGAGCTGTGTCCTCCACTGGAGTGTTCATTGGCCAATTCACTGTGAGTGTTCATTGAGGTTCTTTCCCAATGATCCTGTCCCAGAATTGCTTTTCATTTTCAAATGGCCAGTCTGAGCCAAAGATGTTGATAAATAAATACCAGATACATGGATAAGCAGAGACTGTAGGAAAGGGGGTAGAGTCTAAGGTTTTTAGCAAGGTAAAAAGGACATTACTTTTTAGATTTCCGTTTTGAACTAATCATACAAGAAGTCCAACAAATATCCATTTTAAATCATAAATAGTCCTAAATAGGTTACCAGTTACATTGGTATTCCTCTTGCTAAAGAGATGGGAAATCAGATTATTCGGTAGAACATAACAATGAGAGCAAGAAGTGCCTGAGTTTGAATTTGCTATGACTAGAGCTGTCTGTCTAGATAGGAACAAGCTCATTGTGTGCAAGCTTTTTCTTTTAGTACTTACCCACGGGGGCGAAGATTAATTAGCAATATTTGAAATGCTTTGAAAGACCTCCTTGCCACATGAAGAAAATCCAGAGTATGACTACCACTTAAAACTGAACACTGGCTATACTTGTCCACAAAATAATTTTAGATTTAAAACAGCATGGAAAGGAGCTGTATATCAAAATGCTAAATACCCTTTTTAAAAGCCATTACAGTATTCATTACTGTTGAAGTGATTGAAAAGTGTGGGTGATAGACATTAGGTAACTTGGGAAATGTTTCCAAGGAGATTCATATCATGGTTAAGAACAATATTCTTTGAATTGTCATTGATAATGATCTGAAAAGTCTGCCCAGCATAATTTACTCTGTAAGAAATCATAATTCAGTGTACTCTGGTGTCCTAATCTCACTTTCTTCTTACAATATAGTTCCAGAGTCTTCAGCTTTAAATCAACCTAGAGATCGGTACATTGTGGTTTCTTTTACTGTTTTTAACATTTCCAGAATGTATATAATGTAAATTAAAACAAACAGAGCAGAATTTTGCTCTGGGTTTGGGTTTTGGGGTTCTTAGGTTGCTGTAATCTTCCATCTGGCAATGGTTCAAATGTGTGTTGTTGTGAACATGGTGCATTTTAAGTTGCTTTTGCTATTGCTCTTTCATATTTTCCTTCCAAGATCTGATTTAACATGGCATAAAGAACGACAAAGTTACTGGAGTCAGCTACAGCCACATGTAATATGAATGGTTCACTAAAAAACATATTGAAATTGAAACACCAGAACAAGTATGGGCTCTTCCAGAAGTTTTCTTATTCAAACCCTGTGCTTTGGTCTGTTTTTCATGCCCATAATATAATGTCCCTTGTCTCTGGCAGGCTGTTCATTTAGTGCTGTTTTTCCATGTGGTACAACTACTCACGCTCTTTGAAATACCAGTTATCTCTTGAGATGGATCAGGTTTTGTCTGATGAGAGGTTATTTTTATGTTTTTATCATGTGGCTGTCCTTTTTCTTCCTCTAAACAACACTTGTATTGTCCTGGGTGAAAACGGCAAGATGTAACCTGTTTATTGCTGTCAGCTCAGAAAAAGCNTTTTTTTTTAACCCATGGTATTAGTATATTAGAAAAGGAGTGAGGCTGGCCAGCAACTTTCATCTCCTTGTCTAATTATATAAGCCATTTCTATCTTTAAATGCCTATTTCTGTCCTGGCTGACAGTAGGTTTTGGAACACACTTCTGATATGATTGCTTGTTGCCAAACCAGAAAACATTATTCTCTCTTTTCCTACTTTTTCCCACTGTAACATAAGGTAATTGAAATCAAAATCCCATGTCCTTAATTTTCCAAGGGAAAGCAAAACTGAAATATTTCACTGTGTTGTTGACATGTTCTGACTGTGTTGAGTCACTGCAGCAAACTGTGAATGATGATGTGTGAAATGAAAAGTCCCTGCCCAGTGCACAGCAAGAATAGCACTGTGAAATCCTTGCTCTAATGTGCTGTTTGATATGCGCTTTTGTCTACGCTATATTATATCCAGATATGCAAGAGAACTTTTTAAAGCTTTCTGTCAGATTTTTACCTACATGCCAGTGTTTTACTTGCTTAGCAGGTTTGTGCAAATTTTTCATCCAAAACATTGTTCTGAAAAACTTTCCAAGCATGTTCACTTTAGGTGAATTTAAAAAAAAAAGAAAATCCCAAGACCCCAAACATCATCAACACCCACCCCACCACCACCACCAAAGAAACCTTCGTAACAGTTTGCCACCCCTGACTTAAAAGTGAATCAATTTCCCATCTACATTTGCTCATTTTCTTGTCAGTTGCCAACTAATTATTTGAGTCTTTAGAGGATAGCTCTCTTAAAACAACAATACATTCTCTAGTAACAATTTTATTTATTTGAGACTAGTTTTTAAGCAAGATAGTGTAAAGTATTTGGAACATGCAGTTTTCAGTTGCTTTTTGTTCCCTAAGACATTGTCAGCAAAATTTTGTGTCTTTTGAAATACAAGTTTTATTATCTGAAAGTGACACAAAGTTATGAAAAAAAGTATAAGCCTAAAACCTCACATTGCTGAAATAAAACATACACATGAGCCAATGTTTCTTCGCTACTTGCTTCAAATTTTACTAAATTACAGTTCTTCATTTATGTAGTCCTCTGATTGTATGTTATCCATAGCTGACTACTTCCTTGAAAATTGCTGATCTTTCACTCTCTTGCTTTAACTTCTTGCAGATTACAACTTAACATTTTTGAAAATAAAGTGTAAAGGAATAACAGAACTGCCTAAGAATGGTAATTTACAAACAACAGGAATCCAAATTTTTGAAATACCTTGGGCAAATATTTTAAATTAGCATACAGCCTGCCTTCATAGCGTGGGTGAAGTTTCATGGGCTTTACATGGTCACCATTTTCTGTAATTTCATTTGACCTGAACCAGCCGTTCTGGCTGCACAAAATCTTACTTTTGGTCTTTCTTGTTT
>VXAL01008583.1:55113-66493 GCA_013399475.1 Chauna torquata
TGTATGACCCCTTCAGCTGTCCTAAAATGTATTGTTCTTCAATAGAAAGACCAGCACATCATCACTGCCATTTCTAAAGAGATGTACTCTGCAGAACTAGTTTAACTACGCAAGTTCTTGAGAGTGCTTTAAACTTCATGAATTTTACTGTGTCTTCTGAGGTCAGTGTAACATCATTTCCTATTCTGGCTCCAAAACTCATAAGCTTCCATTCATTCACAATAGCTGCCACTTCCATACTGCTGTCTGATGAGGTGACCACCACCCCTTGCTAGCTTTGCATCTGGAAATAACCTGCCTCTTGTAAAGATGGCAGCACCTTGTATTATTTTCAGCAACCTCAGTCTAGGAGAAACTAAATGAATGTGAGAGAAACTAGTTTAAAAAAAGGAGAATGCGAAGCAGGAGACAGCATGAAAGCAAGGGAGAATAGAGGAATCAGCAGATTGTGACAAAGATTTAGAGGAAGCATTTGTGATGTGCATGGAGACTTAAAAAGTAGAAGAAAGCTAAAGCAGTGAAGGGAGACATCAAGGGAGAGACAGAAAGGTGGAGTGGAAAAGGATCTGAAGAGACAGGAGAGATTAAGGTTTTGTAGAAGGAGACTAGAAGTGCAAATAAGCATGTTGGGGAGAGTAAATATGTGGTATATAAGATTAGAGATTTACTGTGTTAAGCAGCCAGAAGAAAGGATGAGGAGGAGCAAAAGATAACTGAAGAGACTGAAAAGAAATGAGATGATGTTGAAGGAAAATGCACTATTAAGTAATTACTATAGTCATATCCAGTATGTATATTTTCTTATTATCATCAGTCTGCATTATTAAGTGAAAGGGAGGGAAAATGTGTAACAGGGAAGGTGGGAGGCAGGATTACAACTGGAGTCTGGGGAGGAGTGGAGAAGAAGAGGGAAAAAGTTGGAGAATAGAAACTGAGGGGAAGGTGACAGGGTGAGGAGAATAATGACAAAGGGCAGAATCCAAGGACTAGGAGAGAGAGAAGGGGAGATGGGTAACTTTTAGGAGCAGCAATGAGGTCCACTTCATGCATACTAATGTCAGTTTTAATTCTCACCCTGAAATGCAGATGCATACTTTGCAGGTTAAACATCATTGCATATTATAATTTATGTTATTTGTAAGAATTTAAAAGTTTTTAAAGGAAATCTCATTATTAGCTCGGAATCTTTTTTTTTTTAAATGCCTTGTGTTAGATTCTATAGTGGAAAGTTTAATTTCACATGATCAGAGTAAAATAGGGAACTAAACAGAGAAACAGTACATATGGTGGTTCACAAGAATGGAGTTCTGAGTAAGTGTAAAAATAATGTCATTAATTTAAGATTTGGTTGGAACTTTAAGATTCGGTTGGAGGTTTTGATAATGTACGTTACATTGTCATTGCATGAAGAGGAAGTGATCTTTTCCTCCTGTTTTAGATTTCCAAGTGGTGACACTCAAAAATCTCTGCTGTGCTCTGGAAACCCACTCTTCTGAGAACTGTGTAACAACTGAGCCAGAGCTGCTGGCTTGTATATACAGATCTTCACTTTGCATACACTGTGGTGGAGCTATATTAATTACAAAGCACTGCAAAGGAGTAAGATATCTCTGTTCTGCAGGTCTGGGGTGGGGGGAAAGAGGAGATGATTGTGTTTCTCATATAGTTTGCCATACATACAAGCTGCCACCTGGAAAGGTAATGGCTCGTAGAGAGTTTCTGTTTTTCTTTCACAGCTAGCAGTTGCCTTTGTTCAAATAAGCTTAGAAACGCTTGTAATAAGGCACAAACACCCTCCAAGAACTTATTGGAGAATACTCAGTAAATCTTTCAGTCAAGCTCCAGCAACAACATCCACAAAAGCTACTAGCAGATTCCTCTTAAGCAGGGAGAAAGATAAGTTTTGATACAGCACTTTCTTAAAAATGGAGAGTGAATAAAGTAGTCTTGAGAGAAAGTTTCTGGTTATGGATTACCTATAAAAAGAATAAAAGAGATGAACACTGAAGGTTTTTCATGGCTGTAAACAAATAATTTGTGAGCACACTGTGCTCAGACCACAAATAGAAGCAGGAATTAGAAGTGCCCCTAGCTGACCAGCATATACATATATCATTGGTCTGGTGTAATGAAGATTACCTGATAAAGATCACAATATGACAGTTTTCCTTTTGCATTGGCTGCTGAACAGCCAGAAACTGTTTTCCGCGGCCAGCCAACTATTGATCCAACTCCCTCCTGTCAGTGATGCAGTTAATGGGAATTCCACAGGCAAATAAAAGCTACATTTTGTCTTCATTTTCATCTGAAATATGAGCTGGTCCTTTGTACTCTAGACAGTCATTTATTACTCATTTTCCTTTATTGATGTTTATGAGCTGAAGCATAAAATGATTCTCAAATGTAGTTTAATTGAGGCAGCAGTTGACACTGTGACCATGATTACTACTGCACCATCAGCTGCATTAAATCCATGAATCAAGGTTTGCTTTTCATTGGTCTTTGAGGCAGCATACGGTAGAAAGTATCCTTAAAATGCAACTGTGCTGTAGCTGGAGAAATATGTCGATTTGTCTTCATAGGGACTGAGGGGGAAAAAAGTGCCCAAAGTCCTTAGCAAACAGCAACAGAGCAGTAAAGTGTTTCTTATTACTTTACATTCAAAGGCTCTTTTTTCCCCTCCAGTGTCTGAAGAGTTATTTGTAAAATAGTCTTTCTCATATGCTCTTTAATATTTTTCTCATTGAATTATTAGCATCAAAATAAATAGAAGGAAGAGCCGCCATACACGGCAAGAGGGGAAGGCAAGGCACTTAATTCATTTGTAAAATGGTAAGGACAATCAATACTGTGGGGAAGTATTTTTTATATGCAGTTATTAACTCATAAGCTACAGTATATCTCATCTCATTTCAACAAGAGCTGAGGTCTCCATTTCCCCCTGGAGACCCCTGCAGGTCCCATTATGAGAATCATAAATAATATGTGCTAATGAGATATGAATTGATTATGTTGGAAAAGCTGACATTTTCATCTGTCATTCTACATGATGTTTAACAACGGATTACCAGCCAGTAATTCCTCTGATATGAGATTAAATAAAGTAGCAGGCTGTTTCAGCAGGCTAGCTCAAGGAGATGGCAATAAATCTGCTCAATTATTGTATTTCCAATCCAGTTTTCACTGCTAAGGATATTATTATTTCATTTAGACTTGTTCATGCATCATAGATTATTTTATTTCAGTCAGTCAATGGGAGAAACTGCAGTATTTTATTCACTGAGCTGCAAAGAACTGGGCTTTGATAGAGTACAGTATATGCAGTTCAGTAGGCCTCAAGCAGATAGAAGAAACGCTACTGAGCTCCTATCGGATCAAAAATACATTGCCAAATCCACATTTCAGAAACTAGCATTTTTGTTTTCAACCTAATTTACTTTACTTATCTGAAAAGTCTCAACTGAAGGATACTGCCTAAAAAGCTGATCAATTGAAACAGAATTGTTAGATCCTCTAAGATGATTTGTACTTCACCTCAGTCCTGTGGTATATTGAGAATTAGATCATTCAGACTATGCTTTGGCCTGGCAAATTAGATTGCAAATAACTGTAATACAAATGGTCCTTTTTCTTCCCCTGCCTCACACTCAGGAGAGAGGAAAAAAAAACAAAAACAAAAACATGCAAAATTTATTAACAAAACCTACCATAGAAAGTTATTTTCTTTGCCAGCCTGACCTTATAGTCCTGATAAACTCCACTTCTTCGCAACAACATCTGATACTTTACTCTTCTTTCAATATCCGTGTTCTCCCCAGAATCTTTGGTCACTACTGGCCAACTAAGACACCCAGATCTGGGGGATCTATAAGAGATGGACAAGTTTTATCTATCTGTCCCAGCCTGCAAATCAGTACAGCACATGGTCTGTGGCAGGTACATCACTCGTATAGCGTGAATGATCCCTGTTACAGCTTCTTTTGTGTGAAAGATAAAGAAAAGATGAGAGTAATGGTTCCTTCATTCTCCAAATACCAGAAATGTGACAATCTTGTAATGCCAAGTTGTAATCCTTTCCTTGCAGAGGGGAATCTCTTTGAACCCAATAAGTAAAAGCTGTTTCTCAGGTTGCCCTCCATATTCCTGACCCCTTCCCTCTGCTGATGGGCATATCCAAAAGAAAGATACCAATAGGGTAGGACTTTTCTCAAAAGCGAGAGCACAAGATCACTTACATTCTAGTTGTGGAAACTTCGTCCTGAAGTGCAGTGGTTAGATTGAAGAGAAGAAATGCATGGAACAGAGTTTATTTCTTTTCTAGTTTTATCACTCAGCTGAGAAATGAAAGCTGTTGAGGTTCAATGGGAAATATGCTCCAGTAATAAGTTTCCTCCCTGACTTGTTCTTGTTTCTCAGCCCAGCAGAAAAGCTTATCACATAGACTGAGACAAGAACATGTTGCAGAATATACCTGTGGAAGCATCACCCTCAGTATACACGAAGTGCTGGGCACTTAGCGCAAACAAGACAATATGGAAGTCAGTGTGGATAGGTCTTTGGAAAAAAAAAAAAAAAGATTTCTTAGTCAAAAAGGCAAAGAGAATTGTATGAATTATTTAGAAAGGAGTTGAACTAAGTCAACATAGTGGCGTAATGACATTTTTGTTTAACACTGCCCATTCAAATGGTTATAGTAGGATTAGAGAACAGCCTTGGAAAAACAACAGAGATGATAAAAGATATAGAAACACTTGTGTGTAAGGAGTACTGAAGAGGATGAAATTATTCTGTTTGGAAAAGACTTGTTGGGAGAAAGAAGACATTAATGATTTAGAATAGTTTTTTTTTTATTATTATTATTTCTCAAAAATAGGGGCACTCAAAGAAATGGTCAAGCAGACATTCCAAACAGACAAAAAATTTCATAAAAAATAAAATTAGATAGCAGCATTTATTCATTATTATGTTCTGGAGATCAAAATATAAATGAGATTAAACCTTCCAATGGATAATGTGTCCATCATGTCTTAAACACAAAGAAATCCATGTAAAATAAAGCTATTTCTGCAACAGAATGACACTTGAATCTTTTAACATAATAGCTCAGTTTTCTCACAAGAATCATATTAATGAAGTAACATCTGCAGCATATGGACAAATTTTGTTTTAAAATACTAAGGCACTAGACAATAAGAATGTTTTATCATCAGGTTTCGTTATTGATACCTGTCTATATTTTCCCAGATACGAGCAAAAATAATGACTGAAAATGCTATATATAACAGAAAAATAATTAAGGTATAATATTAACCAATGAAAAGATAAAAGTGTAAAGTGCATAACCAGTGGACAGTATAGCATATGAAAGCATATCTAAGTTAAATAGCTCAGTGGCAAAAGCCACATGACTCCAGTTAACAAAAGAACTATTTGTGTAAGTTTTTTTTCCATATTTGCTGTCCATTTTCTTTTTCTGAAGTCAAGGAAATTTCAAATATAATAATAAACTTTCAGTTTGCTTGTTAAAATACCAGTATGTTAATCAGCAATATCAGTAGTGAAAAGTATTTGAAATGCCATTTTTAATATGCAGACAATGTCCCATTTCCTCTACAAGTTGTAAACAGCTGTCATGAAACTCTTTAAAAATAAAAACCTAATTATAGATCAGGTTATTAACTAGTCTTGCTAAACTTGTGGTGGTGGGAGGGTGAGCTGAGAGGGAACACACTATGATGCTCCTGAAAGTATCCTCTGCTGGAGATGGGGTATAAGGCTAAAGGGATGAAACGTCTGACTCAGCGTGGCAGTTTCTCTACACTGTATACTTTCTGACCACAGGATTATGGTCCACTCACTGATGTCTGTACATGAATGTACTTACCAAGCCTGCAGAGGTGACCTCTACTTTTCTAGCACATACTCCCGCTTGTGCATACACACGTCCAGAGGCGTCTAGACGTACAGCTTGAATATGGGGTACTGCTTCTTTCTTACGTGCTTTACCTGAAATTGAATATAACTTTACCAGCCTTGCCATATTTTGGACATGTGGCCACATTTTTAATACACTGATGCAGGGTACATAGTATATGTGCCTATGGTTGTTATTTAGATGCAATAACATCATGGCATTAGTGATAAGCTTTTGAAAAGCTATTTGAGTTTTTGTTGTTGTTGTTGTTTTGTTTTAATATAGCTTTGCATTTTAATAGTCAGTGCTAGCAAAAGGGTAGATTAACATTAAAAAAAAAAATTACACAGATTTGAAAACTGACAGCTTTTTAACCAGTGGGAAAGATTGATCTCTGTACTCAGTATCTTATTATAACTGATGAAAATTGACTTTGTGATTCCTTATGTGATAACACTAATAACTATTATGAAAAGGTAGTAATAATTGTGATTTAGGTTGAAAACTTTATGAGAGTTGTAAATCCGCAAAATTTCAAGATGTTTACACTCCAGTCAGTCATATTTCACAGGGCATTCGATGTCAAGCTGAAGCTGCAAAATTTCAGGGATTTTCTATAAAAATAGATTTAATATTTTTAGAAGTGGCGATATTAATTTCCAGTATTTAGTGCTATTTTAAGGTAAGAATGATATATTTTCAACTTACGCATTTTGAAATTCAAACAGAATTTTCTGTATTATATAAGTAGAATTTTCTTGTATTGGCACTATTTTGGGGAATTGTTTTTCTACTGCATAAAAGTAACTGCAAGCAAACCAATTGACATGTCTGTATTGGTTATTACACCATCTTTACTGAATCACCTTTTACCTCATCTGTGATGAAGCCTCTGAAGTGTTTTACAGACTGAGCAAAAGACCAGAAGTCCTGCTGTGGGGCACTAAGGCTGTGTTTGGATGGTAAGTGCCTGGATTGCTCCCTGTACATCCTGGTGTCCCCTGGCAGGGATAAGCCTGAGGGACCTGACAGGCAACCCCCTCACCTTCCTCCCTGTCCTGCTTTGGAGCCCACAGGAAACTCAAAAGGAAATGCAGGCGGTGTGCTGAGACCCTTGAGCCCAGGCACCAGGAGTGGAGAGCTTGGGGAAAGCTGCAGCAAACTCCTCCAGCACCATAAAGATGGGACAAGAAGAAGAAACACATCACCCCCAGCACAAGCAAGACATGGACCTATCAGAGCGAATCCAGAGGAGGGCCACAAAAATTATCAGAGGGCTGGAATACCTCTCCTATGAAGAGAGGCTTCAAAACATTAATAACTAATTAATATGCCATTAATATCCTGGGTTGCATCAAAAGAAGTGTAGCTAGCAAGTCGAGGGAAGTGATTCTTCCCCTCTACTCTGGTCCCATAAGATCCCACCTGGAGTACTGTGTTCAGCTCTGGAGACTGCATTCAGCTCTGGAGCCCGCGGCATAAGAAAGACATAGATCTTCTACAATGTTCAGCTCTCACTCACCACTGGGAAGTAATTTCTGCCATTAGATGACGGACTGAGTTTTAAGGCTAAGCATGTAAATAAAATCCTACAACATGTAAATAAATCCTACAATTCAGGACCTGAATTTCAATAATGGGATCTACTATGAGATAGGTAGAGTTTAAAATAAGTTAATGGCATAACACTTCATGGTGAATATCAAGCCATACATCAAAAGTTCCTGTCTGTTTTCACTGAGAACTAGCTTTTATCTCTAGCATAAAAATGTTATGTTGGTATTCATAAATGTACATGAATTTAATGTGCATTTTCATGTGTCATGGCCAGACCATTCTCCAAGCTAACAGTATATGCAGTTCTGAATAAATTATTCCCTCAAATTTGAGAGTTTTTGTGATGCCTGGACTCATACAAGCTGTCAAGTTGCAAATCAAAATATATACCTATGACACGCATATTAGCATATCAAGTTGTGAGATTTTACTTTTAATCATTCAGAACCGAGCTGGCCAGCATGCATGGTGCAACTGAAGGCCCGGGTAGCATTTGAATACAGCAATTAGATTGCAGAATTACAGATGGCATTTGTCTGTGTCTCTAATACCACTGAATTCCAAAATTGCTTTAACATACTGTTGAAAGCATGTCCGAACAAGTGCCACAGAATCCAGTTTGTTAGGAAGTTGTTGCTGGATGCCAAAAAGCTAATATGCATACAATGTGAGGATGTAAAACAAAATCAAATGACAGAGTTATTGGAGGTTAAAAACAAATCCCATAATTTCATAGTAGAATAAATGATCCTATAAGCAACACTTTAGATGACAGACTTATTTGAATATTTAAGTATTTTTCAGCTGTCTTAATGACAATTGTATTTATAGGATGCCAAATACTATTTCTTCTTACAGTTTAAACTATAGATTGAATTACAGACTCCGAGTGTCCTGAAGTAATTTAGAAGCCAAGTTTTCTCATGGTTTTAATACAGAATCCATTTTCAAGGAAATTTCAAAGCGAGATTCTGAGCTCTTTCAGCCGTCCAGTGTAGACATGTACAGGCTATTAACTTTAACAGACAAAACCCTCAGCACTGGAGTTTGCTCAGTAAGAATGTGAGTGTTATGCTTACTAACAGCGAGAAGTCCTTACTACTGATACAGGAATTATAGACACTGCCAGCATGAGGGTTCAGAAGCAAATCTTGGGTCCTGCGCAGGTGGTAACAATGCTGCTGCTGTTTTTCCTCAGTGTTCATTCATAGCTGTATGTCATGATTTTGGCTGGGACAGAGTTATTTTTCTTTGTAGAGGCTTGTATAATGATGTGTTTTGGATTTTTGATGAAAATAGTAGTGATAACACACAGGTATTTTTAGTCTTTGCAGAGCAGCGCTTACACAGAGCCAAGGACTTTTCAGCTTCTCATGCTGCCCTGCCAGGGAGGAGGCTGGGGGTGCACCAGAAGCTGAGATGGGGCACAGCCAGGGCAGGTGACCCAGACTGACCAAAGGGATATTCCATACCATATGATGTCATGCTCAGCAATAAAGGCTGGGGTAAAGAAGGAGGAAGGGGGGGGGATGTTCAGAGTGATGGCATTTGTCTTCCCAAGAAACCGTTACGTGCGATGAGCCCTGCTTTCCTGGCAGTGGCTGAACACCTGCCTGTCGATGGGAAGCGAATGAATTCCTTATTTTGCTTTGCTTGTATGCATGGCTTTTGCTTCATTACCTTTTGGAGTGTGGAAAGAAATTTCTTCCATATCTCCAAATCATTCTGAGCCTTATTGTCCTGAGATATGCCTGCTCTAGTCCATTGCACTCTCCACCATATCTCTGACCAACTCCTCAACTCAATGAGCCTCTGTCTCTCCTTTCTGGTTGGTTTCTCCTGCAGCAGCAGTTACAAAGGCAGTTTGCTCTGTTGCAAATTTTGCTGTGTCACCTCCTCCTGGTGCTAGCCCCTATGTGCAGAAGGAGCTGCAAGGACTCTGCATGGTTTTCTCCAGGCCTTCTGCATTCAGCAGCTGAGCCAGTGATGTTGAGAATGATGGGCCATTGCTTCCAGCAGGTATTTGTCACTGGAACAGGTATACAAAATGCATTGAACTTTTAAGTAGAGAAAGCTACTAGCATTTTAAAAGCAACAATTTTAAGCTTTTGTCTCCTTTCTTTCTTACTTGCAGCTGACATTGGCCCACTAGAGTTGTCCTGTTACATAAAAGATTTATTAACTTTGGAGAACACACTCCTGATGCAAAAATTGACATAGGGTGATCAGACCATTCACTAAGCAAAAGGTTCCTGTGGATGGAGGTCAGACTATCACATCTAATTTTCTCTTTTAAATTAGCAAATGATGCATTTGTTAAAAGTCTGTACTAAATAACCTTAAATTCTTTAGTTCTTCTGACAAAAGACTTTATGCTTTAGCAGTAGCAGTAACTAGGTAATAAAGCATAGTGAAATCACAGATATAAAGGAATCCTACCCTCAATTTAAAGACTATTTTAAAAACAGAAAGAAAAAAATCCAGATTTATTGCATAACACACAAAAAAGTATTTCTTCACAGCTCAATTATAACTCTTGGCTAGCAGAGCCATCAATACTAGGTTTACAATAAAACATCTGGGGAACACATGAAGAAATAAACATATTCAAACAGAAAGAGAGTAATCTGTAAGTATACCCTGTCCTCTAATCCCATAGCAGTTTGATTTGTAGTAGCATTTGATTTCTTGCTTGCTTTCTTGCTTTTGCACTGCTGAAAGCTGGTGAAGAAGCGCAGAGCTGGGATATAGGTCAAAGATCAGATTTCTTTCTGTACTGAAAGTATTTTGTAGCTGGAATTGAATAAAAAAAATTTGCCAAAAGGCAAGATTAAAATTTTCTCATTTTGCCAAGAATTCTATATTATGTTAAGAACTTAATTTATTCAAGTAAACTTGATTACAGTGTCAAATGTTTGAATCTTCAAAACATTATCAGACTGAAGCCATAGGAAATTATTCATATTGATTTCTTTACCTTTTCTTTTGTTCCTTTCTTTTTTCTTCTTCTTCTTCTTCTTCTTCTTCTTCTTCTTCTTCTTCTTCTTCTTCTTCTTCTTCTTCTTCTTCTTCTTCTTCTTCTTCTTCTTTTTTAATCTAGAACAGATCATTGAGGTGAAAATTAGGGTTCCTTATAACAGGGAAAGGTGAAAAATCACAAAACGGTTGAGTCTTTGGATGAGGTGACAGTAGTGGCAAAGATACTGATTTGATCAGATATTAACTAAAACCAATCTTTTTTACTTGTCTAAGTTTGAATAATAAAAGAGAGGACTTCTATAATCAGCAAAAATTTTCTGCAAGATTGCTTAGTATGTTCATTTTTTTTAAGTCAGACATATGTAAAACAACTGTGTGAGGACTGATTCTTCATTGTCCTTTTCTTTTCCTGACAGAACAGTAGCATAGGGGTATGACAGCCAACACATGTATTTGACACTGCTGTAAACTCATGCCTTACTCTCACAGCTGTTTCTGTAAACACATGTGAATAGTCGTCCTCCTGTGTCTTGTGCTGAGCAAGCATTGTTTTTCTTGGAGACGGGCCAGTTGCTAATGGGAACGTGTGTGTGCAAGTGTGCGTGCGGTGCGCTCCCAGGTAGCCCTGGGGTGTCAGCTGGTGGCACTGCACCTTTCCCTTAGGGCATCCGTGGAGCTAAGGACTTCTCCTGCCAGGCAAGATTTCGTTAAGTGTTTGGAGTGGGCCACACAAGTATCAGAGATACAGGGCATTTGGTAGTGTTATCCTAATATTAAAGCCATGCATGTAGCTTTCGGACCCAGAAAAGTCTCACCTGAAATTCCCCTCGAAATACCAAAGGGGTAAAAAAATGTCCATTTGTTCCATCTAGTTAACACTACTGGTTTTCCTTTTCCCCCCATTACTAAAACTCAACAGAATGAAATGCT
>VXAL01008583.1:68656-78656 GCA_013399475.1 Chauna torquata
GTTGCGCCTGGGAGATTTAGATTAGATATCAGGAAAAACTTTTTCTCTCAGAGAGTGGTCAGGCACTGGAATGGCCTGACCAGGGAGGTGGTGGAGTCACCGACCCTCGCGGTGTTCAAGAAGCGCCTGGACAAGGTGCTACAAGATATGGTTTAGTAGCTTAGTGGGTAGTATTGGTGATAGGATGACGGTTGGACTAGATGATCTTGAAGGTCCTTTCCAACCTTGCATTTCTATGATTCTATGATATAAGCGTTAGTCACTCTAGGCTTAAAAAATCCTCTTAAAGCCCATGATAAGGAATTCTCTTCATTAGGTAGCTGCCCTGCTTTTAGAGTACACGCAAAAGTAAACTACTTTACTAGTTGAACAGATCTGCTCTGCAAACTAAGGTAATGAATGGTAAATAGGACTGACTGGGGGGTTTACCTTTGATTTGGAGTTTTACCTTAAAACCATGATACTGTTCTGAATCAAAGCTCCAGTGATGAATCAGCCTGTTTCCACCAACTGAGCTGTCTTAAACATAGTTGTTGTTATCACATCCTCCCCTTCAGGGCAACCAGGTGATCAGGCCCAGTCAACATGGGTTTATGAAAGGCAGGTCCTGCCTGATGAGCCTGATGTCCTTCTATGACAAGGTGGCCAGCTCAGTGGATGAGGGAAAGGCTGTGGATGTAGTCTACTTAGACTTCAGTAAAGCTTTTGACACTGTTTCCCACAGCATTCTCCTGGAGAAGCTGGCTGCTCATGGCTTGGACGGGTGTATGCTTCATTGGATTAGAAACTGGCTGGGTGGCTGGGCCCAAAGAAGCGTGGTGAATGGAGTTACATCCAGTTGGAGGCCAGTCACTAGTGGTGTCCCCCAGGGCTCAGTACTGGGGCTGGTTCTCTTCAATATCTTTATCAATGATCTGGACAAAGGGATTAAGTGTACCACAGTAAATTTGCAGATGACACCAAGTTGAGTGGCAATGTTGATCTGCTTGAGAGTAGGAAGGCTCTACAGAGGGATCTGGATAGGCCGGATTGATGGGCCGAGGCCAACGGTATGAGGTTCAACAAGACTAAGTGCCAGGTCCTGCACTTGGGGCAGGTATTAAACCAGTTCTAAAAATAACGTTCAAAATGATTTCACTGGTAAACAAGAAATAGGCACGAGGCAGATTTCCATTACTGAATTTATTTTAAATGTATATCATACTTATTAATAAAATGTTCCATTAAAGAAAAACATCCTTTCTCCTCTTATACACAAAATATAATTACTTGAGACAGATATTAGGGCCTGTGCATGTTTTATTTACTTCAAAAAAGAGTCAAAATGGAACACTCATTGATAAATCAAATCCTCACCTTAACGAATTTGGAAAACACTGGCATCCATAAGCACTGAAATTATCATTATCACTTCCAGTAACATAATATGCTGTACCTGAACAAGTGAATTGGTCATTCATTGTGTACGTTACCTTCACAATGAGGGTGGATGCAGATGGAAGAGCCTTGATTTGAGATCAGAGCCATGCAAGTACTGAAATTGCTTATCTTGCATATTTTATTTGTTTGATCCCTTAAGCTGTTTGACCTTTCATTTTATTCTGTGGTGGGAACCTCTTTCCCTCTGTTGCCCTAGCAATTAGCATTTTCTGATTTGAATAACAATGTCAGTTCAGCATTGTGAAGAATTACATGCGACTATTCACATGTGCATTGCAAACTCTTTTCCTACGAGTCACACCAAAGTGTGATAATTAATCTGTTTCTGTCAGCTCTAGGAATATATCATCAAACCCAAGAAAACATAAAAGAGCAGATAGATGACAATCTAGGCTTTAGCTCATTTTTATGGAGATGGAAGTGGACCATAGCAAAGGTCAGATTCAAGGTCAAGATGGAAGTCATTGAAGAAGCTCTGACGGGGCTGGTTCTTCCTGCAGGTCCATTCAATCTATCCAGCCAGGTATACAAATACAGCCCTTCAGCAGCTGGCCCAACGAGCCTCTTCACATCACAATCAACAGACAAGCACAAGCAATTTACTGCTGAGATCATTTCAGAGATATGCTACAAAAGGCACAACATAAGTACAGAGTTAAACTGAAAAATACTTTAGCTATAAAAATATTAGCTACTTTTTCTAGATAATCACTGTGTTAAATTAATGGCCACTTATTAAGATTTGTTTATCCATCAAAGAGTAATTTATTGTCTTGTGAGGTTAGACTTTTAACTGTTATCTGTTTTAACTTTATATATCTTTCATAAATAGATTTGTAGGAGTTTAATTTTGTCCAGCAACTTGAGATGGTACAAATTAATTGCAGACTACTAATCCAGTGGTTTGAACTGGGATTTTTTTGCACTACTTGTTTTATTACATTAATGGTCAAATCCTGCTGCTACCAAAATTAATAGGAAAATCTCCCACTGATTTCAGTGAATTCAGGTTGTAGCCCAAATTGTAAATAGTAGCTACTCAATTTTCCTCTAAATAAGGCAATGTAGAGAACTGTACAACAACTTACCAACAAAAAATTTCATTTAAAAACAAAATATGATCATCGGTGTACATATATTATATTGTCAAATTCTGACTTCGAGTAATAATAGTCAAGCTGTTTTTCTTAACTAAAATAGAGAGGAAATGAGTTATTCAAAGTGATACCTTTTAATCTAGTCAAGATTATGCTTCACTGTGTGAAAATAAGTGTTTAGAGCAATGCACACTGTATTAAAATGAGAAGGTACGTTATAATAAAGGTATAATTTGAAGCTGAAAGTTAGTATTGCTGCTCAATTTAGTCTGATAAATTCAATAACTATAGCACCACCTAACAGTACTGCTATAGTTAATAATCTATGGATATTTCCAAACTTTTTTGGAGGTTTAGTACATGCAGGTGTATTTTCAAAATAAAGATATTCATCAAATTTTTAAAGTAGTTTAAATCCGTCATTTATTATTAGATGGGGGCAAGTGTCTGAGATTTTGAGCAATTTTTTTGAGTCATTTTTATTTTTCTTTTCCTATTTTTCACCTGACTGTGCATTAGAGCAATGCCTATGTATAAATATCCAAGGAAATAACTAATGACTTTGTACCATTTCCCCTGCTACTCATACAGTGTGTGATCATCAGGCATTCCTTTTTCCAGTTTCAGGTCTAGGACAAATGTGTGCTTTTTATACAACTTCCCCCCCCACCCCCCTCCCAGAATGCTTATTTCTATTTCTCTGTATATGCAGTAGTTCGTATGGAGAACTACCTGCCTATCGCCCAAGTACAACAGGCTACTTGTCATTTTTCTTCAGAGGTTATATTATTTGTAATTACTTAAAATACTTAAATGACAAACTTCAGTTGGTTCAAATGGTGGGGGTTTACAGTTGTTTCCTAAAATTAAGACTTAACGTATACTCCGCAAGACACAAGTATTCTGTTCTGTCTTTTATAGGTTCAAACGCTGTCCTCATTTAGGTGTATCTGAGCTCCCTCCAGTAGTGCATTAAGCAATCTGACTCAACATCTATCACACGTAGTTCAGCTGCTCTCTCATCTCCACCCCAGGGAGAGAACTCTGTGCCTAGTGGCGTGTTTTGTTTTTATTTTAAATGTCCAAGGAAAGTGGGTAGTGTTAATGGCATCAGACATCCATTTCCTTGCAATTAGCTGTCTGTGTTGTCACAATGCCCCTGCTGCCTTTAACTGCTGTGGGCAAGGAAAGAGACAGAGAAAGAGAGCATGTCCATCAAATTTCATTCCAGTCCAGTTTCAAAACCTTTATTTTTCTGTTTTAATTTAGAGATCTACTCAGGAGATACATGCTTTTTTTTTTTTTTTGGTAAAACTTTTTACCCAAAAAAAGTAGATTCATGTTGCCTGGATATTTTGCAATTTCATTTTTAATTATTTTGGATTTTAAAAAAAATTGGAAAAGAATAGCTTTCATATTTTCAGTGGAATTCATTATATTTAAAACAGCCTTTTTGTAAGGCAGGAGAAAACAGTGACTCCTGAAATTTTCTTCTGGAGACCATGTGTAGACCAACACGTGGTTTTATAAACGGGTCCAGTTAGGAGAGCAGCATCTCATAGATGATTGACCCACAGCCATTTTAGAGTCAAAGGAAAGTGTTACGCGCGTGCAATGGGATTTGGCTCAGGCACACAGATGGTCCCCCTTTTCCCACTGAGTCTGATATGTTTCAGTTACCTCTTTCTGCTTCCTTCTTTCAGTAATGCTTTTGTCTGTAGTATAGTTAAGTAAAAGCTGTTGTTTGAAAATTTAGTTGTTTACCATATTCTATTTTGCATTTGCTTCAATGTGCATTTTGGCATTCTGAACTTGTAAGTCTGGCCTTTGTCACAGCATGTGTCCCAACCAGGCAGGAAGTCTGAGCAATGTACCAGTCTATGGTCTCATTCTTCTAGGTGCAGGGTGCTGCCTAATACCTACTGAGGGCTCTCAGCTGGCAAAGAGCTGAGCCATGTAGCTCTTTGCCAGCTCTAGCAGTTTCTAAAAGGATTAAGTCCTTGGCAGTCTTTCTGTAAGGATATATATATATTTTCTTGATTATAACAAAGTTCTTTATAAAAAGCACTCTGATTGCACAAAAGTGTAGCTATTATAATTGTGCACAAGAACTAGGGGGGCAGCATATAATGATAGATGTTTTTCATCATGGAAGAGCTGCAATCATCACAGTATGCACTTCCTCTCGGCTGTGCAGCACGGGGAAGCTCACTGCGTAAATTCTGAGAAGTATATTAAAATGAAATATTTAGGGATGTATCAGTCGATGCAAAATAAATCGGAAGTACGCTGAGTTAACGAAGGAGCAACTCACAGCTCTTGTAAGTGTGACATGCTTTCAGAGAAAGCTGCCAACAAACAACCTTTCAGACAGGAATTTAAATATAGATTTATAGTGGTGTTGTCAACAAAGGCTGTGTTTAAACTGGGGCTCTGAGTACGTTTGAGTTTCTGGGCCTCCCTGTCCCTCCTAGCTGCATCCCAAGCTCATATTGAGGAGACTCCATGTATGCTGCATCCACCTGCTTGTGGGCTCTTCGAAGAAGATTTCAGATGTATAGATGACAGAAGAGCTATCATGTCGTTTCTGGCCAGCCTCTTGTGCCCAGGTAGCACAGGGATCCAAATGCCTCAGCCTCCCAGGGCTGCTCTGTTTAAATGTGGCCAGAGGTGCTTGTCAGCCCTGCATATTTGTGAAGATGTTCTGTGACAGTTCCTTGCATTAGTCTGTTTAAAGGTCCCACTGTGGCTCCCTAATTCTTGGTGCCACATATTTCAGAGGTTAGGAAGAAAGTCCTGGTCTTTCTTCTCGTAAATGAAATGGCAGTAAAAGCAGGGATTTACGCTACTTGGACAAGGCTGTAAAGGCCAGGAAAGGTTTGGTACAGATCCCTTTAAACTGAGTTATTTTCTGTTTCTGGAGTGCTTTGGGCATTGTGTGTTTTGGCAGCATCATATGCAGGCCTCAGGAGATTAAGGGACAGTGTTAAGTGTTAAGATTAAAAAGATGAATCTTCCTACCTTAAGATGCCCACTACAGATGACTGATATACCAAGGCAGTATAGCAGTTCGAAGTGTACAAATTAATCCCAAATTATTTGGCACGAGTAAAAACTGTATTATTATGGCAAACCCACTGCTATGCTCCAGTCCATAGTGCTGTGTGTGGCCTGCTCCCGTCTGAACTGTTCTGTTTCTGCCTCTGCACATCCACCAGCCTACCTTCTGAGAGGGAGTAGCACAGACCAGGTGGCACCTCTCTTCCAGTGCTGGGGAGATGGGACTCTTCCTGTTTGACCAGGAGGAATCTCTTCCTCTTCCACATGTAAAAAGCTGAAGGAGGACAACTGCGCTCCTTCTTTGGGGTCCTAGCGTATTAAGCTGGAAATGTTGGTCTGGAGGGAGTAAGAAGGAATGCTACAGCATTATTTCTGCCCTGCTTTGGACCTTAGCTCACTAGCTGAGGTGGGACTTGGTATGAAGTTGCAGGTTTCAGAAGGGTCAGGTTACCTCCTTGACCACTTGCTCCAGAGACTACCAACATCACTGTTTCTGTTGGGGGCAGGGAGGAGGAGCTACTTCAGTGTTTTGAAAGGCTAAAATAGTTGGTAGTGGCTGTGCCTCCAATCACACATTGAGATGTAGACACCATGGAAAGGCAGTCCCAGTAACCCAGCATTCTCTGAGGAGGAAGTAAGCTAATAGGAAATATTGAGGAAACGTAGAGCCTCCTCTTCCTGAGGCTTAAGTCTAAACTTCCTCTCATTTACCAGAGTTCTCCCCTGAAGGTATGCATCTATCCCAATTCTTCTAAAAGCAATAAGGGCAATTCTTTTCTTCTCACCACAGCAGGGGAAAAGATAATGGAAGTAACCCACAGCAAGATTTTAAAGCATTCTCCATGGCAGGGAAGACCAGATTTTGATTCCGTCTTCTGTTATTCAGACAAATAGCCTCAACCAACCAGAAAGGTTGCCTACATCCTGTATAATTGTGTTGTACAGCTATTAGGTCACAAGCTATTCCTGAAATCTATTTAAGATTCACCAGATCAGTAAAGAAGAGCAAAAAAGTAGTGTGATATCATTGCTTCACACAGCCCCCTTTCGTTAAATGGGAGAGCAGCTTGTGAACCTCACTGTGATAGTTTTTGATGCATTAATTATCCAGTGAATGTTTCATATAAAATGCATAAGCAGGTCAGAAAGCAAGGTAAGAGTGTAAGCCCCCTTTGTCACTAATCAGAGCCTGCTCATTGAACATGTTTCATTTCCTTTCTTCTTCATTTTTCCTAACATTCATGTTATATTCTATACAGCAAAATACATTCAACAGAAAGGATGGCTTGTGCCTATACCTACAGGTTGGTGTTTAGAATGCAAAATATGGATGTGAGGGTTGATGATGTGGACCACACAAAGAAGGATTTCATGTTCTGGATTATTGTTCCAGCCACTGTTTTACAGTAGACAGAAGGGCATGTACTTTTGTGCTATTTTGGAAGAAAAAATAACTGTCAGTGTATTTTGGGCAATCTGAACTTGGTGAATGTTAGCCATGCTCTGGGAGTACCTACCAAACAAACCTGTCAGGAAAGAGGGAAGAGGAATACCTCTTTTTCAGATCCTGTCTGGCCCTAGATCCTGTAAGCGTATAATCTCACAAATTCCAACAGCATTCACACAACTAATGTGTGTAGGTACTTCTTTAAGAACAGGGGTATTTTTTAAAAATCAGGCCATAATTTCCCACATGTAATTTGCAGTGGAGCCAGATTTTTAACTTGATTTGAATCTTAATCCAATATCTGAATTTAACCATAAGAATATCTTTACATATTTTCAATCTTGAACCTTACAACCTAGCTTTGAGCAAATGTTCCAGAAGATTTTTTTGCTATCTTTCCTTTTGTCTTAATTGTTATTTTTGTTTCCAGTGAAACTTTTGCATTTTGAATCTTGCCATTCTATGGTTAAAATAATTCTTTAAAAAAGATAAGGCACTACATGATACAGTTCTGATTTTTTCCTATCTCTTCTTGAGTGATTTCTCAGATGAATTTTATGATAATGACTCCCTCCTTTTTTGACAATGCTGTCTTTAGTAGAGTCCTAAGTTTTCTAATATAGAATGGGAGAACTAGACTGACAGATGAGAAGAAGCATGCAGCTGAGGTTACAATTTCATAACGAATTTTTTTAGCAACTAGTTGTTTTCTTCAAAGACCACCAAAGAAGGTCTGAAATTGACTTCTTGTGTGTTCAGTATTTTGTGCCTTGGCTTTTAGCTCATTTAAACATAAGTACATTCAGTCTGATATGTGGGTGAATTTTTAATTAAAAATGAAAATAGATTTATATTAGCTAATGCTTGCATATAACTAATTTGAAATATCTAGGTAAGATTCATGTCAATAGTAGCTGTAGGAAAGAAAGCAGAACTTTCTTTTTGCCACAACAAAGTCTACTCTATTTCCGTGGTTGAACACACAGAGCAATAAATACAGTGTTACCAACAAATATTTTTTAAGTAGAAAAGGTCTCACATCATATTTTACTCATGGTAATAATTTTTATTTGTGAAATACAAATCTTCTTTTCACGGCTGGCAGAATAATAATGAGCTATTATAATCAGGAACTTTCCATACTTGTTATGTAGAATTTAGTTTAAGGCATTCAGAAGTTAGGCCAGACACTCAGTACTTGAAGCTACTGTATTTGTTTGGCAGGGAACTGCATTTTTAAATGATCTTTTTTCCTACTTCTTTATTCTTCTGTCATTATCATAACATTTATAGTAGGAACACAGGGCTAGATCCATTGGCATGCTTGACCATAAGTGTACATCAAGTGTTGTAAAAGGGGTTTGATAGTCTAAGATTCACTTTGATTCAAGACCTCATAGAAGGGGTTAAAGGTCCCCAGCACCTTCTTGTTGTGGTGAGACAGTGGAAGACAAACCAGGAGAAATTTCTTGAGTAAAAACAGAGGTAACAGAAGATGAGCTGTTCCAGCCTTAACGAGGCACAGCCCCACCTGACATCTGTGAGAGACTTGGCTGGATGAGACTGCCAGGACTGACACCACTTGGTACAAAGAGGTGATGCTCCGAAGCAGCAGAGTTAGCGTACAGGCACATTTTCTAAACAGCGTAAATATGGATTTGAAATGTCCAGCATCGTATAAAAAGGTGACTGACTTCTAACAAAGCTTTCTGTGTACAGAAGGAGATTAATTAAAATATTTAAAGGATTCTTAGGGAATCAATCATTGACTGAATCTAAGGAAACAACTATTTTGCTAACCATTTTGGCATTGCTTGGAAATAGTCTAATAATCTTACATTTACTGCAATGACTCTTTGCAAGGGTTTTATTACTAGTATAGAAACCATTATTATTATAAAAGACATTTATAATTAACACTTTATGACAGAATGATTTAAGAGAATAATATTCATTGTAGCTAAGCAGCTGTGAAAACAAATAAAATGGTAATGTTAATTAATTTATTGCATTAATGCAATTAATGTGAATTCAAAGAGCTGACAGAAAATAATATGTTAGTAGCTAATAGCAGATTTTTCAAAGAACTGGGACACATTTTAGGCTTTCAAAACTGTATTTGTCTCAACAGCACTAAAAAGCATTAAAAAATAACCACTTTATTGATGTGCATCTTCAATGTTCATTATAATAAAGAGCAATCTTGCTAAATAATACTCCAGGATAACCTTTTGACCCCTAATCAGTGCACAGAAATCCTTATAGTTGGTAAATACATTAGAGAGACTAAAATAAACAAGGCTATTGTTCTACCCTCAGTATAAATATACAGCATTTAGAGCTCTGTCTGAATGGAACATATTCTTTCTGTCTCTCAGTCCAGCTTTAGTCATGCAGATATTGTCAGTAAAGTCTCATTTTGCATTCTCTGTTTGAAAATAACTCTGCAAATAGCAGCCAGTTTTTAGGTAATCTTTCTTAGGGTTTTCTGTTTTTGTTGCAAGAATCCTTGCCAAAAAATTCTGAATTAATATACTACTAACCTTCACATACTTTCCATCAGGACAGATTGGGTATCTAGGTAGCAGCAGTAGTCTATTCCTATTTTATTTGAATGGTATTACCATTAACAACAGTGAGCATGTTGTTAGTGTAAAATTAAGTCAGGGTTTTGCTTTCGTGGTGCTCCTACCTTGGCCACAAACACCGTTTTTCTCCCTTGTAAGTCTTTCTTCATTTTAGGCACTTGAGTGCTGATAGTCCTTCAGTGCATCCCTACTGCTCTGCCAGCATCCTGAGTAACTCAAACAGAACTTGCAGTTATTAGGGAAAAACATCGCACAGAGAATTAGTTTACTTGCAATGCCAAAAATCACAGGAGACGCCAACAGTATGTCAGTGAGGGCAGCAGCGCTGGGGACCCACCAACTCAAGCCTGCTCTTACAGCATGGATGC
>VXAL01008583.1:83656-102844 GCA_013399475.1 Chauna torquata
TCTGGCAACGAGATGACATACTTAAAAATGCAACTTGATAATTGTCTGCATTTCTGTCTGATTTCTCACAGCAGTAACACAGGTGCTATGGTCCTTGCCTTCCCTCTTCACTGCCTAGCTGTGAGCAGGCTTGAGCTCACTCACTGCCCTCAAGTCTATGGCGCTCCAAGTATCTGATACTTGAAGTATGGAAATGTTGTGAGATATAACTTGCCTCACATCTCCAGCTCATGTTTTCTCCTTGGAAAGGTTTGGACATTTTGGATTAGTGTTCAAACTTCCTAGTGAAGTAATAAGGAGGAGAAGTAACTTCTGATGACTGGGACTTGCAAACATTCTTATCGCTTCAATTTTGTAACATACTAAAAGTAGCATACATAGCAACACACTAACTGTGAATATCTGATGACATTATATAGGTAATTTTTTTGATATCAGCTGATGCTACTGCACAAAATAGATTCTGTATGAGTTCCTCCATGGAATTAATTGAATAAGCCATGCATCATAAAATATTTTGACAATAAAACCCTGCTAATAAACCAATAAACACAATTGAAGCATAACTTTTGATGATATTAAAATCAGAAATAAAAAATACATCCAAAACATGTTTTTATATTTTAGTTTCAAACACTTTAGGCCCAATGGGCCAAGTTCTGATGTCACACCACTGACTTTATTGGCATCACCATTTTTATTCTCTGGTTTAAGTGAGGGGAAAATAAGTATTTTCAACATACCAAGGATGTTTGAAGGCTTGTCTTTTAAAAGCAAGCAAATTTACTTTTACATTTAGCAATTAGATTTTGATTTCTACTTTAGGCATCATCTCAACAAAAGATCTAGAGTTAATAAAAATTAAAGAGAGGTAGGGATGATGCACAGTGACTAACAAGGAAAGTCATATAATAATCAACATTTTAATTTGATGATCTACTTGTAGAACCTTTTTCATACACAGTAACGAAGGGGGAATTTTCCTTAGCCAAAATCTACATGGGACTAAATGAAGAGTTTTAGTTGGAGGGTAATACTTCTGTCCTGATAAATTAAAAATGCATATTTTTTTCTACTAATAAGCTAGCTTTTATCAAGAGATGTTCAATAATTTAAAAAATGTTTTCTATTACAAATGGCATGCTATCACAATCTGTTCCATTAGCAGTTATTCTCAAAAATTCTAATTTTTGCAATTTTCTAGGGCTCTGCTGTGAGTCTTATTTTAGGCCACAGTGCTGAAGAAAAAAAGTTCTGGATCAGAGTTAACCTTCATAAGTAACAGCCAATTAAAGCCATTAGGGTTTGAGCAACGGATCCTATTTTGCTCTGTATGACTACACTGCACCAAGACCACAGCAGTACAGGGGTCAAAAAGCCAATTTCCAATGACCAGAACTTTTTCTTTGGTGTATCTACTAGCAAGTTACCTCCATACTGTGTTCTTGTACTGTTTTTTTTTTTTTTCTCTTCCTGTCTCTGTATTACAACAATTGTCCTCATGTTATGGCTGTTTATTGTTTAACTCAAATATAGGCATCAACATTCACAGTGCTTGGAGTCAGCACCTCGCAGAAAGTCTGTTATGGGCTAACTGGATATTCAACTAGCTGGGACAAAACCAAAAACCCTGAATTTTTGAACTCTTTCTTTGATGCCGAGTCTGTTTCCATTCTCAGCAAGAGAGACTCATTTATCTCAGGCATTCACCTCTCTCCCTCCCCTGCCATTTGTAGCAAGGTGGAAGCAAATGTCTAGCATACACATTCTTTCCCCAGCTGGATTCAGGTATAAAACTTTCTGACAAGGAATAGCAGTTAAGGGACCAAAGCTAGCTCTGAAGATGAACTTAAGGCCCTTGAAATCTGTAGCATGCCAAGATAGCTTTATAATTTTTTTTTTTTGTTTTAATTTAAACTAAAAAAAAAAACATAGAAGGACGGGCTGCTGAGATCATCTGTCACACCATCTGTGGTTGCCTAGCAGAATTACTCCAGCCTTGAGCTGGAGAAGCTCCCATTTGCAGCTGAACTGCAGTTGGGGGTTTTATTAATACATCTCTCATTTATATAGCACCTTTCACTCTCAAGGATCCCAAAGTACTTGTTAAAGGATAAAGTTGAGGACTGAAAATTGTTAGAGGAGGAGTAGGAGTGGGAAAATTCCCTCCCTCCTGACCAGGGGACTCAAAACTTTTCACCAAAGCATTTATTGCTGAATTTGTTATTCTTTTTTATTCCTCAGAGCATGGCTCGATGGGAGGTTGTGACCTTTGGGGCCTCATGCAGCCGTGAGCTGATTTGTTCCTGCAGAGACAATTGCATAAGTGCTTGTTTTATTTCTGTTGTATGTATGACTGACACAACTCATAAGAATCAGTTATCAAGCTTTATACATATACATACATACATACTTTCAGAGTACAGATAATAACAAGAGGAAGAAACAACTGTGATCAGCTGGCATTCAGGAAAGTTAAAAAAAACAAAGACATAAAACATGTGGAGTAATCAGTAGTTTTCAGTCAAATGGCATTTAAATGCTCCTCTGATGCATAACCTGCCCTACTGTTCTGCGAGGTGGGAGGACAGGTGATCTGTCAGCTGTGCTCTGCCATGTAACTACAGTAGAAGGGCTGAGTTAATGACAGACACAAGAGTTTGGATGAATGTTAACATGCTGCTATTTCCATGCTGAGATGAAGTAGCAGGGCCTGGATTTATCATTAAAAGAGACCCAAGAGGCTCTCACTGAGCCAGCTGCTAGGGCCCTAAAGCATATGTCGCACCCTTCAGCTGTTCATCAGTACAAAAGGCTTCCATCTCAAAGCACTTGACCTTGTTAGCCTCAGCGGTGTCAGTGATATTTTCAACAGGGTGACAACAGATCAAGTATGAAGAAGAGAATCTCTTAAGGAGAGTATGTGCAGTCTGTGGCAAAACCAGTGCAGAAACGTAGCCTGTGGATAATGGCTGCTATTTCTGGTGTTCGTGATTTGTACAGTGGGTGGGCTGCTGCTGTTTTACAAAGCAGTAGTAGACAACGGAAGAAGAAATAGCAAGAAAATAAAAATATATCAGTGTCAAATAAATTAACTTCCCAGATTCTGAAATTTCCAAGCCTTCTATTTCCCCCATCAGTCCTTGTATTCTTACTAACTTCAAGGGAAGTTCTGATTGAGTAAGGGCTGAGTGGGGAATTCTGAAACCAGAGAGAATAATTGTAATAATTACAGCAGCGGTATCACCCTGACATTTACAGGTAGTATTAACATGATGGTGCTACAGTGAGAAACTTCAGCAGATTTGATACTGCTGCATAGCACTCAGGAAGGATATTGCATCCTCTCAGATGCAAGTGGGTTAATTCTAGTAGGTCCTTTACACAAAAGAACAGTGAAGTGTTGCTAATCGAATCTTTCATCAATGGAAGAAGTCACCATTTTCCTCCAAATGTGTCCATTTAGTAGTTAAGGCCCTTCCCCACTAGGATTTTGTGAAGATAGTTTGCATGTATGTAATGTGTCTATGTAAAGGAATATCTTTATATTTTCTCTCTCTGAAATAAAAATGCTGTATTTGTTTTCTAGTCTCATTCCCTACTCGTACAGACTTATATAACACTAACCTTTAAAAATATCCAGAATGAAACACTCCGTGTTTTACACATCTGCCCTGGAAGGAGGGAGGCAGACAAAGGACAGAGTGTGAGAAGAAAAAAAACCATGACAGATGTTTGTTAGGTTGCTTAACGCTGTGCCAGAAGGCACTCAGATGCTGTGATACTGAGCACATTCTGAAACCTGCACTGCATATCGTATAACTGAGCTGGACCTACAAAATTATGAGCTTTTATTAAAAATCATGAGATTGTAAAAAAGAACTGTTCAGGTAGTTATTTTTGATTGTCTTCTTGTTATGTTTTTTCAGGATTGCACTCTTTACCACTGAAATGATGCAAGATCAGGTGGTTTTCCCAGCACCTCGAAAAGGAGCTACAGGCAAGTAGGTGCTCTACCTGCTGTAGGGACTATGGGGTACAGATAGCTGCCCTGTTCAGCGCTGACGTAGGACCCAGTTATTGAAGAAATTGGAGAGCTGCCGGGAGGAGGGGTCTTTGCCAGGAATTCCCTGAGTCACAAGAAGTGAGCTGTAGCGGTGGTTGTGCTGAGCTGCATTGCTAAAGGTTAAGGGGGTAAGTGATGAATTGTCCTGAGCAAGGGGCCTGAGAAGCTTCCAGGCTGGGTTTTTAGGGCCTGGAGGCTGTACAGCGGAACTCTCAGGCGAAGTATCCCTTGCCTGTTTGGTCCTGCTTGCTCTGGCGTCTATGCTGCAAATACCGGCAGTCTGGATGCGGGCCAGGGCCAGGCACAGGAGTGCACCCACAGACAATGGCTGTGGCAATGGGCCAGACTGCCGCAGCTGAGGGCTCAGCCAACAGCTTTCCTTGGGTCTTGTACTGTGCATTTCTTGTATAAATCTCACTTCTTGTGAACAGAAAGGGAAACCTCTAGATTACTCAGACCTGCCCAGTTACACATACATCTAATGTGAGAAAATGGTTCAACTGATTAGGAACAAAAGGATATGACATGCAGACTGCTGTTTCTATCCAGGCACAGCAGATTAGGTATGTAATCCCCGGGTTGCTGAAAATTGTTTTCAATCACTTGAGCAGAACTGGATGGAGTTCAGCATCTTTGAGGAGGGTGCTGGAGTTATTGGTAAAGTAATGTTGCAGTTTTCATTGTTTCCTTATGCAAAATTGTGTTACAATGACACTTGAAAAGAATGTGAACATTACTTTGATAGCTAATGCAGAAAGCAGATACAACACTTTCTGGTGGGATAATTTAATGTATCTTTTTTCTTTTTCTTTTTTTCTTTTTTTTCTTTTTTTTTCTTTTTTTTTTTTTTGCATACAGAAGCAATTTCATGATGTGTGAAGTCTGACAAGTAAATCTCCTTAATGATTCTCACCACAATGAACACAGAAAATAGCTCTTTTTTTCATACAATACAATATGTATTAGATAATAACTGCTGGTAACTGATAATATGAGAGATCAATTCTGCAAGCTGCAGAACACCTGCAGTTCTCATTGACTTTGATAAGAGTTGGAAGTATTCAGCACTTCAGAGGACATTTCCAGTACCCTCCAGGTTTGAATTTACCAAGAAATTTGTTTCTTGAACTGTAATTTAGTTATTGTTATGTTAACGCCTCAATCTTTTGATGCAAAGTAGCTGCAGAAGGGGGAAAAGTATCTTGAGCGAAGATCCCTCTGCCAGTGATTAAAATACTTTACAACATCACTGTGAGTACTGTACAACAAAGAATATGTTGCATCAATAGATTAAAATAGTACATCAGATATACATGTTGTGGTGGTAGGATTCTTATATCTAACATACGGGAGTTTCTTTAAAAAAATTATAGAATGAGAAAATTTGAGGCACTAAAGCCACAGAGTTTTTACTTCTAGTAGTATATGCTATTTTGCTGATAGATTGTGAAATGAAAATATTTGTAGTCTCAAATATATTATAAGTGGTTGTAGAAATCTTGACATATGTGTATGAAAAAAAAGTCTCAAACTTCAGATCCGGTATGATTTTATTTACTGGAAAGTGAATATTTAAGGTAGAGAGAAGGAAAGAGACAGGAGAAACAGGGATAAAATTTAGAAGATAAAACATGAGGCTGTGCACATAAATAAATATCCGCCTTGAAGAACAGCTGGTTGTATTAATAGTAGATCTTATTTGTACAGTAGGGCTGCTTAGGAAAAGAAAAACTGATGTCAGAAATTGAGCTACTGATGAGCTTCTTCGTCTCCTGTCGTTGCCTGAGGCCCTGGGTGGTCACACTTCCAGGGCACACCTTCAGGTCTGTCCTAGCTCAGTGACCTGTGGGATGCAATGAAAACTACAATACGTTTTTAGCAGCTTTGTTGTTAGCTTTTTATAATTCCATGTTGGAATAAAATTATTCTCGCTACCCAAACATGCCAATAGAGTTTGCAAGCTTCTCTGTTGCTGCCTTTTGCAAACCAGTTAAATGAATGTTAACTAAGATGAACAGAAAAACGGAGGGCTAAGGTAGGAATGGGATAAGCTGTTGTGTTCATTTTTTTGGATGGCCATAGAGCCCCGAGTTGGTAGGAAGATAATGCTGCCTGCCTAGGCTGCCATACCTGCCTGGCCAAAGTGATCTTGAGCTGGAAAAGGAAGGAAGAAGGTGATGGAGGATTGCACCCACAGTGTGTCTGGAGGCTGTAGGTCCTCTTGGGAGTGTATGCCTGCGCTCTATTACTGTTTGCTGTCCCAGTTCTGTGGAGCTGCTTTCTGCCAGTTTTGCTGCAGCCCTGGTGTCTAAAATTAACCCTAGCTGAGTTCTCCAGGCCCTAAAAGTAAAGAAGTGCTTATAATGAATCCTACTTTGGTATGTGCCAGAATGAAGGGCCTCCCCCAGCTCTTCTCTCGGCTAGGTGAGAACATCTGCCCTATACTGTAGCTGCAACCCTTCATGACGTTGTGTCATATCATCAGTCCCTTAGATGGTCCAGGGAGACACAAGCTGCTCTTCTTCTAAGATGGAGGAGAATAGCATGCTGCAGCATGCTGGAAAAATAGACAAAAATAAATGTCTTTTACGTGCAGCTGGTGTCAGACGTTCGTGTGCTGTGACCCAGGTAAAGTACCCAACCACTTCCAGATATGTCGCTTCCTCTATTTTATTCTGGGTACAGCATGAGCAGGGATGTGAGGTGAGGCTTCAGGGTTTTAGAAACTTGCCTGTGGGTTCTTTGGAAAGGAAATCAGATGGACGAACTCCCACCCCCCTGCTTTTAGGAGTGTACATGGCTGAGGGGTAAAATATTGACTTACCTGTGGGAGAGGAGTGTTTGTTTAAGGTACCCCTAGGAGATCTTGAGTATTAGCCTGTGAACATTTGTCTGTTTTTTTCATATTTAACCTTTAATAGAATAGTGTAAGTGGTGGAGAAAACAGAAATGTTCTGTTTGAATAAGCTCCAAGTCCATCTCACTTCCACTCATTACAGTATCTTGAATTCCTTACAGCTAGTACAGACAGTTTTAACATATTAATAGCTTAAAAACAAAACCTCTAGGCTTGTATTATTTTCCTCATTAGGAAATGCCCCTCAATCTGTAGACAGATTGAGATAATACTTTACAGCACTTAAAAGTGACTGATGCTGTATACTCGTCTCCTCCTTGTCACTTCATATTCCTCTATGTCTTTATTCTCCATCTCAGGAATGTGGGGGACTTCTATTGTAGATGAATAAAATGAACCCAAATAATTGTTTGCTGACTTAATCCTTCCATCTGCCTGACATCATATGCATGTTTTTGTATGCTTTCCTTTTGAACCTGCTTTGCTAATTGTCACTTGGATTTGTTTTGGTCCTTACTTTCAGTAAGTGGGGCTGGAGGGCTACTGCAATTTCTTCCAAGTGGCAGGTGACCTCCAGGACAGCACTTACAGCAGCGAGCAGTCTAGGAACTGTTGCCTTCAGCTATGCCCTCGTTTCTTCGCTTGTATCAAAAAAGCAGTTTAACTGGCATGTTTTGCCTACTCTGGTATGCCTGTGTGTTAAGGCAGTATTTCCACTTCCTTGTGATGGCAAAGCTACTGCAGTATGAGGAGATTCTGCTGAACTGAGCCATTTATACCTATAAGTATGTGCAAACACACGTTTCTTTCTTCATCCTGTATGGTATGGTACGGTACAGAAGAAGCTAGCGACTTATTCCACAGTTCTCTTCAAATAACTTTCTGCCAGGCATTTGGTCTGCAAATGGAATAAAACCTTAAGATTCAAAACTTTCCTTCATTTTCTGACTTCTTAATTCTTATGTGTGCTTTATCAAGCCCCCTATTTTTTGTCTTGGCTCCTACATGCTGACACAGCACCAGTTTTCTTGTCTAATTTTATAAACTGTTCAGCCGTGCCGTTATTCACTGTTTTCTTTTAATTACAGATTCTTGTTAACCTCTTTATCCTTTCAAAGTTGCAGATTGTGATTGACATGTGGTATTAATTAAGGCATATAATTTATGACATTGGAGCTTGAAATTAATAAGTGACAATACAATTACATGGTTTGCCTAATTGTCCTTCAGTAATATAAAGATTGACACTTACTGTGGCATTCAAAGTTAAAAGCTCTCAAACAGATAATACAGCTGAATGTAATCACCAGTGAATCTAAAGTAAACAGATCCATTGTAAGGGACAGACTGTTGGCAAAATACTTCTGCTGTGGCCTCGTTTTATTAAATAAATGAATCTATATGTACAGGTCACTCTCAGAATTAAATTAAAAGTGTAATTTTTCCAGGATTTTTAATTGTAAATAGCTTACCGCTCTGCCATTTTCATTGATATTTCTCTTTCAAATCTTTACTCCCACCTGGCAAAGTGCCAGCATTTCGAACAGTAGCGTTTGTTCTTGTTGATCCTATCCACACCACTGCAATTTTCTTTACATCTCTGTATAATCATCTGAAGATTGGCAACTTGATATATTACAATGGAGGAATGCCAAATTCCTCCTTGTTAATAGCATAGATTTGATCTTAGTTGCTGAAGAATATGAGAAGTATTATTTGGGTGAATGTTGTTAGCAGATTTGGCATTTTGAAACCATTTCAAACAGCATCCTTGTTTTTAACTGTGAACTTTCTCTTGAGTTCAAGACCTTGTAATCTGGTCCCCTGACTTGGTGGTAATGCCCATAAAATTTTAACTAATTTTGTCAAAAGGAAAATATAAATGTGTTATAGGTAGACGAGACATTCAAGTTATTGTATTCAAAATCTCTGTAGCTTTGTTTAAAGGAAATCCCTAGTTTTGCGTTATTTCAAAGAAATTCAGTAGAGAACTGCCGTAAGTATTTCAATTTTAGACTTTTAGAAGTTAATTCCGAATGATAAGAACATTAAGAGTATAAAGATATGTTGCCTACTTCAGTCAGAATTATTATGTCAATTTTTCATGTTAAAATAATATTAATGGAATTTTAGTTTACTGCAAATATCAGGAAAAGTAAAAAAAAGTAAAGTGACTTCTCAGAATTTTTTACTTAGGTGAACTATTAGGACGTCTTGAAATAGTATACTTGGAGAAACTTGCTGGCTTAAAGTTAAGAACATGGAAAAATATCTTGGCAAATCTGGACCTGAAAGTTCTGAAAAAAGCCTGGTTGAAAATTGTACTCTGTATATCTGCCTGCTACTCCATGATCTTCCATTGTAGAGTGATATGAGCATACAGTGTAAATAAGCCTTATGTCTGAATCTGTGCAAACCCTGGGACAGCAAGCCAATGACTGAAAGAAAATGGTGGCGATGGGCTGAGCTCTGTGCTTTCATCTGTAGCTGGTTAGGAAGAGGGGACAAAGTTGTAGGTGATGCCACAGACTTGTAATTGCTGGGCTGCAACACTGATACCACGTGTTTGGCACCTCTCCGCCTCGTACTGCCGTAGCTTTGGTTTCCTATGGTAAAGGGCACACTGCTGCATCCCATTGCTGGGCTAGCAATTTTCTAGCAGAAGATTAGGTATGCATTGCCCCAGCCACTCAAAAATGGTGCTATGCTCCTAAAACTGTGGGTCTTTGAAATAAGTTGGAAGTGTGGAAAGGCTTGTCATCCACTAGTTTTGGATCGTTAGAATTTACCTTTTAGATGTACTCCTTGCAGATAAGCAAAGGAAAAATAACTCTTTAATAAAAGCTAAAAGTCTTAGTCAATCACACACTCAGCACCTTGATTTCTAAGGAAAACAGTAAGTGCTATGTTTGATTTGAAATCCAGTAACATCCATGAGTTACTGAAAGAATATGAAGTACAAGAATACCATTCCCTGGGATGGCATTCTTCTATTTTATTTTCTATTACATTTTAGAATGAATTTTAAGAACTTGATTTTCAGAAGTGCTTTTTATCTTTTTATGTATTAGTGATTTGAAACAGCACTCGATGAGAGGCCTGGCTAACAGCATGATTCGAAATCTCAAAGACTAAATTACTGGATGAAAAGAATATGGAGATGGTGGAGTGCATTGTTAAACTTATTCAAATTTCTCTTCCTTATTATAGTTCAGCACACATGATACAGTGTATTTTAAGTGCCTGGTGCCTTCTTCCAGAGCCCTGACGTGTGGGACATCACGTAATTTCCCATTTGAATTGACTTCTGTGTTTTGAAAACCTTAAATATTCTTATAGTTTAAAAAAAAAATCATACATGGACTTATGAGCAGGGTTTTACTGCTTTTTTTTTTTTTTTTTTACAGCAAAATTTTAACAATGCTGTTGTTTGTTCTCAAAGCCCAGTGGTGGTGATAAAAGAAAGAGCCAAAGGTAAAATGGAGTGAACTGCTGAACAAGTCATTGCAGAGCAGCCGTTCTAAAATCATAGAAGATTTAGAAATAAAAACAACATAGCTTAAACCAAATGTGCTAATGATCTTTTCTTTTTTTTTTGCCATTCTTTTCTTAGGGGGGAGAGAATGTCAGAAAAGTAAGCCTTGTTTAAGTTGTGAAAGAATTTCTCAAGAATTCAACATGCCTTTATCTTTATTCATTGTATTATTCTACTCCAAACCGAAAGCCCTGCAGAAGGTAATTGGGGTGTTCAGAGTTTGGACTGGAGACAAGGCACAGTTGAGCTGCCTGTGAATAACGCTGCACATCTCAATAAATAATTCTTGATTTCATTGTCATTT
Organism: Chauna torquata; assembly: GCA_013399475.1. Classification (NCBI taxonomy): domain Eukaryota; kingdom Metazoa; phylum Chordata; class Aves; order Anseriformes; family Anhimidae; genus Chauna; species Chauna torquata. The sequence goes on from VXAL01008583.1 coordinate 94,419, forward strand.
CATTGAAGTGGTTAAGGAAGGGTGACTTGGTTAAAACAAATGCAGATCGATTTGTCAAGCAACATGCTTCAACCTTGGGTGCCTATGCATTATGATCAATAATGTTTACAGTCTTTCTCTGTCTCCTCAAAGAGAATGTGCCTCTTGTTGAAGGGAATGAGATTCTGTTCTGTTTGAGACATTTTGTAACTGTGGAAGCACATTTCTAGGGATTTTTTTTGCTCAGTGTCGGTACAGAAATGAAAATCATCAAACATGCAAGATGTCATGTGCATAAACCCATTTTTTTTATAATAGAAAGAGCAGAGATCGATAAAGTCCAGAAAAAGAAGGTAACAGCTGTAAGCAGCCTTGTACTGGGGCTGTAATCCTGATGAATAATGTTCCTGTCATAACAGCAGGGATAATTTAATGCTGACACTTAGCAGCATGATAAATAGCTTGTCAGACATAGGCAGTGACAGAGTCAAGTGAAACTGCCCATGACAAGTTCTGAAATATTAATCTTCTACTAGACTGTGACTGTGCTGAAGGGGCAGCAGCATACAGAAGACTGAGAGGGGAGACACTTCGTAATATAAACAAATGTACTTTAGGAGAAAAAGCTTTTATTGCATAGACATCATTCCCTTTACAAGGGCTACTATTTATACTATTTCTGTACAATACCCAGAATATTTATGGTTTGCAACAGTATATTTTAATTTTTCTGCATATTCTCTGACATAATTTCTCTGACACATTTCTTACTGGTAAGAGACTTTTTGGTTTTAGAGTTTCTTAGGGAGATGAAGTTAAATGAAAATGTATTTCCTCTCTTTTCTTTTCCAGTCCATCTACCCTTCTTCCAGAGATTTTTTCAATTTAGCTAGGATCCTTATTGTAAATATCACATAAGCATCATGGCAGGGATCCCTGTTCTGAACACTAATTGATTTATTAACTGCTTCTCCATTAGAGATGATCTAGGGTGATGGTGGATGTAACAGCCATTAGTTATTCAAACCAGGCTACTTGTTTATGTGCAATTTGCTTAATAAAGTAGTATGCTATTTTTATCTTCAGGGAAATGAAATGGTTCGTGCACTGCTCTGTGAATTATGCATCAGAGACTCTTGCATACCTTTTGGATACTGGTTTGATCACCAAGACTCCTCAGGATATGCACCTCATCAGGGCTGACATCAATAAAATCTGATCAGGCGATGATGGACATGTGCTTAATGACAATAATGGCAGGACACTGCAAGCAAGTAATAAGGTTAGAGATGTTGTGCATCAGCTTAGAGATGCGCATGTGACTAACGGTGCCACATCAATGGTCCAGTGGTAGCAGTAGTAGGAAACCTAAAGTTTCCCAGTTTGCCATATAAGTAATCATATGCCTATGATTACAATTAAAAGGAATTGATCACAGTAGAAAGTTAAAAGCCTAATTGGTGCAAAGGTTCGTTGTCATCTTTAAGTTAACAGTACTGTAACTTCTGTCTTGAATTTTCTCTTGTAAATTGAGCTGTCAATGAAGTATTAGCTCAAAGTCTTATTTATTCATCAGTACAATGCAGACGGAATGAGACTGCAGTGTGTTTGGCTCCACAGCCAGCACAGTACCTAAGAGTCTCTGTATCTACCCTGACAACTTATTGCCTTATCAGCTTTGAAGAAAGGTGTCTGAACAAGGTCTGAGGTGGCTGAAGGATGAACCGCTGATGTACTCAGTGGTTTCATTCTCCAATACATGCATTGGTCAAAGTGCCAAGCAGTGTAGTGCTGAAATCAGAGACAAAGGAAACTAGTACAGTTATGTGAAAGGCCACTGGTAGTTGTTTGGTAAAAGGCAAGCTAAAGGCTGCAAAGAGTTAGAATTCCAGTTCTTAGGATAGGAATAGTTTCTCTGAGTTCAAGAAAGTACGATGAATACAGATTGCAACGAGGCAGGCTTCAGAGTCGTGTTAAATGAAATGGGATTCTGGTTTGGAGCAGAGGGGCTCAGGCTACTTCATCCCTGTTTATGACAGGAGGAGGTTATATTCTGGTTCTAAAAGAAGCTCAGTGTGCACAGTATGCTCTCTTCAATAGCATTGAGATTTCAACATATTTCATTTATAAATGGTTTTAATGCAGAAATCACTAAATATTGCTGTAGCTTTAAATGTAGAATCAGCAGGTTAAAATAAGATCCCAATTCTAAAAACTGTGTCTTATTGGCAGGAGTTGTTTTCTGAAGTGAGTCAATCAGTTGTTTCTAAAATAAAGTGGCATACATAATGGACTTGCCAGGCCTGAAATATAGTGGGTTAGAAAAATAGAATGGTTTGGACCATTTTCCTTGGAAAGTGATTTTTACCTTTCAGAGTATGAGAAACACAGCTCTCTTGATACATACATTTTCTGAAGGTGGTATATGTACTATGTATGTATAATATCCTGATCATTTTATGCTTTAGAGTCTGACTCAGCGTGTTGGTGTTGATAGGTAGTATTACACCTAGATAGGTGAAATTTATTCTGAAACTTTCAGAGCAAGATACTAGTTTTTGCCTTTCATGCAATTGCTGTTGTCTCCAGTGGCGAAAAGGTGGACTGTTTTGAAGTCAGCTCCAATGTTAAGAGAAAGTTATTTAGGTTCAGCAATTAGTATGATAAACACTGTGCCACAGGACTTCTTGTTTTTTATTTTTAAAAACAATGTTTCTTTTCTGTTTAAATGCACACAAACTTACAAAACTTGTTCAGTAAGAAAGTTCATTTAATGATTCTGAGAGAAGATTAAAATTTTACTAAAAAGTGAAAAATGTAAGTTGAGCTTTTTTCCTCTTATGAGGTATCAGGTTTTCTGTATGTAATGCATACATGCCATAGTCATTCAGTGAATGTTTTCTGCCACCTTTTCATACTAAAACATTAATCTAAACCTTGCTGTATTGAGTGTTGAGATTTCTGCTCATTCTCCACACATCTTTGTTTTGGTGTTAGTGTTTCACGAATTCTTTAAAAGTGCATATAAAAAAAGATGTTTGGCAAAAAAAAATTGAGCTGAAAAAAAGCAAGAATTTTCAAATCCAGAAATCTTATTCTTAGCCAGGTGTGGAAGATGATATCAGCTGACTTGATGTGGAATCTTTAATGTAGTGTCTTAGACAGTCATGAACTGCTGAAGTAAAATATTGGCAGAAAATATTTTACTAAGCTTGAGGCTAATGAAACTGAGAATTGATAATGTTTGTCTGTACTTTGCTAATTTCTCTCTACATCTGATTTATTCCATTTGTGCTAATAAGGATTTAGAATAATCATAGATAAGACTGTTACCCAGTCAGCTATTTAAATATTAAATATATTTAAAGTAAAAAAAAAAAAAAAATCTGACTGGATTAATTTTTCTGGGGTAGAAAAACAGCTATTTAAGAACCCCTGTTCAGTTTGTTAGAATATAGTAGTAACACTTTGAAATCAGGTGTAACAGAAATGATTTTTTTTTTTTTTTTCCTGTAAGGAAAGGAGTAGCAGAATAGCTACTGTAAGTTCTATGTGACAATATCCTGAAGAACCTACAAATAACAAAGCTAGGATAATGTTTTAGATTGTGGTACTATACTGGAGGGATTTACTTGTTCTTTCAGTCCCAGCCAGTTACCTGCTCTCCCTGTCTAATTGAAATCAGATACAAATTTGTGGGAAAATGAATGAGACCTTTCAATCTTTTCTATTTCTATTTTGGGGAGCACATTTGCCATTTATGTTATAAGGTAAGGGTAAAAAGAATTGTTTTGCCAAAAACTTTGAGGTGACTTTGTACTAAAAGAAAGGGTAGAAAGCTAGTGAGCCATAGATTAGTGTATTCATGTAAGATGTGAGGCACTGAAATTTTAATTTCTTTTTTGTTCTAATTATCGCTGTATAGGGAATAGTTATTTCTTTTTAACCAATAATTGACCAATAAGTTGTCTCTCTTTTTGACCAATAATACCATCTTTAACACTAGAAATATCCCAGATGGAATTTTTTCAAAAAACACGTTTCTATGAAGGGGTCTGCTTTTGGGGAATGGAGCTCCTTACTAGCTCAGTTAAACAGGAAATAAGTAATTATGTGTCAGGCATATTTTATAAAACAAATTTTCAGCTTCTTCTTGCCTACCAAGCTGTTCTTATTATGAATTTAAAAACTCATATGTTGAAACTTATTGGAACTAAAGGGAAGAGAAATTGATATAACGAAATTATAATTTTAATGATGCATGACAAATTCATAACAGAGATGACATTTCAAAAGGTACAAAAAGTAAGTTCTCTTCAAGCCTAGAAAATATACCAATAATTGGATCCATGTTAGAGGAGTATACTGTTTCAGCTGAAGGCTGTGTAGTTTGATACAGCTGCCTAAGGGACAGAAATTGTTTGTAGACAGAAAGCCTCTGGAATGTTACATCTACACAATATTTCTCTCTCGGAGATTTCTTAGAGACTTTCCAGAGTCACACAGGAACTGGTGTTGTTCAGTACTAACTCTCACTGGGAAATCTACCTAATCCCTTAGGCACCGCAGCAACCCAGGGACTTCCTTAGGTATTCCTCAGCACCTGAGGAATTCTCACTATTGATTCTGGGCTGCGTTTTCTCATTGTTTTTACCAAACTCTGGTTCACCTACTGGTTATATGGTGGTGTTGCTGAGACCAAGTGCATTCTTCATGCTTGCTAGTGTGTGAATTTGTGTGCCTGTCATGTGACACTGTTGGCACACCTGATTTGTTCTACATTAGAGCAGAGCCAAAAAGTCATCAGAAATAGAGCTGGAGTCATCTGAAGATGTTCATCAAGGTGCTCAAAAGCAGGATTAAAGAAGGTCATCTAATTTGTTCATAATGGCTGCCGAGACTTACATCAGGTAATCTATACCAATGTTTCATGTTAATGCTTCATGCTCTTGTTAACATGTTTTTGTCATCCTTCTCTTTTTAAGGGTGAGGAAGAAACATGTATTTCTCTAAGGAAATATACCAGTGTAATTGCATATAGTAATTGGCTCTGACTACGCTGAATGTAAATAAATATACTTGCAGTTGTGGGAAGACTTTGCATTTGCAGTACAACAGTTGTTTACAGAGCAAAAGGAGAAACATGAGGTCAGGCTGATAGCGGCAAACTTTTTTTTTTTTTTACATTTGATTAGGTGTAAAGAAGACTGTTGTTAAATACACAAACTAAGCATTTGGACCTAAAGATTTCTTGATTCAGTAATAGCATTCTATTCCATCTGAGGTAGGTACTTAAAGGAAGAAGCTGTTGTACTTATCTATGCGATGACTCTATAGTTTATCTGATAGTTGTCACATGAAGACTAATGAGAGTAACAAGAGTGTCTTTCAACAGCAAAAAAATTTGATTCTATTATATCTATTCTGACTAGTCTGTGTTGGAAAGTTATCAAAAACATATTCATACTGCAATTTTACTGATAAATTATAAGTCATTTAGATTATCACAAATGTCAAAAAAAAAAAAACAGAAAACTGCAAGGACTATGTGAATAAACTGTTCATTAATACAGAAGAACTTTTATGTTTTACAATCAAACATTGTGAAAACCCTTGCCATGAATGCTGGGATCAGCATCATCTGGTCTCTTAGATCATCCCACCTGAAAATAATGTGTGCTTCTTGCCACCAGTCAAAACTTCAGATTCATTAACTGATTTAAAAAAAAAAATCCATTTTGCCCACATTATGGTATTTTTCAATGAATAAAAGCCAACTGTGTATCCCTTTTAGCATCACTTTACGGCTATTCTAACAATTGTGGTAGTGTTGCTTAGCGGAGCTCATTTATCTTTGTGTGCTGTGGTACATTATGGGGAATAGATGTATAATACTCTGGAACTATACAGCTGTCAACTTCCTGGGCTTTTCTTTGTAAACAACTTGATTAAATGAAATGTCATTAAAAGGCTTTTGCTAGGCTTTTTCTTTCTTGTAAGAGTTGGTATGTTTGTTGGCAATCTCTCTTCTGGGCCTCCCCCCCCCTAAATGATAGCTTCAGAAAAATATGTGCTATGGCATTTTGTATAACAGGAAATAAATAATAAAATTGAGAAGAGCTATTTAATTAGGGTGATCCACACCTGTTACCTATCTGCATCTCCTCAGCTTTGCATTAAAATGTTAATTGAACACAGATGCAGGATGGGCCCAATCCTTTTGGTATGGAGTATCCTTGACATTAATGTGAATTAGCACAGTTTGCCTAAGAGGCAGAACTGCCTTTCCCCCCTTACACACCCTTCCTCTTTTTCCTTAAGTTCTGGCGGGGTGGCAGGACTCTTATCACAATGCTAATTGTACAGTTTTTAGGAGTCTAATTTTATATTAATCCTTATGTACAGGTTGTTTTTTTTTTTTTTTTTTGCCATTACATGAGCATGATAAAATTACAAATTGCAGATTCCTGGATTTTAAAATGAGCCTAAATATATTGAGGTTGAGCAGAAACCAAGTTAACACAAAGGAAACCACACACCTGAACCACTTCATCCATACTATGCCACGTGCTCCATAGCTAGTCTTTCCCTCCTTCCCTTCCCCTTCCCCACACTGTTCTCGGTAGAAGACTCTGAGGAAAGAGCTAGCTCATGTAGCCAACCACTTAGGAAGGGGCTCCACAGCAGTTGTTGCTCTGATGGCCAGACCCTTATGTGCTGCTGGGACCCTCCTGTTCATCTCAGCTGAAGTCTGCTCCTTCTCTGAGAAGTCTCCTGTGTCCCTGACTGTTTGCTTCCCTCCACGCACTTGCCCCAACTGCTTAACAATCTGCTGGCTCAGCAGCGACCCCTGGGCAGGGAGTCACACAGCAACAGCTTATTCAGCATTTATTTTGAAGGAACAGTACTAGCAGTATGAAGCTCTGTGGTAAAAAAAAAAAATTGCTAATAAGGATGCTAAGACATAGCACGTAAAGTAAGTAAGTAAATGTAACTTCATGTAGTTTTTAAGCATGTGATAGAATATTTTGGCTTTTGCTGTTTAAATATAAGACTAAACATTTGTCATGGACCAACTTATAAAAGAACAGCTATGTGTGTATGTTTTCCCCTGTCCCTTCTTGTCTAAATAAAAGTGTAGTTGGGGTGGACATAATCTCGGTGTAGTCTTCCAATAATGCTGGGAAAAGGCATAGATGATCTTTATAAGATAATAAATTTTCAATTCGTTCACATTAAAATGATTTAACAAGGACAGCATGTTTGTTGCTGGTTAGAAAGATTGGAACCTTTGTATAGAAGCCTAAATAGATTTGATTCCCAACTCCTTTGTCTAAAAATGTTTAGAAATAGGAATTTTTTTAATGATTTATTACTTGAAAGCCATGAAGTCTCTTGCTGGCAAAATGAAGTGGCAGTACACACCTGTTAACCCCATGTTCTGTCAACCTGTAAACACAGTCATAGAATTTTACATATGGAAAGTTTATTTTTGTCTTTTTTTTTTTCTTTTTAGTGTTGTGTATCCTTTGGTATTTATTATAAGCGAGAAGAGTATATTTAAACAAAGAACCAATTTATTGGCTCATACTCCTCAGTGCATTGTTTCTTAATGCCAGTAAATTTACAAGTTCTTATGGCCTTTCACAGAAAGTCCTGGCAAGAGGTTTTCAGGAGATTTTGACTTTCTCGGAAATGTCTTTGGAGAAGAACACAGAAGTTTATCCAATGTACAGTAGACCCTCTACATGGTGAAGACACACAATGAAGACCTTTAAAGCTGCAGATGAGAGGCAAAGAAGATTAGCAGAGATGATGTTCACCAGCTGGTGCAAGGGCTGTTTGAGAATTAGTGATTGCTTGTGGCCACACTCATTTGACGGAGTTTAATGAAGTCTCTGGTAGGAATGGCTTGGCTCATCTCTCTCAGCTAGACAAAGAAAGTATGCAGTTCAAAAGTGCTGTCTATTCTTTGCTGTCTTCTGTGCTGCCAAAGGCACACTCTGGTCCTTACAACATAAGAAAATGAAAAAGGTGTCTGTAATATTGTAGCTGTAACGGAAAAATGATTTATCAAGGGAGGAGGATTACATCTTAGGATTGCTCTGACCAGTAGCAACTTACTATGGACAGAAAGCGATCATCAGCGAGGTACAGTATACACAGATATCTTGTGACTGTTTTAGTGTGCAAACATCATCTATAAATGCGGTAAGGAAAGGTTTTTATATCACCAGCAAGATTTGTGGATGAGTTTGTGTTTCTGTAATGTGTTGCTAGTTAATATGCTTATCAAATCTATAGTGAGGTGTGACCACTTACCTTTCCTGAAGCTGGTGAACTGAGGGAGGATGTGTTAGGATAGTTATTTAAAAACTGGTGGATCCTACATCTATGGCTTTCTGTTATCACAGCTATGTTGTTGTTCTTGTGTTTTTTCATTTGGG
>VXAL01008583.1:107935-126307 GCA_013399475.1 Chauna torquata
TTCAAGGAAGTTGTCATCGTTTTCTTGAAAAGTTCTTATATTAGGACGTACCAGATGTTCAGTATTACCTGTCCTGCTCTGTGTTATTTGGCAATATATTTAAAAAGAAATAAATTTTTTTTGGTACTTTTTAATTTCCTGTCTCCACTTCCATATCCTGGACAATACTAAATATCTTCCTTCAACTCATAGCCTTTTAATGCATAGCTTAGAGTCAAGTATTCAGAGTGATTCCCTGTTTTAAAAGGAGAAACATTCTTTGCTGCAACAATACTTCCAGAAAGGACACTGGAAGATACTGCTGCTCTTATGTCTGCTGTTCCCTCCTGACCTATTTACCTTCACTGTATTTATTTTGCATACTTTACTGGCACGATAACTGGATGAAAGCCTCACTAAAAATCTTTTAACTTTCGAAATTTTGCTTGTGCCTACTCTGTGTTCTTCTTACAATACTTCCTCTTTCATACTTTGCACACATACATAGCATGGAAAGATTAGTGGGTTTTAAGACCTGTATTTTTGTTTTTTTTTCTTTAGCAAAGTCATACTATATTGTGATCAGAATTGTCACAAAATGACCAGAGGTCTGAAGTTTTTTGTTTTTGCATGTGGTTTGTTTTTTGAATGCCTTGTTTTTATGATCCCTAGAGAGTTGTTCCATTAACTGTTGTGTTTATTATTTCTTTTTAATGAAAACTCTTTGAAAATTTGTCTCCTAGTTACAGTTCATAATAGCTAAAGAATTTAAGCATAGAAATCTTAGCTGATTTTACAGCTACCTCCTTTATCTATGACTGGTACAGAGACAGCTTCCTTGGAGTTGGTAGAAAGATCTTAATTCTCAAGCTTGTCCCTTGGATGAAGGTTTGAAAAATGTCTGTCTGAATAGCTTGGTGATACAAGGTAGTGGTGTCCCTTGACCAATGTTTTCTTTCCCAACATCTACCTTCGCCTCCAAGCCAGGTAACTGTAATTTAGTAAAAACTTCATACAGAAGCCTGCAGGCAGAGTATTGGTCTAGGGGTGCTAGTATTACAGCATTAGTATTGGTCTAGGGGTGCTAGTATTACAGCATTAGTATCATTGCTGTAATGTATGCAAAAAAATTGCAATAAAGTAAGCAAAAAAAAAGCAGGCTGCAAAGTACTTCCCCACATACATTCAGGTAGTTTCTGGAAATAATTATGCTTTTCTTATCCCCTGCAGTTGTTGCATAGTCTCTTGGGCTGGCTCCTGGTGCAGTGTTGGGCTTAAGGGAAAATACTGGTGAAAACAAAGGCAGCTATGATTGTTGGATGTGTTCTTGGTGGGTTAGCTCTGCCCTGCGCCCATGCCGAAGACTGTTCCTGCGCTTCCCTTGCACTCCTGATGAGAGCACCTTAAGTAATAAAAGTAGCGGAAGAGTCACAGTGAAGAGTTTCTTTGAATTGCCATGGACTTGCCATGTGCAAGGGGAAAGTTTTGCCTTGTTACTGAAATGATGATTACCATATATGAGAGTCTTCTGGGACTACTTGCTTAGTGGTAGTGAGGTGATCTGGAAACCTTGCCAGTCATTGCCTTGTGAGGTGGAAATGCAGGCCCATGGGAGGCAGGGCCTTTCAAGAGTTCAGGAGAAGGGATCCTTCCTGATCCTGCCTGGTCCTCTGCCACCAGATCTTTTATGTGTATCTCCTCTTTATTGCTACCTTGGACAATCCATATTACTTCTAGGAAGTTGCACTGACTTCAGTGGTATTTTGCACTGGAGGAAAGCTCTGCATTGCTGTTGAGGTCTGCAGTTACAATTGAAAGATAAATACTGGGATGTGATAGAAAACGGTAAGGCGAAGAGGTAGCCCTATGCACAACACACACACACACACACACACTTCTGAGATACAGTCTACTTGACTGGTCTTGCAGGCCACCGTTGACTGCAGTGGCAATGCAATGATAGTGTATATTACAACATCTCTTGTAAGTTGTGTGCTGTAGAATCTAGTCTTCTATGGTTAGATAGTTTGAACAAATTCTTCTACAGTAATCCTCATGAATTTCCTTGAGGGTTTCAGAATTGATATGACATGGTGTACTGCATGCATGGTGATAGGTGGCAAACATGTATAAAGTATCTTTTCTTTTTAATTTAAAACTTTGAGATTGACAAAAACAGACATCTTTTCTGCCAACTTCTGCAATTCTTGAGGTTCAGTCAAAGCCTGACAGAAAGAAAATGTAATAGTCCAATCTACATATGCTTTATGCTACCCATCCAATTACTCTGGGTAGGGTTCTCTATCTACATATGTTCTGAAAAGTCCTAAAATAAATTGCCATGTGATATTGTTTCAGACACGATAATTTTGTACTGTTGAAGCAGAGCAAACTGTAAACTGCAAAATAAAGAATAAAACCATAATTACTGCTTTCATTTATTCATACCTTATTAATGCAATATAATTATCTGGGAGGCAGGAATTTATGAATACTCAACAGAAAGCCTGCGAATGGTTGTTCTAATGAACATATAAAAGCTAACACTTTAAAACAGTAAATCACTTTTTTTTTTTTTACTTTTAAATTACAAATGATTTTGAACTTTGTAATTGGAAATAATGTATTTTGGCACCCTGCAAAAGGCTTTTCAGAGTATGAGTGTTTGGAAATATTTCAGAATGGACAGAAGTACCAATGGGATACTGTAGGAACTGTTATGGAGATTTTTGCAATGCTTCTTTGTTCATCAATATCTGTTTTCATGTGGATTCTGACATCTTAAATTCTTATGGAATGAGGACTCTAAGCAAGGATTCGGACTTGGATTATACATGTATCTTAAAAAGTGGAGCTCTTTGAGACTACTTTGGTGCAGGAGAGGCTATCAGAATCCACAGTGAAACTACCAAAACCAACTTATTTTGAGAAGTGATCCAACTTTAAAAATAAGCAAATGAAACTTTTTTCCCTATTCTTAGATTTTTGTGTACTTTATTGAAAAGGATCAAAATTCTCTTCATGTTGTTTAATTTTGTTTAGATTACATTATAATCTTTTACCTGACTTTAACTGTTGGAAAGGGGGGCACTAGCCACAAGGGTTGCGGTCATTCCAGATGTTTCATGAAGGGTTGGTTCCCTATTTAAAAAAAAAAAAAAAAAAAGCAGGGGAGGGGAGTTTTGTCTTAATCTTTCTGAGATAGCCTATGGCCTGTGATGTGATGTTACTTAAGGAAATATTTTACTAATTGTTACCACTTTTGCATAGCTAGCTCTCAACCATCTTCTACATAATGCCATATGAAATTAAGACATAAACCTAGCTGACACATTTAATTTTAAAGAGCATACAGAATGAGGAAGAAAGCAATCAACACAAATGTAAGAAATTTAATTACTACTACATTACTACTTTTTTTTTTTTAAATTCTTTCTGCAGCATCCTGCACAGTAGGGTCCAAGGAAATGTTGTAGGCACTCTTTTTCCAACACTGGAAATGTTTGCTCCAGGAATTCTGTTTTTCCTGATCAACCCATTTGTAAATGCCCCCACCCATTACAGTTGTACAGCTGTGTACAGCAGCTTCTGGGACTGCAGGGTACACCAGAGAAGTGACCTAATCTAGGAAGGGGAGGAACCATGTTACACTTAAGCTATTTCTTCTCCAGAATTGATGGTTTATTGGGTTAAATATTTGGGGATTTTTTTTTTTCTTTTAATGTTCTTTGTCATCCTTCAGGGAAAGCTCTATCTTCAAAATGGACTTGATTCTGATTTATTTCTGTTTTGTGTAGGGGATTTCTGTGATAAACAATTACTTAAAAAAAAAAGATGCAATGATTGTGTACAGTACAAAGAACTGCTACTAGACTGTGCCACCGGTGCTGAGGCTCTGTATGGGCATGGCATCAAAGCTAAAGATGGGGGGGGGGGCATCTGTTATGTTGAAAAAATGGTGTTCTAATGCTATTGTCCAACACTTCAATATAAACTACAGGGCAAAAGAAATATTGGCACTCTGTATTGGGCTTATGTGGCACGGTTTTGGTAGCGGGGGGGCTGAAGGGGTTGCCTGTGTGAAAAGAATCTGGAAGATGTCCTGTGTTAGAGAGGAGCCAGTTTTATGTGGCTCCAAAAGGTACCTGCTGCTGGCCAAAGCTGAGCCAATGAGCAACATTGGTTGCACCTGTGTGACAGCATATTTAAGAAAGTGAAAAAATTCTGTGCAACAGCAGCTGGGAGAGAGGAATGATAAAATGTAGAGAGAAACAACCTTGCAGACACCAAAGTCAGTGAAGAAGGAGGCGAGGAGGTGCTCTAGGCACCAGAGCAGAAGTTCCCCTACACTCTGGAAAGGACCATGGTGGAGCAGGCTGTCACCCTACAGCCCATGCAATATCACGGCAGAGCAGATCTCCACACTGCAGCCCATTGAGGAGCCCACGGAGGAGCAGGTGGATCCGGCCTGAAGCTGCCTGCAGCCCATGGAGAACCCCCGCAGGAGCAGGAGCTTTGGCAGGAGCTGCAGCCCTTGGGAGACCCATGCTGGAGCAGTTCATTCCTGAAGGATGGACTGTGCAGTACAGACCCATATTGGAGCAGTTCTTGAAGAAGCCCACATAGGATTGGTTGAGAAGGACTGCATCCTGTGGGAGGGACCCATGCTGTAGCAGGGGAAGAGAGTGATGCAGCATCAACAAAGTGTTATGGACTGACTGCAGCCTCTGTTCCCCTAAGCTGCATGGGGGGAGGAGGTAGGAGATGGTGGATGGGAGGAAGGTGGTTTTAGCCTGCTTTTAGTTTCTCACTGCTCTAGTCTGTTAGTAGTAGGCAATAAATTATGTTAATCTTCCTAGTCTGTGTCTGTTTTGCCTGTGACGGTAACTGGTGAGGGATCTCCCTGTCCATATCTCAACCCTTGAACCTTTTTTCATTCTATTTTCTCCCCTTCTTCATTTGAGAAGGGGGAGTGAGAGAGCAGTGTGGTGGAGTTTAGCTATCCACCAGTGTGAAACCACCACACACTCAAACCTGAATTGACAGCAAAATGTCTTCTATTTTTCCTATAACTGAATGTGCTAACTAACAGTAAACACAACTGCTTAGGAAAAAAATAAACTGAGAAGATATGATGGAATGTAATATTCTTTAAATAAATATCATACGTTGGAAGTGCACATAAGATGTGAAACTATGTTTTTAACTGTTTCTGTATAAGAATAAATCAGTTTTATGGAAGGTAATTTTTAGTGTAAACTAAAGCCAATTTCTGTTTGAGAGCTGCCATGTACTAGAAGGGTCAGGAAGCTCATTTTCGTCAAGTCTCAGCCTATAACACTGGTGCAAGTGTAGCATACCTAAATAAACCTCCATGGTATTTTTGCATAAATGTAGAGCGACATAAGAATTGAGATGCAATTATTTAGCATTTATGGAGGAAGGAGACGGTTTATTTGGTATGTCAGGGACAGAATCCCTTGAGAGAGAGAAACCACTCACTTCAAATGTCCAAATTTTTACAATATGTTGATACAGCACCAGCATTAAACAGGTAGCTCTTATAGCCATCACATGCAGAATTTGTCCCAAATCATAAGCCATTTCTAATAATCATTTTCAGGAGTATTTAGGTTACAATTATGGCACATGAAGATTCAGAATTTTTTTTTTTTTTTAAAAAGGCCTTTCATTTAATTAGGGAAATTGACTAGGCAGTGTTGTGGATGCAGCATGTCTAGAATTAAGGAGTTAACTGAACCTGAAAATCTACTCTTACAAGGTTTAGAGTGTTAAGCTTTATCAATGAAGTACTAGTGGGTAAGGAAAAAAAGATTTTTTTTTTCCTTAATATTAGCCTTTCACGAGTCCTCCCTGCATTAATGTTAAGTGGTTTGTTCAAATGCTAGAAACTGCTGATAACAGTTTAACAATATGTATGGGTTACTTGAACCAGGTGCTTCAAAACAGCAGATTTGCAAGTCAGAGGTCTTGATTTCCCCAGACCACTCAATGACATTTGGATAAAGCTATTCTGCTTGAGGCTGTGGAGGTCAAAATAGATTTTTGCTCTATTACCAATAGATTTGTTTGAAAGTACGTTTATATCTGTACTCCGAATCTGACTATTTATCATTAATCAGAAGTCCCTGGTGTCAGTTTAGTTAGAAGATGGCAGAATCCCAAGCCTGATTTCGAGGTTATGGAAGAAAGGAACGAGGATATTGAACCAATAGTTGATATTTTCGACAGAGCTGTAACAGAGAGAGCGCAAGGGACCTGTGTGTGCTCCAGCAGTGCAGTGATGCATGTGCTGAGTGTTACCCTGCTGTGAGAGCCATGGACAGGCAGGATCTTGCTCTTATTCCTGGGCACTCTGTTAATCTAAAATGTGCACCTGTCTCACCACAGTGGTATTTAAAGTTAAGCTCATTCAGTCTAGTCCTCACTCAGGGCCTTTCATGAGTAAGCGTTATGCACTGCTGCTGTGTTTAAAAACTGGGAACATGGGGCGGTGTGGGCCAGCAGGTGCAGGGCAGGACAGGGCACCATGTGGCTCTGGTTTGTCATCTCTGCTTTCACTGCACTCATTTGGCTGGAGATCTGGTGCAGCTCAATGTATTACTCAAATCAGTGTAAGAGGGAGCTCCCTGTTTCCAGAAGTGCTGGCTGGTCTTTTCTATCCTGACCCTGCAGGATTTTCAGGTGAGGGTAAAAAGGGCATTAGAATAAGAAACAGCCCACACTCTTGTGTGAGTTTCTGGCTGGAAAAGTTTAAAGACTTAACAGCTCCCTAGCTCCTTTGGTTGATCCTTAGCAGTGTGAGCATCTCTGCAGCTGTTTTAGCAGATGCTTTGGAATGGTGAGACCCCAGCCTCGACCTCCTCAATTAGGGATGTGTATTGTAAACCAAAATGGAAATAGTTAAAAATAAACGAATATCATTGGTTTCTGTGAACTAGTAACCATGCTCTCATTTTTTGCCTACACAAATGCATCTAGCTAGAGAGTACTATTTGTAGCAATAGCACAAATATATTTGCTTGCTTTGGTATTTTGTTGCTGCTTCCATTCTTGCATCATAAACCTCACCCCTCTTCTAGAAGTTCACATTTCTCTACTTTCAGTAATAAGTAATCAACAAAACCCTACCTGATGCATTTGAAATTTGTATGTTGTATGTACCTATGTGGAGTCCACATACTATTTTTGGGGGAGGGTGTCTGGTGTTTTTTTTCTCTCTCTTTTTTTTTTTTTTTTCCTACTTTAATGGTAGTGAGCTACTAATCACTTTACTGTGGGCACATGGTTGGAAAGCCTAAACAGGAACATAAGTGTCCGTCTTCTGGAAGACATGAAGTTGTAAGATCACTTAACAAAACTTGTCAAATTTCCTTTGTTGCTTTCTTCAGTTCAGGTTAATGTCCCCACAGTTCAAAATATTTTCTCCTTATTGCTTTTGTCTGGAGACAATTTCATTCAGCTGGACACAGTTTTTGTTGCTATAACTGCTTTGCACTCTGCTTCAGCATCTTTTTTGAAATTCATTTTCTGTTCTTGCAGTTTATGTCAAAAACTAATCTGTTTTACAATCTGGCAAATTTATTAAGTAACTCAGCAACAGATATTTGTTTCTGTATCATCAAAATTTTGTCCTCTGGCTATATCTTTATGGATGTATTTTGGTTTGTATTTCTGCACAGTTTGTGCTGAGAATGACGGTCTTGAAAAATGGTTTTATGGCAAGCATGACAATATACTTATTTTGTTGGGAACTCTTGCATCTTTTGTCATCCCTAATAAATTTTAAGGAGACAAATTTGGTTTCTGCTATTTTTACTCTTTTTTTTTTTTTTTTTTTACCTACATTTGGGCACATGTTTTATTTTGACACATTTTAGTTGTTTATCAATTATCTATCTAGTTTTTACCAGTTCTGCAAATACCTAGTATTCTATCTGAAGATCTGTAAATTTCTTACTATGGTGTTTACAATTTCCAGTCGTAGTAAAAAATAATTTGGTCTTCCACAGAAATCAGTTAATTATTCTTCTGGTTTTCTTAACTCTGTTAGAAACACCTCTGTTAGATCATCTCACCTGTCAGTTGGTTCTGTGTAAGGGAAAAGTGATTTTTGTAAACTACTTTGCTGTGTGGATTGTACTGTTCTTGACTATTCAGAATGATTTTGTTTGGCAGTTTGAAGTCTTCATTTATCCTTCTTTTAAGATAGGTCTGAATTCCAGGATTTTGTTAAACTTAGTTTATCTCTAGGGTTGCCACTAGATGATTGATTTTATGAGATTCAGGTTTGCTAGTGGGATGGGGTTTTTCATTTGCTTTTTAATTTGGCACTGCTACACACAATACTGGCAAATAAGCTGATCCGGTTTAGGCTTCTAGTGACTAGAATACTCCTATCTTTTCCTGCAGTGTTCCTTGTGCTCTTTAATAACTCTTGAAACAAACACTTATCTTCTTATACCGTCTCCTTCTTCAATATCTGATTATTCCTTCTGCATTTTTGTGAATAATCTTACTTTTCTATAGTTAGCAGAGCAAAACTGAATAAATTGAGCAGCAAAAGGATAACTGTGGTAAACGTAAGTTGAATTTTTTACTTTGTCCTGAACAACCTACAAGCAGTGTGAGAGAAGAACGGAGTCAGCTTGTTCAGGAGACAGAACCTATGTATTCTGGTCCTGTGTGGGCAGTGAGCCAGCGCAGCTTTGGGCAGGAGCACTGATTGCAGTTGCCCAAAAGGAATCTCCATGCTTTAAATGAGGTTTACCGGCTATGGATGCATTTAACTTCCTGCTCCTGCAAAGTCCTGCTCCACTTCCCAGGCTGACTGGCTGTTCCCTGCCTGTCCCCAAACCAGCTGCCCACTGGTGACTATGAAGATGGTAGGAATGGCAGGCTTCCCACAAAAGCTGTAGGAAGGAAGGAAGGAAGGATCAAGAACCTTGTGGATTTCTGCTGTTCCGGTCTGTCCAGAGCAGCACCTGCCAGAAGGGGAAGTGATGCACAGTGGTGTACTGAGGTGACAAATCCTCCCTTTTCAGCACTAGAAGAGCTGGTGCTTTCTGACGCTTGGCTGGATTTATTCTCAGGTTTCATTTCTTGTTCCTGGTATATATTTGGGAGTCAGCAGGTGAACAAGATGACTTAATGGCAAGTGGGTACTACTTTCTGCCAGAATGAAGTAACTTTGAAGGCAGTAAGTCTACATGTGACATTATAATGGAAGATGCCTTTCTTGCTTCCAGAAGAAATTGTGTAGATTTGAAAGATTATCTATTGATTTTTTTTTTTTTTTTTGTCTCCCACACATGCTATTTTTGTTTCTTGAGCTTTCTAAGAATATTGTCTTCTGCTCATTTGTAATTTTGTAAAGGTGACGAAGTGGAAGTGATATTGCACTGAGTGCACTTCCTTCCTCATCTTGCTGATTTGTTCAAGATTTAAAAGTTTAGGCTTTCTGCCTCCTTTATCTGCTGAAACTGCAAGTTTCTCCATTTAGTAGCTTAGTGGGTAGTATTGGTGATAGGATGATGGTTGGACTAGATGATCTTGTAGGTCCTTTCAAACCTTGTGTTTCTATGAGTCTATGATTCTATGATTAACTGGTAGCTAAGAAACAATTCTTACTGCATTGACTGAAGGTGTAATAACTGTATCAGTCCTGTGTGGTTTTGTTATTGAAATGGAATACTTCACAGTTTGTTTTAATTCTGAGTTGGAAAGCTGAAATTTCCCACGGACTTCATGTTGTCAGAAGTGCTCATAGAACAGAACTGATTTTTAATTGGCTAAAGAGCTGAGGCATAACGTTAGGAAAGAATAAAACTTTATTTCTAACATTAAAAAGTTAATGTCCTTAAAAACCTCTTTACTACAAAATTTAAACTAAAAGTTCTACTGATTGCTATGATTATATTCAGTGGAAGAAAACTGACCTAATCTTATTTGATTTTTTTTTCATAAAGGTTTTGTTGGCAACTCTTTCTTAATTGTCTGGTTTAGCAACCCCTCACCCGCCCTTTCATCCATTTTTAATCCTGTATGGAATGACACCTGTAACCACAGATGAAGCGTGAAAACTAAATTTTAGTTAACACTTTTTCTTCTTGGAAATATGTTACCACAGTTCACTAACTTGAAAGCTATGATAATTATATTGTGTTTGATTCTATTGATATTTCTTGTTCATAGACTGACACCCTCTTTCTTGAGGGATTGACCTTGTCATTACTGGATTCAACTTGGCTAAATGGGTTACACAGTAAAGTCCCTTTAAAAATTATTTCTGTGATCAAGAAAAATTTTAACATAAACTATTCATAAATAATCCAGTTGTGGTTTCTTACACTTGTGGTGTTTATGCCTATAAAAATTAATAGAGGTGACCAAAATCAGGCATGTTGGAATTGTTATTCAGGTTAATTTAGAGTCCAAAAAATCTGCAATATTTTCAAGCAGTATGGAAAATGATCTTTAAAAGCAAAGGTAGAATTGTCATGCATATTTCAGAACACAACTGTACTTCTATGATAAATCTGATAAGTTAATACCTTGTTATACTACAAGTATAACACCTGAATATTTATATAACAGAAATATTTGTATTTATATAACACTTGAATATTTATATAATACTTAAATACTTATACATTATATACAAATCTGGTGCTTTGGATTCTTCTGCAAGATGAGGAGTCCTGTCACTCAGGATATCATGGAAGTGGGTTTCTAACCAAATGAATGAATTTCTGATTTGCTTGTAACTTCATCCTCTATGCTTACCCTCCTTTTTCTTCAGTTTTGTAATTTGCATCTCAGAACTTTCTTGAGGCAAAACTGTTTTGCAAGTCCATCAGTGTGGAGACCACCTGAATGTCATATTCCAGTGGAACAAATGTTAGCTTTAAAAAGAAAAATAAATGCCGAGTTCTAGTTTGCACTAGGCCAGATGCAAGTTCTTATAATTTATTGACCTGTGAAAGCTGCTTCAGCCGTTTAGCTTAAGTACCTCCAATAGAATATTATGTGTTTACCTTGTTCAGTTATTCAAGTTGGTATGCTATAGAAACATCTTGGTGGGAGTGTTTTTTCTGCACACTACCTTCTGCCTTCAGGGAAGTAGTAGTAGTGACTACCTTGATTATACAAAAGAGTTTCTCTGGCCTGTTGTTCTCTTCCTCCTCCTCCTCTCATGTACTTTTGATCATGGCAATACACAGGAAAACTGGCAGTATGGAATGCATCAGCTTTCTAATCCTTCCCACTGCACAGGCTACTATTGTCATCTCTCAAAATGTTTTCCCATGTACTAATTGCTTATCCAAACACTTGTACAAGTGTTTACTTCTTGACTTTACTCATGTGCTCTGAGATTCTTTGTAGCTTTGCTTTTTTCTGTAGCCCGATGTGTTGAACAGGTTGAAGCTTGATGTAAACAGCATTCACTTTGCTGCACAGTACCATGTATTCCACTGCATGCATGGAACTGGAAGGCAATAATAATAACAATAATAAAGGAATGCACCATTGATTATGCACCTATTGCACTGGCAGGAGTGGATAGTTCTATGTTTTGATGTCCCTGTGTCATTATGAGGGTTATGTTTTCTAATGTATTAACTTTTTTCTTCCCACCAATTTTGAGAGTGTATTAGACGCAAGCAAGCAGCTGAAGATGACAGAGTTAACCACTTAGGTCTTATTGCTTTGCCTATTTTTCCTTTTACTCTAATAAAAATACTTAACATTCCCTTTGCTTGGAGGTTGCTGCTGTTGCTTAAGTTTTCATCTTCTCCTTGCTCTCATTGTGGACTAGTAAATAATAGCATTTGGGATTCTGTTTTGTTACAAGTTTTGGACTTTTTCACTGCTAAATATTAGAAGTGGCAACATCAGTAAAAACAAAATAGGCTGGGGCAGCTCTCCTACCTATAGGAGAATGTACTCCATGCTCTTTTTTAGGAGAATGTTTTGAAATCTATTTCTTTAGAGAAAACAATTTCTTTATTCAGTGATGGTGATAATTGATGATGATTATTATTCAGTGATTATGATTAGGATTATCATTTGTTATTGTTATTTTGTATTGATCAAGAAGGATAGTCCCGTATGCTTATTTGAAATCTGCTTCTGGGATAGGCTGTGAGCAGAGCTCCCACCTTTCTGCAATGCCTTTGGAAGAACGATAGCATAGCCGTCACATCCATCTCGGACAGCAGAACCGGTAGGATCCGAGGGCAGAACAGGCAGGGTCTGAAACCGTTCCCAGCTCTATCAGTTATTTCTGATTGACAACACTCTTGCGGTCACTAGATGGCAGTATATCCTCCGAGATACAAAAGGCCCTCAAACATGCACCCGAAGTTGAGGATTGATATGATTTGGATCAGTTCAGACAGTATTAAATCACTTATATTGTTGATGAAACAGAAATTTACATCGGAGACGAAATGCGTTGTTTTCTCTGAAGTGCGAGTTGTGCAGGCTGGAACACTCACTGTCCAGCTATGCTGTTTTTTCTTGTTTTCCCTGCCCCATCCTGAGTTTTCGGGGCTTTTTTGTTTGTTTGTTTGTTTGTTTGTTTGTTTTCAGGTGGAGGGGATAACAGAGTGGGAATGCAATTTGAAAGAAAAGTTGTGAATAAGTTAGGAATTTTATTTGTGTCTTCATAGGTTACTAAACCAAATACAATAGGGTATACAGTTTGCAGTATTCTCAGATACATACTTAATTCTTCTGTTGTAGCAGTATTCTCCAGAAAAACTTCTAAGTCTTCTGCCTCAATATTTATACATTACTTTTTTTTTTTTTTCCTGGAATACTAATAACAATTTTAAAATGCAAAATGTTTGAAAAAATTTGCATTTACAGTTCTGCATTTACTACTTTCTTAAAAGCCTTCAGATTGCACTACCTGTGCTATTTGTTTATTTAATAAAAAGACTTTTAAAAAAACCTTTAATTTTAAACATTTCTTTATCTTTTGAAAAACCAAGTTGCAAAAACTTTTAAAATACTGTACTCATTTAATGCTAGCAGTCTTCTAGCAGCATGCTATCCAAAATATCTTGAGATATGCTTCTTCAATTATATACTTAATTTTTCAGAACAAACACACAAAGATACATATACTGCTTGAAGAATATTGCAGTGTAGAATACTTAATACAGCATGTGTTGTGGGCTTTTTTTTTCTCTTGAAAATGCTTATACTCATTTTTGGAAATTTAACAATTAAACAGATATCTGATGTATCCTACCTCATTTAACCATTCATTGCATGCTGGATTTTTTTTTTCAATGGCATGTCAATATTGCATTGATATTATCATTAGAAATTTTAACAATCGAATGGATTTGCAGTGTATGCTTATCACAATTTGTAAAGCATGCACTGCATATTTCTCTAAACTGCACGTCAATATCATCATTAGAAAATCAGCAATCAAACAGATCTGTAGAGCAAGCATATGCGGAGCATGATAATATTTAGAATCCAAAAAGGCTTTGTTTATTTCTGCTTATTTCTGCTTCTTATCAGAAGGGCTATCTTGATACCATCTTTTACTGTAAAACCTTTAAAATAGTGTTTCTATAAACACAGCATGATATAAACCTCTTCCAGAAACTCTAGTAATAGTGCATTAGGATTCACAAAGGTATCATAAAATGGTTTGTGAAAGACTTATAGTATCCTAAGCCTTTATCTTTGCAACAAAAGCTTTGCTGTTTGAGAGTAACCTTAGTACTGCGTATATCCAGTTATTTATCACGAGTTCCTGTTTTCCTTTAACTGTATTAAAGTGTTTTCTCTGTACATGTTATTAACTTGTAGTTTAAATTCTATTATTAAAAGAAAAAAAAGAAAAAAAGAAAAAAACAACTAAAAACTCAGTTTATCAAGACCTGAATCTTGTTTCTTTCATATTTTATTAGATTTATATAAAAAGTGTAACCTAGTATTAACATTCTAATATGATGAAAACATAGTAGCAATAGACTCTAATTTTGTGCCATATGCTAGAAAATTAATGGCATGCCCCTATCACCGATAGCAAGCAATTAACTGTTCTCCCACATGCATGTACATATTCCCTATTTTGATGATGATCAAATGCGGTGATTCATTAATATAGGAAAAATACTATGATTATTAAATTCCCTTTCAGATGTCAAGGTATGTAGAAATTTTGTCAGAGAAGAAAGTCAAACCAATGATGTACAGAAAGAATAATTTTTTCTATTACAATGTTGATTGTAAACTTAATGGAGAGACGTTATGATGCAAGTTGCTTTTGTGACTTTTGTAAATAATTATTGCAGAGCAGAATTTTGGCCTTCTATCTTTATTACCTGTGAAACACCCATTTACTTTTAGGCTTGCTTTAAACACAGTAATATAATAAGGAATGGTAGAGTCCTACTTTAAAGAACCATTTGTTTGGGCAGTAAAAATATAGCCTCTCAACATTCTTAACCAATTATCCGTCTTTTGTTTATGCTGTTTATGGCTTGTGGGGTAATGGCTCCAGCAGAGTTAATAGTCGGCACCAGTCTGGACATCATTGCAGGAGAAAGATTCTCTTCTCACTGAGATGACTACTGGAGTCACCCCAGCCTGTGTGAGGTCTCTGCTGGGGTCACTCTCCTGACATCTTGCAATAGGTGAGGACAAGGACATAGCATATACCATTTAAAGACAGATAGTTTAACCTTGCCTAACATTTCACCTTGGCTACTGTTGTTTTTTCATAGCTTCCTTTTCAGAGCTGATATAGTAGCTTTATGGGTGTGGAAGCATGATTTTTATCTTGGCATTGGTTTGAGTATAATCGGGTCATCTGTAGAAAGCAGCCTGAGCTCTGACTCTCCTCATTTAAAACCAATGATCTCCCCAGACTATCTGCCTCGACTGTATACTCCAGCAATTCGATGTCGCTGATTTATATGAAAATCAGTGTTATACTTTTTGTAATTCTTATCCATTGTTTGCTGCGTTAAATAAGTTACTCCGCTGTAGTCATGGTAATTGTACATTCTGAACTTGCTTCACATCCATGTGTGCCTCATGGGAGACAGTCACGTGACAGCTATACAGAGATTTTTAGAAGTCATCAAATTGTGTCCTCTGTGCCTATATCTGACGCAGGGGTCATGAACTTTAGGTTCAGTAATAGCAGAAAATAGGGCTAGATGAAGAGAAAGTCTTCTGGAGGATTGCATGGATAGTACAAGCACAAAGAGAAATTTCTGACAACTAAGCTTTCCTAACTGTCAGGTACTTGTGCTCAGCTGATGCAATAATAATTTGCACAGAACAATAAGCTGTATTGCTGTATATAATATTCTTTTTTCTAATGACTCATTATCCTAGGATGATGAGGAGATGAGTAGAATATAAGTGTATTAAAAACATAATTGCTTTTCTATTCAAAGAAAAACATGCAGTGTATACATTGTGACAAATGCCTAATGAATCAGAGTGGAGCTTTTTTGTTCTGTTTCAGTTTATGGCAATGCCTGCCATAACTGCCTATTTAAAATCTTAATTGCTTTTAATTTTAACAGTTACCTGATAGTTGCTTTTGGCTGGAGAATTATACACAAGAATTTGCCTCTTCACTGCAAATAAGGGCTATTTACGTATCAAGTATGTCAACTTTTATGATTGAAGTTGCACAGTTGTAAGAAGATTAATTTTGTACAGCTATTGCTATTATATGTATGTACACTTATATGAAGATACTATACCAACATGTTTTTCATTCTGTTGTAATCAAAATGCAATAAAAATCCTTCGAAAATATTCATCGAAAAATATTTTACTTTTGAAGATGTCTGCGTTTACCTTCCATAGATATATTGTCACCTGACTTGCATTAAAACATGTTATTGTTAAAGCCCTCCTTATGCAAGCACCCATGTTCAATTCTGATACTCGCTGGTACAGCTGACACTGGTCCCATGTAGTCACTTCCATAAATACATTAGAACGTGAAAGATGCCAAGGCAAATTTTTATTCCACCTATAGACCCACAGGGTACCCTTTCTGTTGATGATCATCTTTCCTGGGTTGTAATTTTGGACTCTTCATTATCGTCATCTCAGCCAGAACCACCAAAGCATGTGATATTTTTACATAATTAAACTTTGTCTCTATTCTTGGGTTATTACCCAAGTCACTGAAGCCCTTTCCAAACCCCTCAGGGCAATGGTTACGGCAAGAGTGCCTACAAGCTATAGGAACCAGTGAGCTATCTATTAAGTAGGAACTGTGCCCTGCGTTGTTGTTGTTGTTGTTCTTTTTTTTAACTGGGGAAATTTGGTCTCTGTTGGCTGTCTGTTCACTAGTTTTGTCCGGACCTTCATCTTGGCATTCCTGACAGAGATTGTGGTTAAACTGTCTTGAGAGCTAAGTCACGAGGATTTATCTTTCAACATCTCAGAGACCCAAAGACCACAGTAGTCAGAAGGACCCGTACGTATACAACGGACGACACCAAGACGGGATGCAGTGCAGGCTTTGACAGCCTGTCCCTCAGCCACACTGTAAGCGGAGGGAGCAGCCGGCAGCCCTCGCGAGAGCGGCTGACGAGGCTTGGGCGGGGCCAGGAGCGCCCCTAACCTCCCGGGTAGAAAGGCGGCCGTTGAGAGCGCGGGCTTCTAGAGCGCGGCGCGACGGTTTGTGCCGGAGGGCGCTGAAGCTTTGTCAGCTCGACCAGGCAGCGATGGTATCTGCTCGGCAGAAGGCCACGGCCTCTCGGAGCTCGGCACCCCACACAAGCTAGGCAGCCTCCCAGGCAGAGCTCCAGGGGGAACACACTGCCGCCCAGGTGTCAGGCTGCAGGGTGTGCCCTACTCCCACGCCAGTTCAGGATGGCAGCACTGAGCACACCTGTGGGAGGTGCTCCCGGGTGGAGGAATTCCTCTGCCTGGTGACAGAGCTCCAGGAAGAGGTGAGTAGGCTGAGGAGGATCAGGGAGTGTGAGAGGGAGATAGACCACTGGAATCGCTCCCTACCTTCCCTGAGGCAGGCCCAACAGGCAGAAGGGACACATGATATGGAGGATTCCCTGTCCTCTCTCCACCTGGCTGGATGCACTGACCTAAAGGATAAGGGGCAATGGCAACAAGTTTCTGCCTGGCACAGCAGGTGCATCCCCTCAGTGACTTCCCCACCTTCCCAGGTACCCTTGTGTAATAGGTGTGAGGCTCTGCAAGTGGAACCAAGCAACATTGAGGATGATGGTTCATCTGGCTTGGAGGTGTTGACAAGGTTAAGTAGGCCCACGCCTTGTGTCAAAACAGCTTCCACAAAGGAAAAAAGATGGGTTGTTGTCGTAGGAGACTCCCATCTGAAGGGAACAGAAGGTCCAATGTGCAGACTGGATACACTTCATAGGGAGGTCTGCTGCATCCCTGGGGCCTGGGTTAGAGATGAGAAGAGAAAGTTTCCTTCCCTGGTGTGGCCCTCAGATTATTACGCATTATTGATTTTTCAGGTAGGCAGTGATGCAGTTCCACCAAGAAGTCCAAGGGCAATCAAGAAAGACCAGGGCCTTGGGACAACTGATTAAGGGATCAGGAGCACAGGTAGTGTTTTCCTCTATGCCTCCAGTTGCAGGGAACGGTGAGGGGAGAAACAAGAAGAGCCAGCAGATCAATATCTGGCTCTGAGCCTGGTGTCACTGGCAGAACTTTTTTTTACAGGACACCAGGCCTGCTGGCAACAGATGGGGTACACCTGTGTCAAAGAGGGGAAAGGATTTTTGCACAGGAGTTAGCAGGCTCATTGAAAGAGCTTCAAGCTAGATTTGAAGGGGGAAAGGGATAAAAGGGATAAAACCAGACTCACTACTTGGGGCGGTACCCTGATGGTTGTGGGACGGTGTGCTAGCAAGGTCCTTCAGTCTGCTGTCCCAGTGGAAGTAGGGGATGGAAGGCCATGCGACAGTAAAGACATAAGGGATACTGATGGGTTAGAAATCATGGAAGTGCCTGAGAATGGTCATGTAGGAATTAGGGCTTCTCCCCACAAAAAGGGGTTGAGATCAGTAGCCCAACTGAAGTGCACCTACACCAATGCATGCATCATGGGCAACAAACAGGAGGAGCTGGAAGCCATTGTGCAGCACAAAAGCTATGATATAGCTGCCGTCACAGAAACATGGTGGGATGACTATCACAACTGGAGTGCTGCAGTGCATGGCTTTAAATTCTTCAGAAGGGGTAGACTAGGAAGGAGAGGTGGTGGGGTAGCCCTGTGTGTTAGGGAATGTTTTGATTGCCTTGAACTTACTAATGGTAATGATAGGGTTGAGAATTTATGCGTAAGAATCAAGGGGACGGCCAGCAAGGCAGATGTCATGG
>VXAL01008585.1:0-13629 GCA_013399475.1 Chauna torquata
GTCCCTTCCAACCTTAAACATTCAGTGATTCAGTGATTCTGTGATTCCAGGCTGCCTTTTAGGTGCTATTCCGGGCTGCTATTTTAGGTGGACTAGATTCATTGCTAGTAGGCATGTCTGGCTCCTCTTGAACATTGAGGGCAGCGAGCCTATTTTGGAGTTGCAAGCCCTCAGGTGAGGTAGGAGCTTCCCTCTTGTAGCTAGAAGTCAACACTTTCCACCCTTCCCCTTCTCCAGAGGTTGTACTTACCTCAGTGGTGAGGATGGACACTGCCATCTTTTCACCAGCAGTTGGCGGTCAGATGCTCTACAAGTCGATGTGCAGCAGATTAGAGCCTGTCTATCCCCTATTCATTTTCTTTGACACCACACAACAAACTCATCTGTTCTCTTAAATCCTTCACTTGACAACACAGCTCCCCCAAGAATGGCACATCTCCTGCAGGATGGGGAGCCATCTCTCCTGGCCTCAGAGAGAGGCCCCAGGCACTTCATACATCCAGAGACTTGGAGGGCTGCATCTGCTGTCTGAAGATCTGTCTGCATTGAAGCTTCCACCCTAGCAGGGATAGCTGCTTTGATGCCTTCTGGTCCGTGGCTTGTCACCACTATATCCAGTAATGTAGAAAGGGCCTGAGATAAGCTGTAGGCCCTGTTTTTTGATGGCTATGATGTGTCGTAGTTATAGGGCCTGTCTCTTTACACTACCCTTGAGGTATTGATACATATCACTAAGATACCCCCAAGACTTCTTTTCTCCAGGCTGAATAGTCACAACTCTCCTAGCATCTCCTCTCATGCCAGATGCTCCAGTCCCTTAATGACCTTTGTGGCCCTTTGCCGGACTCACTCCAGCATGTTCATGTCTCTCTTATACTGGGGAGCCCAGAACTGGACACAGAACTCCAGATGTGCTCTCACCAGTACTGAGAAGAAAGGATCACCTCCCTTGTCCAGTTAACCACACTCTTCCTAATGCAGCCCAGGTCTACTTTGCTGGCTCATGTCCATCTTGTTGTCCACCAAGACCCACAGGTCTATCTCTGCAAAGCTGCTTTCCAGCCAGTTTGCCCCCAGAGTATATTGGTGCCATAAGCATATTCCTCCCCAAGTGCAGGACATGGAATTTCCCTGTGCTGAACTTCATCAGGTCACTTCATTTCTCCAGCCTGTTGAAGTCCATCTGAATGGCAGCACAACCACCTGGTGTATCAACTGCTTCTCTTGATTTTTTGTTGGCTGCAAATGTGCTGAGGGGTGCCCTCTGTCCCATCATCCATGTCATTAATGAAGATATTCAACAGTATTTCCTCCAGTATTGACCCTTGGTGTGTGGCTGGCCTCCAGCTGGACTTTGTGCTGCTGATTACACACCTGGAGCCTAGCAGTTCAGCCAATTTTCAAACTTCCTCACTTTCCATTTATCTATACAGCAGCTAGCTAGATACAGCAGTGGGGCAGATACAGCAGTGGTACTCACCAGAGACCCTCCTGGGGTTGAGCAGCATTAAATTCTGCTGACCTGGCAAAAAGTAATATGTGAGAAGGATGAAAATGCTGTAAAGAAAGCTGAAGATGAAATTTAGTGGCACAATGTGAAAAGACTTCATAAATCATAATAATGTACTTTATAATCATTAATAATCATAATGTACTTTATAAATCATAAACAGTAACTTTGGGTGTAAATTGGCATTGACACTCAGCAAGTGGAAACAATGGAAGGAGATAAAGATCTGTAGGAAGCAGTCAATCAAAAAAGGACCTTCAGCTGAGGAGTAAGCAGGATAACACATTCAGGCAAAAAAGATGTGCAGGGTTGCTTATGCTATCACTTCTACCAGCTTTGGCAGCTACCTTTTGTAGTGGCAAGATAAGGTCAGTTAGTGGTTTCTGGCAGTCCTGGCCACACGGCTAGTAGCTACTTTCAGGTTTGTTTTCATAGGGATATTCCTAGCCAGTAGTCATGACTTACCCAGTTTTTCTGGACTCCAACTTTTCCCATTTCTCTGGCATACCTCAAATGTACTGCATACAGTATTTTTTTGGTGCTCTTCTTGTGTTCTCAGTACCTCCTCCATGGGTCAATCTGAGTTTGATTCCAGCCCTTCCTTCTAGGGAATAACTGAGTCTGTCAGCATGGGAGCTGGAATTTGCATCAGAAGAAAGAGTCCAAAAGCTGGCATAAGCCTTGACCGGAAATGCAGTGTTCTTGGGCTGTGGAAAACTTCTGCTCCCTCACTAGGCAAATAGTAAATTCAGGCTCCCTTGCTGCTTAGTTTTGTCTGAATGCAGAGGGTAAAATACCGTGAGAGTGGTTTGTTTTATTTCCAACTTGCCGGAAACCTGAGATTCCTGGGAGATTTCCAAGGCAGTTGCTAAACCCAAGTGGATTTTGTTGCTCTGTCTCATGTGAGCCTGAAACTCTCAAGATCCTCTGATCCCTCCAGCAGTCTGAGTGTCCTGACTCCCTGTCCTGCCATCACTCTGATCCCTTCACAATTACCCTGTTCATTCCTTTGATTTCTTTTGTATCCATCTTACAGTAGCTAGACATTTCTCTTGTTTTTCTCCAAGATTGTGAACCATATCAAATGCTCTAATAAAGTGGAGAGATATGACTCCCAATGTATTTTGTCTCTTCTAAGCTTTTACTCTGGATGAAGGCAATTCAGCTGCTTTGACAGGGTGGTTTTCATGGGCCCATATTACATCATTTTCCCATAAAGCCTCCTTTGCTTTGTTAAGTGTAGCTATAGTCATCAGATTTTCTACAATGCTCTCTTCCTGCCCAAGCCTGCGGTCATCACTGGCTGGTAGATGATCTTATTGCCCTATAGGTAGGATTGGCAGAGATGCCTAGAGTTAATGCTGGAAATTTCCTATCAGCTGACTTCAGGAAAAGAAAAGAGCAGATTATTTTAAATAATTTAAAAAAATATATCTATAGAAAGGCTGGATTTCCCTATGCTAACATCTGCACTTACAAGTTAGGCATCCTGGCAAAAAGGTTCATTTAATCCCAGCGGGTGACCCGATGGATCTGCAGCACAGTAACTGTGGGTGTGGAACATGGCAGCCAGATGGGCTAGCCCACCAGCACAAGAGCTGCTGCGACTGCAGAGCCCTGCCCCAAGGAGACAGTGAGATGGCTGAGTGTAAACTGCCTGCCAGGGCCTACTGAAACAAGCTAAAATACAGTAGAGTAATACAAGAGATGTGGAAGCGGCAAAAGAAGTGAGAGATTTGCCCTATAACTTTTTTTTCTTTTTTGCCATCTTTGCAACATTTTTGGATAGATGCAACCTTTGAGAACTCCAAAATGACACAGAATGAATTTCCTATGTGCCCATTTTCTACCGCAGGGGCAGTATCTACAAGCATGTTGATAATGCAATTGAAACACAGAACACATCTTGATGTGTCAGACTGTAATTTATAGTTTATCATATTTCTTAAATTCCCAATATATGCAACAGGATGTTCTCTCTTTTTGTAAATTATTAATGAGTTATTTTAAATTGAAGTCAAGATGCATCAGGAACAGCCATCCAAATTGTGTGCACGCACCACTGCAGAGGTTGCACAAGGCCACAATACATGCAGCTGCTGCTCCTTGAGCCACAACAAATCGTTCTTTCGCTCAGCTGTGAAGGGACATGCTGTGCATCGTTTGCAAGCTGGTTTGCCATGCCACAGTGGTGTACTGGAAAAAAGCAGGACTTCTGTGTTTTGTCCCTAGCACTGAGAGAGAAATGCCTAGACTAACCCCAGCAGATCCAAGCGAGCAGGGTGGGGAAGTGGCCAAGAGCTTGGATGCAGTCCCAGGCTCCAGCCCTAAGCCTGAGTGGAGCACGGCCCTGAGCTCAGCGCCATGGCAGCTGTCCACGTGGAACGTGACGGCTTTGGAGAACTGCACCTCTGCAAGTCCTCACTTCCAGGAATGTTCTAGGAAGTGGGCAGAATCATACTGATTTTGGTGAAAGCTGGAAAAGCTTGTTTTCCCTTGAGATCCCATGTGGTCTCTCACAATGCCAGTGTGGCACAGCAGCCCCTGATGTTTGGGTGATGTTTAGGGCTCGGAGGCCCACTGTCCCCCATTTAACCTATGTGCTTTCCTCTCTTTGTCTACTTCCCTTTCATTCAACCAAACCCGTTTCCCTGCAGCCAGCAGAAAACAGGCTTTTCTAGTTTATACCAAAACAAACACAGTTCTGTCCAACATGGGTGGAAAGAAAGAAGGGGTAGAGCACAGGGCTCAGTTGTAAAAGGAGCACAGTAGGAGAGGGCTGCATATCCTTGCCCAGTAAATGCTGGAGGTGATGTAGCACACTAAAATACCAAAGGAGTCAGCAGAGCTGGGATGGGACCTGAGTCCTTCTCTAGCTCCTGCGTCATGAGGAGTGTTTACTGAGGGAATTCTCTCCCTTTTTACTTCGGCAGACACACTGTACAATCAGTGCTGAGCATTCAGTGTTTGTTACAGTGCATTTCTTTTTAGTGATGGGGAAACCATGAGTGATCACAGCAGACCCATTTCCCTACTTATGAGCAAGACACTGTAACAGGAATAAAACAGGAAGGCAGGAGAAGAGGATGGTGGGGATGAAAGGTCTTGCAGAAGATTCATGCAGTGGGAATGGCAGTGTGCAGAAATGTCAAAGATATTCTAGGTGTATGAATATTTTCTCTGTGTTCATCCAGGTTTCATCCACCCACTGGGAAAGATTAAAATGGTGCTTTTACATTTGCTTTTTGCCATTTTGGTTTGGTTCCCTTCCCCCAGCAGCATACATACACAAAATAAATTGTTTGAAAAGTGGATTCAGCCTTTACTGAGAAGAAGCAACTCATGATCCTCTAACAACACCTGGCAGAGCTGATTCAGACAATCCTGAAGCAGTGGGATTAGAGCTGGTCTGAATTTTCCTTCTTTCTTCCTATTGAATGCTCATGCTCATCCACTTCACCAAACAGCTGGAATCCCAGCCACATAGTAAGAAGCTGGCTGCTAAATAAGAATTGCAAAGAGGGATGTTCAGGCATCTGTAATCAATCAGGCTTATGTGAGGCTCTCTGCACCCTGCATATGCCCTCTTCTGTTACACTGGTGACATGTCTGTTTGATTGCCTTTTTACCTTTGTAAAGCTAGTGGCCCATGGTCCTACTTCACTGCATATAACCATGTTCTCCTATTGGTCTTTATCTGCAAACTCATGTCTAATCTTGACCCAGAAAGACAGTATTTCATGACCCCAGTATTAAAAGCAACAACAATTCATAAAGCATTTCAGTGAACGTGACTTTTCTGGGGTTCCACCCCTCTAGCCATGGATGCTTAAGCCCTCAGGCAGAATTCCTTATCTGTGGGATGTCTTCACAAATTGGCCTCTTGGACCTCCCTGGGGGGTCTGCCTCCCCTGGAAGGAGGTCTGCCTGTTTACGTTCTGCTGTAGACCAGAGCCCATGCAGGCTGGATTGTATTTGGTGGGGCTTTTGAACTGAAAAAAATGCTACTGTGATAGAAGAGATTGGCAAACACAAAATAGCCAGATGCCAAGGAGAAGGAGGAGGAGGAGGAGGACAATGATGATGACGAGC
Organism: Chauna torquata; assembly: GCA_013399475.1. Taxonomy (NCBI): domain Eukaryota; kingdom Metazoa; phylum Chordata; class Aves; order Anseriformes; family Anhimidae; genus Chauna; species Chauna torquata. The sequence goes on from VXAL01008585.1 coordinate 5,603, forward strand.
TTTATGTCACCTAGGGTTCACGTCTTACTAAGTAAGTGACCTCAAAACAGTTTGCCTTCCTGCCTGGGTTCCCTGACGTAAGCAACTACAAGACGTGTCTCCTCTACTCTAGATTTGGAGAATAAGTGTCCTGAAAAGCCCTGAGCCTTGTGATCAAGGTTTACTGGGGCAAGCCAAGGAGGACAGCATCTAGGTGCATTGCTGGGGGCTCTGGCATGTTGCTTATCCAGCTCATTGACTAGTCTCTGTACATTTTCTACTATCTTCTGTTTCCCAGCATTGCCTCTGCATATCCAGCAGGGAATTCAGAGGAACCTGGTCCTATCTCTCGCCTGTAATGGACTCTGGGACACCCACAGAGGAGGGTCACATGCTGTGTTGAAGGGGTGTCTTCTACAGGAGAGCAGAACCACTCTCAGACCTGGAGACATGAAGTCCCCCATACTGAAACTCAGGCAGTTTGAGTCCAACCCAAAGGCCTGATTCTGCCTTTCGGCAGTTTGCCCTTCCAAACTTCATCCCTGTAGCTACAGAGGCCCAAGAGCTGTTAATGAAGTTACATACATGTTTTTACAAGAGGAAAGGTTTATCTTTTCCCATTACTTTCCCCCTACTCACACTCACATTTGATCAAATCCTATTTCAGTGAGGCAGGTACTCACAGCAATATATGAGATACATGGGCCTTTGTGTTACAGATGCCAAACTTCTTTGTCTCAGCAGGGCAGACAAGCCTCTTCTCTGCACACCAAAGGCTGTCAGAAGATTGCCTGTGAGAACAAAGAAAATATGAAGGGCTTTGAAGAATCCAACCATAGGGGCTGAAATTGTTTAAGAAAGAAGATGAGATAAAATATTTCAGAGCATATGGGGCTTCTTGACCACTCCACTGTTGCCCATCCATGCCTGTCAAAACCTGAGCAATCCCAGAAGTAGTTAATAGAGACCTGGGCAGGAGCCAAGAGCTCTTGCTGGAATCTTATCTTCCCCACCAAAATATCTGATGTCTGCGGCTATGGACATGGCATCGTCCTCATAAAATACAACAGTAACAACAAAACAAGCATTGCTATTCACAGCTCAGTAACAAGCCATAAAAAAAGCACTGGAAATGTAAGAATATTTATTAAAATAGAACCATGTGTTTCACATAGTCCTGTCCTCATAAGCTTGTGCACATCACATTGATGTTTATGTTCTCCTCTGGTGTGTGAGGGTTTTTTGCTGTGCTTGTGTCTGTTAGTGATTATCCAGAGGGAGCCTGAATGAACTCATATCTCCAGTGAGTAGGACTGGGAAAGCCTGTAAACACTGGCTGATATGTGGCTGCAGAAGAGACACAAACTTCCCGCAGAATGGCCTTGCTTGTGTCCCTGCAGAAACAACCAAGGAAACACAAGAGACTGAATTGAAAGGAGATGGGGAAAGAGATGACTCCAGAGTGAAAAAAAGAAGAGAAAATTGCCCTCTGACTCATTACAGAAAATGTGAATTCAAGCTCTGGGTCAAGAGTCTTCCCTGGAGATGTGCCCTAAGGCTCATGTGATTCTGGAGCAATCTCATCCAGCGTGGACTCACCCACTGGCCACTGGCTATGTATACTTATGCTTGGCTCAAGCACATCACACTGGCACTGTGCTGGGACCCACAGGAGAGCCAGCAGGTCTCTGGGGTCTCTGCCACTCATTGGATACTATATTGCCTCTGAAAGAATTCCAGGGCCTACCGAATATTTTTGACTGTTGCCACAGGATACGGTAGGTCAGCTCACATGGTTTATATCAAATCCAGATCAAAGTGGTTTATTGACATGTAGTTATCCAGTGAGCTACAAATTCAGGATCAATATCACAAATAGAACAGGTAAAGTGTAAATCCGTACACTTAGAATGTGATAATAAACACCTACAAATGTCCAAAGAACCTTTTTTTCCAAAGTCCAGAATGTTCTAATCCCCACCCCCCAATACTCACCTGTGTAACCCCCTCTCTCAGAAGCGGTATGGGCTGTGAGCACATGCCCAACCTTTTGTGAGTGCAATTTCCCCAGTTAAGCATGCCTTCTCGTGGAGATGTGGGTGCTCTATCTTTTTCCATACCTGTGTCATTCCCTACAGTCTGCCAATGCACAAACCGGGGAGAAAGTCACCCATAAGGCCACATCCACTCACCTGATGTATAGGCCTGTACTTGGAGTGCCCAAGCCACTAGCTGGCATACTGGTTGCTCAAGGCCTGGAGCTTGTCACACTGGCAAGGCATCTTCTGGCAGTGTCAAACCTTGTTCATCTGCTGCTTGTTACAACTCCCTCCTCCATCGCCTTGTCCTCCCAGTCACAGATTTTATGCTGTTTTTATACTTCTTTGCAAGCTAACTACTATCAAAAGTCTCTTGACAATTCCACTCACTATTTAATCTGGCTGATAGTCATTTTAGGAAACATTTTTGATTGCAAGTTTCCTTGTTGTGTTATCTTTTTTTTTTTTTTCTCCCCCCAAAAAAGATTTTCTCAGCACAGACTGATTCAGTTATTTTATTCACACACAGTTCTTGCCTTGCTCCAGACCAGTCAGCTACTATGCAGATGTTTAGAGTGTCAGGGGCATCTTCCTTTTGCCTGGCGTCCCTTCCCATTCTCTCCCCTCCCCTCCTCTTTCCTCCCCTCCCCTGCCTTGGCACAGCTTGGAGAGAGTCCAGTGAAGGGCTACTAAGATGACAAAGGGACTGGAGCACCTCTCCTATGAGGAAAGGCTGAAAGAGCTGGGACTGTTCAGCCTAGAGAAGAAAAGGCTCAGGGGGAATCTTATCAATGTATACAAGTACCTGGAGGGAGATTGTAAAGACAGAGCCAGGATTTTCTCTGTGGAGTCCAGTGACAGTACAAGAGGCAGCGGCCACAAACTGAAACACAGGAGGCTCCATCTGAATGTAAGGAAACATTTTTTCTCTGTGAAGGTAACTGAGCACTGGAACAGGTTGCTCAGAGAGATTCTGGAGTCACCATCCTTGGAGATATTCATGATCTCAGGCAACTGGATCTAGGTGATCCTGCTTGAGCTAGGGGGGTTGGACCAGATGACCAGGTGCTTTCCAACCCCAACCATTCTACCATTCTGTCATTCTGCTTCATTTAAACACTTCAAGGAGGAATAAGGCTCATAAAAATGCTGGAAGTTCATGGAGGCTCAGCAGCAGAAAGCTAAGGCTCTGGTTCAGAACATGAGATAGCTAGCTCTCTGTCCCCAGCTCAGACGGTTTGCTTTGGGACCCATGTTCTCCCAGTATGGTTTCCAAATCTGAGTCTTGATATTCCAGGCTGCAAGAAAACCTAATTAGACCTTTGCTGGGCTCTCTGCAGTAGGTCCATGTCTCTCTTGTACCGGGAGGCCCAGAACTGGACGCAGTACCCCAGGTGTGGCCTCACCAGTGCTGAGTAGAGCAGAAGGATCACCACCCGCTACTCGCTGGCAACATTCCTCTTAATGCAGCCCAGGATACCACTAGCCTTCTTTGGTGAAAGGGCATATTTTTGACTTATGTTCAAGCTGGTGTCTACCAGGACCCCCATGTCCTTTTCTGCAAAGCTGTTTTCCAGATGGTGGGCCCCCAATGCAGGAGCTGACTTCGTAATACTTTTTTCTCCTGCATCAGGTAGAACAATCTGTTTCCCTTACTGGGCTTTGTGTGTATCCATTATGGTCATCGGTGCTTTCCTGCACCTGTAAATATTTCTTCTGTTTAGCTAAGACGATTTTGTGGCTGTTGCAAGTCCCTTAAACAAATTAGGAAATGTGGCCTGTGGTGCTGGTGAGTGTCTGGGGAAGCCAGGGAGCTAAGCTGAAGTGGAAGTCAAAGGTCCACACCAGAATCCAGCTAGACTTCCTTGTGCTTTTAAGGAACCCAAACCCTCAACATTCCTCCCAGTGCCCATAGCATTAGGAATTTAACTTATAGTGCCTTAAAGGCATCGGAAGGGATGGACTACAAATCATTTCTGCAGCTGAGTTTATGGATGTAAGAGAGCAGCAGGGGCTGGCTGCTCCTGAAGAGATGGGGAGCCTGGAGTGAAGGGGGACAGCATGGTCAGCAGGGCAGGGCACAACACCACAGCACTGGAGCAAGTCAAGCAGGGCAGTCTTAGGGATGGCAGCAAGAGCCAACCAGGAGTCCAGATCATCAGAGAAGTCTATAGTTATAAGGCAGGTCTGAGGTCAGCCCAGAATTACAAGTCAGGGTGAGGATCAAGTCTAGAGACAATAACCAGGGTCAGACAGTCCTATGTATACCAGGCAAGTCAATAGTTGAGCTGTCTGGACATGCTTGCCACATGGTCGCCAGAGCGAAAGGGGCAACCCTCAACTACACTGTCTGTGAATTGGGCGCCCAAGCCCTCAGGAAGCGGGGAAGGATGCCATCAGGGCCCTTAGACTAACCCTTTCTGGTCAGTAGACTTGAGAATTGCTGATCTGCCTCTTCTTGTTGCAAGCACAGGAAGCCTGCTCCACCTTGCAAACTATTAAGTACCTTGTCGAAATAGAGTACTGTGAACTTTATAAGTAAACACTAATCGGCTGTTAGGGAGTAAAATAATGTAATAAGTCTTACTCCCCTGTTTTCTTTGGCTATAGCGCCTAGGCACTCTATAGCCTTTTGATCACTTTTGTGTCTTTTTTCCACCTGTGCAAAAGTATGCCTTTGCAATAAAAGTAGCACTGGACTGCTCTGCTGCACAATTGTGATACAGGACAATCATGTTCCACTCCTCCTAATGTCTTTGTTTCTGTCTTCCTCTTAACCAAATTCAGTTTAGTGTAGGTGAGGTTCTGTGACTATGACAGAGGGCTGCCTTGCCTGCTTAGGGGTAAATTTGCTACCCTTCAAACTGCTAAGACCAACTTTCTGTTCTTTTCTTCATCTATGACTTAATTGGTTAAGTTATGCGAATCAGCAGTCAGTTCTAACATAAGAATCTGGACTTTCCTTTCTCCTAATGCTTTGTGCCAAAACTTCACTTAAACAATATTGCTATGAGATGTGAGACTGCTAGAATTTTGAACTCTTAACTGTATCTTTTTGCGAATGAATTCAACAATGCCTTAAGTCTTAGTAATCTAAACTGGATATCCCTGCTGGAAGGAGAGCCCAGATATCATTTTCTCACAGCATGAGAGATTTACCAGATGGCAGAACAGCATTTTCAGTCAGCATTATAACGCTGAAAAAAAAGAAAAAGCCTAGCTAAAGCAATTTGAAAGGGAGGAAACTAAAGCTTGTCAGCCTCTTCCAGAAGTCACGTCCTTTACTCTGACAGTCTGTAGAAACCTGAAACTTGCAGGGCCTTATCTCACTGGCAGCATATTCTCTGTACTTTACCACAGCAGTGTTCTTGTTTTAATAAAAGGGAGGACCTTCAAGTGGGAACAAGTTTTTGCTTTAACCTTAAATAAAATCAACATTTCTCCACCCCTACTGTAGGTAAGGCATTAATGCATCCATATTGTTAAGAGCTTGGCTTTGTACACAGAGCTGCAAGCAATTAACTTTAAAGTGGTGGAATTAATTTTAAAGTGATGGGAAAATGCTTGTAGATAGTTATTTCAATGTACATACCACTGAGTTTCATTTAATGATTGCCTTTTTTAGCTTATTTTGCATCACTTAAAAAAAGCTTTTTAAAATTTCTTCCTTTTTGCTAAACTGCATTTAACCTTCCATAGGTTCTCTTACTCAGAATGAAAGTGGCTTTAACTGATTTAGCTGAATTCACTCATGAAGAGTAACTGAGCAGTAACCTGCTCTGCCTCCAGATTGTTGATGGATGTGAATCCCATTGCTTAGGAAGAGCACCTGATCTTTTTGGAATCCTGAAGCCTTCTTCACTCTGAACTGTATGACAGGATTAGCTCCAGTGCAGAAAAATCCCCTGCAGATACGGAGATGTGAGTGTGTTGTAAACACCCGACTCTCAGGAAGCATTAGGGGACACTGCTACCCTCGAGAACAGTGGATCAGCAAAACCTGCGTATTTCAAACACACTGGGAAGTTTAAGTCACTTCCAGATAAATTATGGTGTTATCTAACTCAAAAAAGTTATACCATGTGCTTCTTGCCTAGGAAAACAGTGGCCGTGACTCTGAAGGAAGTAAACATAAATTGCACAGGAATGAATTGAAATATGATCCTGCAGCTGACTTGGCTGATTGAAGAGTTTGGAACTAACAGTAACCTTTGTGAGCTGCTGTAATAACGACAGTTACACCTGACAGCAGGGAAGCTGGGCTTTTTATTTTCAGTAACTAGTAATCCTATGTATGATACTAGGCATATTAAACAAGTCTTGTGTCTGTTTCTCCTTCATCTCACAGTCTTCATCTCCCATTGATGCAATAATGAGCTCCCCGTGAATGACAGGAGTTGCCAGATTTAAAAGGAAATATGTTAATCACCTGGATCTGTGTATATGCACTTCTTTAATGGGCATGACGTGAGAACCAAGTGGTTCATGCTGTAACGTCAAAGTCAACATAGTAAGGTGCCATCAAAACTTATTAGCTGTTGAGTCTTAAAAAGGTGACACAAATGGCAAACTGTTCAAATACACATTCCTTGGAAGTCATCTTCAGTGGATACACAGTAAAATCAAGGAAAGAAGAGTCACGAGTATCAGTGGTGTGTGTGTGGGTCTGTGTCTGTGTATTCTGAGGCATGTTCTGTAACACAGTGAAAACATCACTGATTTGCATTTGGCTTCAATGTATGACTCATTCGTCTCGTCTCTTAATAAATATATGACGGTAGGTAGCCCTTACAAGGCTATTTGTAAGTATAACAGATACTGTATTGGATACCCATTAGCACATACATGAATAAACATGCTGAAAGTAAGTGCTGAAGTGACCAAAGAATGCTTCATTGTTGTGTATGTGACTAACGATTTTTTTTTCACCTTTTGCTTGACATATTGTGATAGTATTCTGTCCACTAGTCATTTCCTTCAGATACAGCCACTGACTGCAAAGGGACTACTTTTGTTCTAAAATGCCATTTTCTGTACCAGAATGCTGCAGTTCAGCACAACCTTTAGCCATATGATGTAGTGAAAGAAAATATATCCTGAAACGGAAATAGAAAGCAATGATACTAATAAAAGGAAGACTTCTTCTGCACTGAAAAAAGTCTGATCTCATCTAGCGATGCTTATATTCACTGATCCAAGATTAACAATGTGTCACTGTCACTTGCAGACTACCTTCGTTCTCCGGTTCCAGAATCTCACCACCTATAGGAGAAGTCTTTTTTTTTGAAGCATGAATAGCCAGCTTTTTGTCATCAGTTATTTGCTGACTCCAAGAGAGGGTGTGGTTGCTTAACAATGATGGGCAGCTCAACACCACCACGCTGCTTTCTCACGCCCCCTCCTCAAAAGGACAGGGAGAGCAAATGAAAAAAAAAATGCATGAGTTGAGATAGGGACAAGGAGATCACTCGCCAATTACCATCATGGGCAAAACAGACTCAGTGTCAAGGAGATTAATGTAATTTATTGCCTGTTACTTACAGAGTAGAGCAGTGAGAACTAAAAGCAAACTAAAATCACCTTCCCCCCATCCACCCGTTTCTACCTCCTCCCCCCGAGTGGGGCAGGGGAACGGGGAATGGGGGCTGCGGTCAGTCCAGAACACTTCGTCTCTGCTGCTCCTTCGTGGTCACTCTCTGCCCCTGCCCCAGCGTGGGGTCCCTCCCACGGGATGCCATCCTTCCCGAGCTGATCCTGCGTGGGCTTCCCACAGGCTGCAGCTCTTTAAGAGCTGCTCCAACATGGGTCCGCACCACGGGGTCCATCCTTCGGGAGCAAACTGCTCCAGTACGGGTCCCCCACGGGTGGCAGCTCCCACCAGGTCACCTGCTCCTGCCTGGGCTCCTCTCCACGGGTGGCAGCTCCAGCCCAGAGTCTGCTCCTGTGGGGCTCTCCATGGGCTGCAGCCTCCTTCAGGCCACATCCCCTGCTCCAGCGTGGGCTCCTCCA
>VXAL01008585.1:13717-30273 GCA_013399475.1 Chauna torquata
CACAACCAGTGTCGCTCACGGCCCAGCTCTGGCCAGCGGCGGGTCCCTTTGGGAGCCGGCTGGAGCTGGCTCTTCTCTAACACGGGGCAGCTCCTGGGCTCTGCTCGCAGAGGCCGCCCTGCAGCCCCCCCATGCCGCCGCAGCCTCCCCGCACTTAAACCTAATACAGAGGGTTAACCATTTCTTGCCCATCCAAATAACCTGTTCTAGCTAGCGCTATCTTCACCATGAGTTAAGCCAAAGTACCCCTAAGGGTAGGAACCAATTTGCTATTTGTCTATACTGGAGTCTGCCAAATACACAAGTTAAAGCTCAGTTTAATTGATTCCACTACTGCCAGAGCAAGGAGCATTAGCTGGATATTGTCTGGGCTGCTCAATGAGGTATGCATGTCTGATTTGGAAAAGCAGTTAAAAGACAACTTCCCAATGGACATTGATCATGACACATCTCCCCCAGAGGACCTGTCTCTGTGACACTTCCAGCAGAAGTCACCTTTTCATTCCTCGTAAAAGCCACACACATCAGATAAGACAATGCTTGGGCCAGTGGTTCAGAAGCAGAAGACTGACGTGAGTCTGAGACAGAGAGACTCTGCCCACAGCTATGGGTGAGCTTATAGCTACTTGTACCCAGACAGAGCACAGACTTTTGTTATAGGAGTCCCAGGGTCATTGTGGCTTCATAGTGTGCTAGCAAAGCATCAGCGTGAATGATTGGGCAAAAAACAAGATTGTTACGTGAACTATTTTTATTCCTGTTTGGGACTGGAGTATTCAAAGAGAGGGAAATGGTCGAATAAAGAACACTGACATTCAAAGAATAAAAGCCTGGAGGTGCCAGAGATTATGCAACAATTGTCCCCCAAGCCTGCTAATAAAATCTATTAGAGAGTGACTTAAATAATTGTCTTGTGCTTGATTTCTTATGTATGTAGTAGCACCATATTAGTAGACATGCCTACTCTGCAGCATCTGTTAAAACAACATTACCAAGCTTGTAGGAAGATGGGCAGCTTTAGGGGTGTAAATCTCTTTCTGAAGCAACTAAAAGACGAACTGCTGATCTTAAAAAAACCAGGTGGCAACATGGCCTGAAAATCAAGAAGAAATATTTTTAAAGGAATAAGACGATGGTGGCAGAGGTGCACATGCAATGATAGGTGGGTCACGTGGGTATGCAATAGTTTTCCAAACGCAGCACCGACATTAAGCACGTCTTAATGGCAGTAGATATATTATCCAAATATGCCTGGGCTTCTGGGTCTAATAAGAAGAATCGGTTTTGAAAAAGCCAGGGCTTTTAAAGCCATCTTTAGCTGAAGAGGGGACACACTTCAAAAATTACAGACTGACTAAGGAAAAGAATTTTTAAACCACATTTTAAAGAAGCCGCTAAAGCAGTATTATGTTCACTGCTTTGTCACTATTAGTGAATTGAAATCCTCCGTGGCAGAACATTTTAATAGGGCATAAAACACAAGATGGGGAGATGTTTTACAGAATGCAACAATATTTGCTACATCAGTGTGTTACGAGAATTTGTAAAGCACTATAATCTCAGCCTGCACAGAACTGTGAAGCTGGATCTGTGGCCATGAGCCACTCAGACTTCATGAAGTTTTGGAAACTATGTACAGGGATTGGTGTAAAATGAAAATAACCGTGCTTCTGCTTAGAAAGGGAGAACAAATGAGGGTGTCTACAACAAGGGAAAGATCTGAAAAAGTTAATTAACGTGAAACTAATTAGAGTTAATTAAGGTTAATTCATGGGTGAAACTTGCATAGGAACTGCAATTGTTAGAATGGGACAGATACCCATGTGCTCCTTAACAGACTACAGTCACGAAGCTAACACGACATATTTCACCCCGAAATTCAAAAAGTGAACCTTGATAAGGTGAGAGTCTAAAAAAATTTAAAGACTTTTGCTGAAAAATGGAAATGAGCTGACCTTACTTGCTGCCTGAAGAGGTTCATTACTTGCCAGACTGTTGCAGAGAGATTGTCAAGACTTTTCTGACCCTGATGCTCTACTAGATGAACACCCACAGGCTAGGGGAGATATGGGGCACAACAGATGTGACTACATGGTGGCAGAGCTGTTTGCCCAGGTTATTAGGGAGGTAATTTGGAAATACCAAGCTATTCCCCTGAAAGATCTTCCCTACTGCAGTCTTGATACTTCAGATGATAACTGTGCAGCTCCCCACTACGGCATTCTTCCAACACATACTTTCCTGCATGGCTTTGGTTGCTCATCAGGACCTTGGAGGGGATCTACCCTGCAAAGCAGCCTCCTGTGCTATGTTTCTTGTGTGGATTCTTTAAGGAAGAGACCAACTGCATGGGACTGACAGGTTTATCCAAACTGGTTTGGAGAAGACCGAAGGAAATCTTTGTCTCAAGGCAAGGGCTTGAGGGTTTCCCCTCCACTCCAGACAAGAAGCATCCTGTGAAGATGTTTCTCACAAGCCATCTTAAAGCTGGGCCACAGATAGAATTGCTGGCTGATTCCCTCTCAGCTAGCATTTCATAGGGAAATGTGATTTTGGTTCGATTTTATGTGTTGCCTTCAGCTTTTCCAGAAAGACTATGATCAAGAATATTTTGCAGAAGGAAGGAAGGTAGGCTAATAGTCAGTAAGACAAGTACATGTGTAAAATGTTCAGTCATTTCAACACTATTTGAAACTCAGTATTTCCTTACATCAACTGTTAAAATCTATCCTTAGGAGTCTGTGGTTGAATATCTGCTGGAATAAGCAGTATGCAAGCCCAGAGGAAGAACAACGTGGTTAATGCTTGAGAGGAAGATACAAAGCCTAGTCTTCTCTGAAATGTAGGAGTGCCTGCAGGAGCACCTGAGTGTGCCATGATCTGTACCTCACCACTTGCTCTCTGTGCTGCTGACACAGACATCTCCATTGTCCCACTACATTATCCACAGCATCTCCATATTGCACAGTACCCAAGCCCAAGAGCTGAAGACATCTCATACTGAATGAGAGGGGGCTCTGAGAAATTTACCATACCAGATCCTTCTGCATACACCAACTTATTGTCATACTGCTGACCATTTTCACTTCACGCAAATAATGAATCTCACCAAAACGTGAAGCCAGTGGCTTCAGCATTCACATCTCCAGTTTTGTATCTGCCGCCTTTCACAGGCTGCAGTAGTGTGTGGGCACACAACTTGGCATCTTATATTTTAGAATTATGCTGATATTCCTCCAAGTTGTTTTTCTTGTTTAAGATCATTTTGAGTTCCAGTCTTGTACCCCAACATGCCTTCAGCCCCTCCCCACTCTTTCTCACCTGCAGATGTAATAACTACATGCTTTAGTGGCCATTAATACAAATAATGACTAGAACTGGTCATGGAAACACACTGGCAGAACACTAACAGCACATTCAGCCATTGGACAATAAATCACCAATAACTGCTTTCTAATTGTGGTTTTCCAACACTCTTTTGGTCCCATTACCTTTTAAGGATTTATTTCTGACAAATCCATATTAGGTTCTTCTCATTTGATTTTGCCTAAGTGCTCACAAATTGCATGATTAGTTTCTCCAGTATTTGACAACTGCATTCTCTGGCTGGTAATTTCCCCAGATCCCCCATTTCCCCTTTTTACAGACAAATCTTTGATTTTCTGAACTCTGTGCCTTTCAGTAACAACCAATAGGGATTCTGAGATGCTGTCAGCCAGCTCTCTCTTCACTTGCTACACCACCCAGTAACATGCATTCTCTGTCTTAACTATCCAATTGACACTGACAGTTTTAATAAATATAAGAGAAAAATTAAGCACTAAAACCTTCTGCCTTTTTGATGTAGTTGGTCAGTAATTTATCTCTCCCTGCTGAAGAAGGGAAAGGTTCCTCCATCAGTTGTTCCGTGAAAACGTGAGCAGCATCAACAAGTTAGCTGCATATGAAGGCTTAGCAGGAAAGGGATAGAAAGCAAAGGAATATCATCATATCACGCTCCTGTCTTAATCTGTGCATGGACTTTATCCCACATTCAAAGAAAAGTAACAAAGAAGATCAAAGGCACAGATTGTCTATGTAGGCTAGTGCTGTTAGCTGAGAAGAGAAAGAGCTGAGAGGAGAAAGAGTTCACAGCTCCCTAGAGAAAGTTCCAAGACACAAGCGGAAGCTTATAATAGCACTCAGAAAATGCAAGAAGATGCCAACATGCCTGAATACTAATTTTTTCAGTGACCCTATCCTCATAGTCTCTTCTCACAAGAGTATAAACTCCCTGGCTCTGACTGAGATGTGGCAGGGCTGTAATAGGTAGTGCCATTCCACCAAGCCTTGAAGACGAGTCTTAAACCTGCAAGGGCTGACATCCCTTACATCTTTGGTGATATGTCCCAGGGCTGCACTATACTCTGATAAAGAAGTGTTCCTTAATGTGTAGTCCAAGCCTCCCAGGCTGAACCTTTTGGTCTCTTTCTCTTGTTAAATTAATTGCCATTCTCAAGAAGTGCAGATCTTGTGCTCCCCAGTCCCACTGGTATACTCTGCGGTTTCATTACTCCTGCTTGCCTCTTACTCCCTGCCTTGCCCTTTCTGCTTTGTTTCTTTGTCCTTTCTCAAGCTAGAAAACGGATATCCCTGCAACAGAGTCCCATAATGAGTTTTCTGAAGAACTGAACCCTGAATTTCTCTTCATAAGCAGGTAGCTTCTTTTCAGAAGTCTGTCAGGGCAGAGGGAGCCTCAGTGTTGGTCGTGTTGTCTCCCCTGGACTTACAAGGGGTTGAAATTCTGTAGCCCACTAAAAATCTCACTGAAGGGAGAAAAGCTGGGAGGAAGTGAACAGTCCGGACAGCATCAGAGAAGATGACAGGGAAATAGATAGGATCTTCTCTGAGACACAACAGCTTGAAGATCCCCAGACCCCAGCTGCAGTAGAGAAACAGACAGTGTCCACCCCTTATATTAAGGCAAGCGCAATCTCTGGAGAAGGTGAAGGATGGAAGCTGGTGACTGCTAGCACTAAAAGGAAGCCTTCTACCCTACTTAAGGACTTACAACTACTACTGACAAAGGGCATGGGGTAATGTGACAGGAATGAAACAACAGGATCAACAAAATGGGGCTTACGCAGGGTCACCTCCAGCACTTCCAGGTTAGCAAGGAAATGCCTACAACGCACCACTACAGAGAAATCCCCCAAACCCTGTCTACGAACTGAATATGATGAGGTGCCTTTCTAAAGTATCTAAATACCAATGAACACAGGATGGGGAACAAACATGATGAGTTAGAAATCTGTCTGCTGTTGCAGGGCTACGATCTTGTTGGGATCATGGAGATGAAGTAGAATGACTCTGATGACATGACTGCAGTATTGCAATAAAGTGATACAGGCTCTTTAGGAAGGACAGGGTGAGAAGATGAGAAGAGGGTGTTGCCATTTATGTGAGACAGCAGCTGGAGTGCATGGAGATCTGCCTGGGGATGGATGAGGAGCTGACTGAGAACTTATGGGTTAAAATTAAAAAGAGGACAGGTAAAGGTGACATTGTAATGCATGTCTGCTACAGCCCACCTGACCACGAAGAACAAGAGGATGATGCCCTCTACAGACAGATAGTAGCAGCCTCGCTTTCACAGGCCTTGGCTCCCATGGGAGACTTCAACCACCCCAGTATCTGTTGGAGGGATAACAATGTAAGACATGAGAAATGCAGGAGGTTCCTGGAGTGCGTTAATGACAACTTCCTGCTCCAAGTGACAGAGGAGCCAGCAAGGAGAGATGCTCTGCTGGGCCTCATACTCACCACCAACAAGGAGCTTGTTGGGAACGTGAAGGTCAAAGGCAATCCTGGCTGCAGTGACCATGAGATAGTGGAGTTCAGGATCTTGAAGGCAGGGAGGAGAGTAAAAAGCAACCTCACAATCCTGGACTTCAGGAGAGCAGACTTAGGCCTCATAAAGGCCTGCTTGGAAGAGTCCCATGGGATAAGACCCTGGAGAGAAGAAATGCCCAAGAAAGCTGATTAGTATTCAAATATCGCCTCCTCCAAACTCAAGACAGGTCCATCTCAATAAATACAGAGTCAGGCAAAAAAGCCAGGAGGCCTGCATAGATAAAACAAAGCTCCTGGCCAAACTCCAGCACAAAAAGGAGACAAACAGAGCGTGGAAGCAAGGACAGGTAACCTAGGAGGAATACAGAGACCTTGTCTGAGCACCCAGGGATCAAGTCAGAAAAGCTAAAGCCCAGGTAGAATTGAACCTGGCCAGGGATGTCAAAGACAGCAATCAGGGTTTCTGCAAGTACATCAGTGATAAACGGAAAAATAGGGAAAATATGGGCCCATTAGTAAATGAGATTGGGGATCTGGTAAAACAGGACATGGAAAAGGTTGAGGTATTGAATGCCTTCTTTTCCTCAGTCTTTACTAGCAAGACTGGCCTTCAGGAATATCAGGTCCCAGAGACTGGGGGTATAATTTGGAGCAAGGAAAATATACCTTTGGTGGAAGAAGATCAGATCGGGCACTACTTAAGCAAAATGGACATACATAACTTCATGGGCCCTGATGGGATGCACTCACAAGTGCTGACGGAGTTGGTAGATGTCATTGTGAGGCCACTCTTGATATTATTTGATCAATCATGGCAATCAGAAAAAGTGCTTGAAGACTCAGGAAAAGCAAATGTCACTTGTATCTTCATGAAAGGCAAGAAGGAGGCCCCAGGGAACTACAAGCCAGTCAGCCTCTTCTCAATCCCTGGGAAGGTGATGGAGCAGCTAATCCTGGAAACCATTTCTAGGCACGTAATGGACAAGAAAATCATCAGGAATGGTCAGTATGGATTCACCAAGGGGAAGTCATGCTTGACCAACTTGATAAGTTTCTACAATGAAATGACTGGCCTAGTAGATGAGGGTAGAGCTGTGGATATTGTCTTGGACTTCGGTAAGGCCTTTGACACTGTCCCCCATAAGATCCTCATAGACAAGCTGTTCATGGGCTGGATGGACAGACAGTGAGGTGGATTGAAAACTGTACAAGTGGCTGGGCCCAGAGTGTAGTGATCAGTGGCACAAAGTCTAGTTGGAGGTCCAGTCCTGTTTAACATCATTAATGCTGTAGATGATGGGGCAGAGTGTACCCTCAGCAAGTTTGCAGATGACACAAAACAGGTAGGAGTGGCTGGTACACCAGAGGGTGTTGCTGCCATCCAGAGGCACCTTGACAGGCTGGAGAAATGGGCTGACAGAAACCTCATGAAGTTCAACAAGGAGAGATGCAAAATCTTGCACCAAGGGTGGAACAACCCCACGCACCAATATGTGCTTGGTGCCGCCCAGCTGGAAAACAGCATTGCAGAAAAGGACCTGGGGGTTCTGGTGGACAAGCTAAACACAAGCCAGCAATATGCCCTTGCGGCAACAACTGGTATCCTGGGTTGCATTAAGAGGACTGTTGCCTTCAGGTCGAGAGAGGTGATCCTTCCCCTCTATTCAGCGTTGGTGAGGCCATGTTTGGAGTACTGTGTCCAGTTGTGGGCTCCGTAATACCTGTGAAACATGAATATACTGGAGGGAGTCCAACAAAGGGCCACGAAGATGACTGAGGGACTGGAGCATCCCTCCTGCAAGGAAAGGCTGTGAGAGCTGGGACAGTTCAGCCTAAAGAAGAGAAGGCTCGGGGGCAGCTCATCAATGTCTATAAATACCTGAAGGGAGGGTGCAAAGATTATGGAGCCAGGCTCTTTTCAGTGGTGCCCAGTGCCAGGACAAGAGGCAATGGGCACAAACAGAAATACAGGAGGTTCCATCTGAACATTAGGAAGCGCTTTTGCGCTGTGGTGGTGACCAAGCACTGGAACAGGCTGCCCAGAGAGGCTGTGGAGTCTTCCTCCTTGGAGATATTCAGAATTCATCTGGAAATGATCCCGGGAAACTAGCTGCAGGTGATCCTGCCTGAGCAGGAAGGTTTGTCACGATGACATCCAGAGATGCCTTCCAACCTCAGCCATGCTGTGGTTCTGTGAAAAGGAGCAGAAGTACACTCGTGTAATAAGAATTTTGTCTCATGATCTAAAATCAAGTGGAATTCTCTTCAGCTTTTTGCTAGGCCAGGTGTGATGGACCAGGTAGGTGGCAGTTTCAGAAGTATTCCAGATCTCTGTGCTGAACTGCATATACATGGAATATTTTCTTAAATGACAAGACTGACCCTTGGAATGACAGTGGAGCTCATTGTAAACTCTTCAGTAGCACAAGCAAAGAAGAACAGCCAGTTCTTGTCTTTACCAGAGGTATTCAATCTGTTTGAAGCTGTTGGGGCATTAGCACAAGATGTGGCCAATGGAGTTTTTGGTTAACTTGCTAGTAAGATGCTTGTTTAGCTCCCCACTCTGTGCTACTGTAGAGGGATGCTCATGGACACTGAGAGGCTCCACCAAATGCTGCAGAGCACGTGCTGGACAAAGCTAAGCTATCAGAGACAACAGCAGCTTTGGTTAGTCTGCTCTGAGGGGAGGCTCGTGAACATATTTTATTAAAAATTCAGACACACTGAGAAATCTGGAGTACAGATTTGGCCAGGAATCCTCAAGGAAATAGACTCAGAGGAGGAGACCCAGGGTAAATGGGTATTCAGATATTTTTAGTTGAAAATGCCAGTGCCATAGTTGTCATTTCTAATATGGATGGACAGCCTGGGGAAGGGCTGGGAAGTTGTCACGCACACAGAGAACACGTGTGATGAGGTTTGCATGGTGATACATCTTCACAGAGCCAGAAGGGACATTAGATCATTTAGGTGACCTCATGTATATCAAAGATTATTGAATTTTACCCATTTATCCTGGTACTGAGCCTAATCAGTCATTTTGACTAGTGCATTTTCTCGTGTAAGACATCCAGGCTTGCTCCAGAGGCACCAAGCACTGGGGAATGCACTATTTCCTTGACAGTTTGTTCCCAATGGTAAACCACGCTTACTATTAGCAATGTTTTCCTTATTTCTAATTTGTAATCATCTGGCCTTGGCATCCAGCTGATTATGCTTTTCCCCCAGTGGTAAAGAGCTGTTTTCTATGCAGCATTCTCCCCTTCCTCCGGTGATATTCATACATGGCAACCAAGCCATCCCTCAGACTTCTTTTGTTTTGATAAACTGAGTAGATCATTCTTCCCAGTCATGTGGTCAGGGACTTCTTTCAGGCCTTTTAACTCTAGTTTTACAGCCACTGTGGCTCAGCTCATTCTCTTTGGCTGCCATGTCTTTATCCTTGCTGAAAATTTGTCTAGTTTCGGGTCTGAAAGTGTTGCTAGCAGTACTTTTACATTTATTTCTATGCCTCTGATAAAAGCTTTAAAGGTCTCAGGGTTATATCATTGCATGTTCATGGTCCATATTGACAACTGTTTCAAACAACTCTTAACCTGTTTAGTACACACCTTATTGATGTCATTCATACAGGATCTGCTCTGGCAGCCTCTTCCCTGTCCACACTGTCCTTTAAGCAAACTTGTTTATGAAACCTTACTGATCCAGCAAGCTTCGGCCATTTTGACTGATACTAGCTGAACAACTAACCTTTAACTTGTCATTAAGTGTCTCCCACAGATTTTTATTATAGGCAATATAGGGAACAATGCAGGCCATACAGTTAAGCCTGTGTTATTCAGGAAGTCAAATCTGATTGTCATCCTGTCCCTTCAGGCTTTTAATTCCCTGTATGGGTGAAAGTCTTGAACATTTAGCAAAAGTGGAGACCCATGTGACTGGTGTCAGGGCACACTGCACCTTTCCTGGCAGAGCTCCTGGCCTCTCCACCAGCACTGCCTGGATCATGTCAGACACGAGACAGAGACAGCATGAATTGCCTACTTCAAGCAAATTATTCATGTAGGTGTTGGCACTGGGGAAAATTTACTTCTACTGTTAGTTCACAGCTGGCACCAGGAAAAGAGCTAAAAGAAAGGGTGTTTTGCACCTCCCAAGGAAGAAAAAGCTAAACTATTAGCTCAAATCTATATATGTTAAAAGGAAACAGATTTACTCATTACACTGAACTGTAAAAGAGACCCTGCAGGCGACGGACTAAAGACATTCAGGTTACTATGGCCAAACAATGACATCAGCTGATAGACTAACTCATAACAGAGGGTGATGGTGACTCGCACAAGACCCTGACAAGCACAGTCTGTTAATGAGCCAAAAGAATAAAAAGGAAAATGTATTTCCCCAGATCATGAAATATTAATAATATTTGCAAGAGGACAAAATAAAGATGTAATTCCCAGTAGAAACAGAATGATCTGCCAGACAGCTGAAGACACAAAGACATCTGTTGTGCATGTTACTTATGACAACACTAAAGGCTGCACTGATTTCATGATTTAAAGACGGGAATCCTGCACCCTTACACTGTCTAGCCATTTGTAAATGGCCATTGTCATTTAGTGACCGGTGGACACAAATTTGTTCTTATCACTTTTGGTCTTCCTGTTTTTTCAATAATTCATTTCAAATGTATCCTGAAGATTTTGCATTCTTCGCAGACAATAAGGTTAGACTCATAACCAAACTGGCCCTTGCATGGGTCTGTGTACACACCTGTTATAGTCCAACCTGATACACTGCTAGTATCCAGGTTTGGAGCAAGCCAATGAACATTCTTCCAGCCAAATACCATGTTTAGGGGATAAGTGAGGTCAAGATCCAGTTTAGATATCACTGCTTTGTTTTGGGACAGGAAGAGAGCATCTGGACATTATCCATGCTATGACAGTTGTTTTCAGGGTAGGAGAACAGTTCCCATTAGTTTACCAATCTGAATGGAGATGCTTCCCCCTTCTTATGGCATAACATGACGTGGGTGGCAGAAGCAGGCTTTGCTCATGCATTTAAAGTATTGCAGTTTACTGCAGAGAGAATACAGGGCTGAATTTGCTGCTTGGTTGGTTTGTTTTCTGTGACGTTGGGCTTCTTTTGTGCGACGGTAAGACTGTTCCAATACACTCTGCACTGTTCCAGCTCAAATGTTGCCTGTGTGCTTTTGCAACGATCACAATACAGATGCAGTTTTGCACAGGAACTTCCATGGATGCAAATCTTGGGACAAGAAGTAAAGAAAAGAATGGCCTTGTGAGGTATAAAACTTGAGATAAGTTTGCATTTACCAACCAATTCTGAACAGGTAGACAAATCAAAATATATGGACCTCCTGTGAACAGAACAAACTAATCACCAGGTTACACATCACTTGTCACTGGAGAAGCACTGAAGGAGATCTATCCAGGGCAATGCAGCTGCTTGAAGAGGTGCCTCAGTTGGCTGTGAATGAGCTGGCTGGTGTATGGGAAGTCCAATAGCCACTTCAGTGCAGCACTCCACCTGAATGAATATACATCATTCTCAGTAGGGCTAACTTGTCCAGTGACTTTTCCAGCAGGCCTTTTGGATGGAGTCACAGAGTTTTTGGAGATAGAGTACTTAACACAAGCCATTCCATGCCATTTAGACTTGGGGCCAAGGAATAGTGCTTAGCCTATTTGTTACTAATATGGACATAGCCTCCGAGAGCTTACATACAATCTCAAGTTGCAAGAAATAACCGACATGACTTTCACATGGAAACTTCTGGACTAGTCCTTCTCTGCATAAAGCAAAATAGCAACATGCTTTTAGTCAGTCTTGTGCTGCCCTTGAACTTATACTCTCTCATGTGTTTGAAAGGGAAGGGAGGTTTTGTAAGGCGACTACTGGGATCAGTTCTCAGATGAGATTCACCCAGCCACTTGTATTGAGAAATGCACTGTAGTTGAATTCAGCCCCTGAAATTCAATTCAAAGCTCTGCCACCACCTTTCTGCTCTCCTGCATTTCCTCGCTAGACATTTAAAGTTGCTTCTGTCAAACGCATGGAGGGTGACACAGCTGTACTTGCACTTTGTTGATTTTCTAAATACTCAGGAAGGTCATGGAAGGGCCTGTCTCTTGCCTTCTGTAGATGTAAGCTGCTGAGATGCTATGACAGTTCAACTAATGAAAACAAAAGGTCACCCAGCAAAACCAGAGATGAAATCATTACCTCTGTACATTGTTTTTATTATTATTATTATTTTATTTTTTGTTGTTTTTTCTTTTTTTTTTAACATTGAAGTTTTTGGTCTAAATATCTGATAGTTTGGGGTGAGCCTTTCTTTGTGTTTTTCAAGGAATAGGCTCAAACACTGCTTCCCTGCAGTGCTTTTCACTGCCCCACTCAGTATAAAAAAATACTTTAATTTGGCCTTAAAATACAACCAGCTCTGGCGGAGAAGACTGTAGTTATTTAACAGCATAGAACATTGCCTTTAATTTTAGAAGCAGATGTAGAAAAAAGTACTTAGGAAAAAAAGCAGGTGCTCATGGCCAAGTTGGATTGTTGTTAGGCTGCTCTTGCTCTGATGGTCACCATCACATATACTACTGAAAACTGACTTCTTGTTGGTGTACAGGAGAATGACTCCTAACATGTTTTGGCAGTCTTGGTGGTCATAAGTGCAATAGCAGTGTACAAGTATGATTTTATTTAGCTTGCCAAGGTCAGTGAGATGAAATCACTGGTATAGATAATCTCATCAGAGATGGGAACACTTTACTGAAAACACACAGGATTTCCGATATGCTGTGTTAAAAGTGGGCAGGACCAAAGGTAAGACAAGAAAAACCATAGGCACATGTGTGACTCCTCCACATGTGAACATCCAGGAAGCACTCTGTATAATCTTCACAAGGCATCTTCATCTTTACCCAGGTATTCATCTAGCGTGCATCTCTGTGTATGCAGAGAGCTCAAAAATATCTTAAAATTCCTCTGCTTTTAGCAGAGCTTGTGCAGAGTTTGAGAAGCATCTTGTGAAAGAAAATGATTCAAAGTTATTAAAGAGCACCCTCCCATTGCTTGATAGTGGGTATAGGTCTCAAGAAAGAGTCAGTGTTAAAGGGGATCTATTCAAGGAAGAACAGTGCTGCTTTAGCACAATGTTTTGCATAACTGCAAAAATTTAGAAATATAAATATGCTGTGCTTCATATTTGCTTTTAAAGCCCTCTACAGACCTTGGCTTTCTAGTCAGCTGAAAACTCCGGTGCTTGGTCAGGGTGTTAGGACACCTGCTTTTCCGTGACATTTCCAGAATTTGCTAGGTTGAGATGAGTTGAAAATGCCTGCATTTGAAACGCCCATTGCCAGTCCAAAGAAAGATGATGTGAACATTCCTCACAGCCCTTCATTTTGGTCAGTCTATACTCTGCTCCTGCTTCTGGGGGTCCTGAAGAATCACTTGTTTGAACAGTGCAGTACCATAGACAAATTTTGAAGAACTAAACTTCAGAGTTCAGTGGTCTCAACCAACCTGCAGTTGTTTTGTCTTCTGAGAAAGGAAAACAAAATATAATATAACATCGTGCATTGGCAGGGAATGCAACAGATGACCTCACAGGTCTTATCTATCTGAAAGCAGTGTTGAATAGGAAAAAAAATCATACACAGGACAGCTTTTATTCTCCAACCTCTGCAATCCATGAGAAGGTGAGTTCAGTCTGGCAGTGGGATGGGGCAATGTGTGAGCAAGCATCTCATTTGGGAAATGCTCATTAGTCACGCAAACTGATGGTGCCTTAAAAACCAATGGTGAGAGGAGCAACCAGCCCATGGCATGCACAGGAAACCTCCTGAGTCTGTGCTTGTCTCAGCTCTGCTCAACACTGCTCAACACTGCTCAGCGCTCCACAGTGCTCAACACTGAGGTGTATGTGGGACACCCTCCAGCAGGTGCCTTCAGGACTGCAGATTGGTGAGAACTCCTCCATACCACAAAGGTTCTTAAATATCTAAAATACTGTGTCTCCAACATGAGTCTTGCTCATGAGAGGGATGTTAGGATGGTCTCCATTCTACAGCAGAGATCATCATAACACAGTGGTGGACAGAACCTGGGTCCATCTCACAAAGCAGTTTTATCCACACCCCAGGAGCCCTGGCAGGACATTGTTTAGCTAACACTTCTCGTCTACTCCATCCCCCCAAATTGCAAGGTCGGACTTTGGTGACCAGTTAATGTCTTGGGCTACCACTCCTATTTCACTTCCTACTTAAAAACCTAGCACCTTGTTCAGATGGAGGGTACCATATGTCTTGTCTTTCCATAATAATGTTTCAATGTTCACCTTCCTGCTTGAATTAACAAGATATAAAGTCACCTCATCGGCTTTTGAAAGCACAGACACTTGCACACAAGAATCAGGGTTTTCTCCTACATTTGTTCTTAGTCTTCTCATATTTGCTTCATCATGGAGACTTTCTCAGCTGAGGGCTACAGGAAAATGCCAGGTCCCCTCTCTTGTGTGCTCATGAGTAATACTAGAATATCATTCTTGGTCATCCAGTAGTTCTTTTTCACACTCTTACCCTATTTTTGCTAGAAGATTTTTCAGACCCTTCAATACTTCAGAGTCTATCCACACCAGGAGGTTGCTCTGCGAAATAGAACAAATGCATTCATTTTGATTCACAAACATTTTTTATTACTTTTTTTTTAAAATTGATCTTAAATCTTACTTTAGATCAATGTGAAATTTGCCCTTTGACCTAAAATGAAATATTGCACTTGGCTTCACTTTTTTTTTTTTTTTTTACCATCCCTAAATAAGACAGACAAAATTTGAGATGGAGCTATCATTTTAATCTTAAAACCTGTAGATTGGAAGGGACCTCATGTAGTTTGGAAAGGACCTCCAGGGATGTCTAGTCAACCACCTGCCCAAGGCAAATCCAGTTCAAGCATGTTTTCAGACCATATCGAGTGTTATCTCCAAGGCTGGAGATTCTATCACCCCTCTGTGTCTCTTTACAGTGTTTGACCATTCTTTGTAAAACAACAGCAACGACAACAACAACAACAAAACAACGGTTTTCCTTATATCTCAGCAGAATTTCCCTTGTTCTAAATTGTGTCCATTGCATCTCGGCCTTTCTTTGGCATCTCTGAGAAAACCTGTCTCTGCCTTCTCTGTACCTTCCTGTTAGGTAGCTGTAGACAGTAACAGGATCCTTCTCCCTTTACTTTCTCTTCTTCTCACTGAACAAACCCATTTTCCTCAACCTCTCCTCATACATTATGTACTCCAACTCCCTGACCATCTTGGTGGCTTCTGCTGGACTTGCTCCAGTACATCAATGTCTTTCTTGTACTGGGGAGCCAGAAACTGGAGGAAACGTCCCAGTATGGTCTCACAAGTACCGCATTGAGGGATATAATCATTGCTCATGATCTGCTGGCTGGAATCTTGCTAATACATCCCAGAATGTGGTTGGTCATCTGAAGATGACAAAATCTCACAATGTCATTACCGTCTCCATTAGCACATTGACAAACATCCCATCTGGTCCCCTGTATATTTCTCTTTTGGAAAAAAAATAAAGAAGTCCAAAAATATCAAAACTCAAAGTTCTCACTTTCCAAAAAAATGATGTCCTTCTGTGTTTTAGCTGAAAGAATTCACAGAAGGTTCCAGAACATCACACAATACTTTTTTTTTCCAGATAATTTGCTTTCCATTGAAAAATTCTACCCATCACCACTTCAGATCTGTTAGTAAACTCTATGAAGTTTTGCTCATTGTAATTTTATCTAACCTGTCCTTTGCTGCATGTTGAAGAAAGACCAGCAACTATCTAACAATTGAAAAGGGGGAACTCTTGCCCTCTGCTCCCCTCCTGAACCTCTCCAGTCACTGTAGGTTCACTCCTTTGCTATGTCTCTTTGTGCCAACTGACTGCTCTGGGCTTGGATTGTGCACAATGTTAATGGGCATGAACACATTTTTTGCTCGTTTGTTTGCACTGAAAGGAAAAAGAAGGATGTTCTCTCCCCTGAGGAATGACTCCAACATGTGCCTTGCTCACGTCTGAGCTCAGAAATGTGTGGATGTGCTTGAAAGGCATGCGCAGAGCTCTGCCTGATCTTATAGAATCACAGAATCATAGAATAGCTTGAGTTGGAAGGGACCTTAAAGACCATCTAGTTCCAACCCCCCTGCCATGGACAGGGGTGCCACCCACTAGATCAGCTTGCTCAGGGCCGCATCTATCCTGGCCTTGAACACCTCCAGTGATGGGTGTCATGGTTTTGGCTGGGATAGAGTTAAATTCTCTTTGTAGAGGTTCACACAATGCTGTGTTTTGGATTTTTTGATGAAGATAATGGTGATGTTTTCAGTTGCTGCAGAGCAGTGTTTATACAGAGCCAAGGACTTTCCAGCTCCTTGTATTGCCCTGCCAGCGAGGAGGCTGGAGGTGCACAAGAAGCTGGGAGGGAACAGGACCGGGACAGCTGACCCAAACTGACCAAAGGGATATTCCATACCATATGACGTCATGCTGAACAATAAAACTGGGGGGGCTGGCCAGAGCAAGGGGGGGGGCGCTGCTTGGGAACAGGCTGGGCATCGGTCAGCGGGTGGTGAGCAATTGCATTGTGCATTGCATTGTGCACACTTGCTTTGTATATTCTTTTACTAT
>VXAL01008585.1:30361-65561 GCA_013399475.1 Chauna torquata
TCTTTTAGTTTAAAACCATTCCCCCTTGTCCTATCACTATCTGCCCGTGTAAAGAGTCCCTCTCCAGCTTTTTTATAAGCCCTCTTCAAGTACTGAAAGGCCACAAGGAGGTCTCGCCAGAGCCTTCCCTTCTCCAGGCTGAACAACCTCAGCTCTCTCAGCCTTTCTTCACAGGAGAGGTGCTCCAGCCCTCTGACCTGCTCCAACAGGTCCATGTCTTTCTTGTGCTGGGGGCCCCAGACCTGAATGCAGTACTCTAAGTGGGGCTTCACGAGCGCAGAGTAGAGGGGGACATCACCTCCCTTGACCTGCTGGCCACACCTCTGTTGATGCAGCCCGGGATACAGTTGGCCTTCTGGGCTGCGAGCTCACTCTGCCAGCTCATGTCGAGCTTCTTGTCCACGAGAACCCCGAAGTCGTTCTCCGCAGGGCTGCTCTCAATGAGTTCTTCTCCCAGTCTGTACTCAAGTCTGGGATTACCCCAACCAAGGTGCAGCACCTTGCACTTGTTGAACCTCATTAAGTTCATGTGGGCCCATCTCTCAAGCCTATCCAGGTCCCTTTGGATGTCATCCCTCCCTTCTGGTGTATCAACTGCACCACTCAGCCTGGTGTCATCTACAAACCTGCTGAGGGTGCATTCGATCCCACTGTCTATGTCATTGATAATGATATTAAACAACACTGGTTCCAAGACAGACCCCTGAGGGACACCACTCGTCATGGGCCTCCACCCAGACATAGAGCCATTGACCACAACTCTCTGGCTGTGCCCATCCAGCCAGGTGCTTATCCACTGAATAGTTCACCCTTCAAATCCATATCTCTCCAATTTAGAGATAGGCGTGTCATGTGGGACCATGACAAGGGCCTTACAGAAGTCCAGGTAGATCACATTAATCAGTCTTCCCTTGTTGACTGATGCAGTCAGTCCATCCTAGAAGGTCACCAGACTGGTCAGGCACGATTTGCCCTTGGTGAAGCCATTCTGGCTATCCTGGTTCACTTCCTTGTCTTGCATGTGCCTTGATAAAGCTTCCAGAAGGATTTGCTCCATAATCTTCCCAGGCACAGAGGTGAGGCTCACCAATTTGTGGTCCCCTGGGTCTTCCTTTCTAACTTTTTTGGAAATGGGAGTGATGTTTCCCTTTGTCTAGTCAAAGTGGACTTCACCTGACTGCCAGAACTTTCCAAATATGACAGCGAGTGACTTGGCAACTGCATCAGCCAGTTCCCTCAGGACGCTGGGATGCATCTTCATCTTCAAGATAAGCTAACTGTGGATTTTCACACTGATACTTCTACAAAGTGAGTCATATGAAGAGATATCACAGGTTTCCCTAAAATTATCCTCTTTTATTTTTATTTTTTCTTTTCACTTGAAATTAGTCCACATGAAATGTGCGGACTTTGGACCTTCCTTTGGGGAAGTACACTCATGTGGTGACTCATTGATTGCTGAAGTCTTAGAGAAAATCCCAGCTTCTCTATCTGAAAATTGTTTTTAGGCTTTGCCTGGCAGCTTCAAGCAGTAAGTGGCTGGAAATCCTGCATACAGCATTGAGCAGAAGTTCCTGGGATCTGGGGAGTTGGTCCAGTGTTCTCCATCTGTTCCAGCACTGTTGCCAAGTTAAACTTCTGTGCTACAGATTGCACAAAGGAGAGAAAAGAACTACAAATGAAAAGGTTTGAAAATGGGGACTTCGAATTCCACCAAGGGAAAAGAGAATAATGTGGGCCTCTTTGCGGCTAGCGCAGACAGCTGCAGAGGGGACACCTCTCTGCCTTCAGGCATCTGCCAGGAGAGTGCAGGGAGATGACCACTCCAAGGCTGTGAATCCCCCACCCCACAAGTGAGGGTTGCATGCAGACTCCAGCCCACCTGAGGGCAACAAGAAAGGTGTTTGTATCCCTGATTTGAATTTCACAGGAAATGGAGGGATCGCCTTACTCCTGGCAGGAGAAAGAGGCAATTTTCATTCTAAATAAGGCAGCTCCAATGTCAAAAGTTCCACAGTGAAATCCCACTGCACTCACTGCATGGCTTTTTATGAATAAAATTTTAATAAATGTCCAGTGCTTGATTTTTTGCAGCAGACTTGCCTGGCTTTGATCTACACTTGCCTGGGCTCAGCATGGCTGCTGCTGCCTGCCAAGCTAAAGAGAAAAAAGTTACTTTCCTTAGGTTTAAATAAAAGTGTGTTTTTTAAAACATCTTGGCTGTTGAGTTGTGTGTTATACATCATGCCTCAGCCCCATCGCTTCTCTCCCAATCCAGAGCGCACACTGAAACAATTTCCCTGTGGTTTCCCTCCTTGGTGGAGTCAAATTCCTAGAAAACAAAAGGAATGTTGCAACTGTGATCACAAGCTCTAAGACTGCAAATCTTACACACAGACAGGAGCCTTGGTCTGAGCAGGACACTGATAGCAACTTATCATGAGTGGGTACCTTTGGTTTGAGCCTTACTGTTGGCTCCAGCAAAGCAGACAGTTTGTTCACACCAGTACACGTCCCAGTTTTCACAGGAACATCATTGTCCTGTTACATAATGCCTCAAGTGTGCTAAACTAAGGAATATTTCTACAGCCCTAGGAAAGACAGAAAGCAGTGAGGGTCTGATCGCCTCTGTTGGCCCCTTGTCCCCCACCCCCCATGCAATGTCACTCAGTCCTCCCAAAGTCAATGCAGAGCTTTCTGTGACTTACAGTGGCAACCCTGTCAGGGCCTGAATCTGACCCAGTCCCGTCTGGATGCCCCTGAATGAATCCTGAAGTCTCAGGATAGCATATAGACTTTCATCCAAGTTAAGCCAAATTTAACTCTTGCAAAGCTGTACAGAACCAAGAATGCATTTAGTTGGTGCTTGGGCAGTGACTCACAGCCCAGTCAGACCCAACTTTCCTCCATCTGCCCCAGAAGGCTGACCTATTCAGGTAGGTTAGCCTCACATGGGGAGCTGGTGGAAAGGAGAACCGGTAACGAGAGCCTCACTAGCACCTAAAATGTCGTGATAATCTTTGAGCTTGTGCACACAGGCCTCCAAAGCAGTGTGACAGCAGTGTCAGCATGGCCAGCCCTATGGCTCTGTTTGTCCACGCATCACAGACTTCTGTCACAGAAAACCAGGAGAACTCTGGGAAGGAATTACTTGGCAAGCGTGGCATCTGCCCAGCCATCCAGAGCACAGGGCTGTCTCCTAGCCAGCACCTATCTCCCAGGTGGGAACCCATCCTACTGCAGAGGAAACCACTGAAACTATGCAAGTAGAGCAAGGCCAGTCCTACTGCAAGGGCAAGGCCACTTCAGGCTCCGTTAGTGTCTGTGGGCCATCCAAAATAGTGGTGGTTCCTCTGCCAGGTTGGAATTGCGTGCTAACAGTGCGAGAACAGAGGACCTGCATGTCTAGAAGAAAGACATCCTTTTCTGCCCAACCTCAGCCATTTCTGTCTATCATGAATGGGCATAAAATCTGGACAATGTGATCCAAAGAGCAAAGAAAATAAGTAAGTGCCATCCACTGCTCTTTGCTCGGCACTTCAGCCACTCTGGTTTTATCAGGCCTTTCTGCTTTTGGAAATCTATGAAACAACAGACCACTTTAACCATTAAAATGCCATTTTTTATTGCATGAGTAGCAGCAGAACTCTCAAATCCTACTGTAGGAACTGTGAGCAATGGTAGGGCTGATGGACATGGACTGTAGCTAACATGTTGCTGTCCTGCATCTCTCCCACTGGTGCCCTAACCTTTCTCCTCAGTTTGGACCCCTCTCCTCCCTTCTCCCACTGCTTCCAGCACCTGCAGTCACATCCCCCACCAATGCCTCAAGTGACTGGTTTGCTCAATGCACCAGAAGGTGATTGCTAGTCCCTTTCCCCGTCTCTCCGCTGCCTGTCACTTAGTGTGCTGGAAGTCAAATGCCCTTCTCATGCCTGAGGCTCCCTTTGCAACACACCAAGCAAACTTTGGCTTTCTAGAAACACCAAACAATGATTAATGTTAAAGTCTGCCCAGTGGGGACATTAGCAATAACAGATACCCCTTCTCCCATAAATCCTGCTATAGACTTTCTACCTTACTTGTTGAAGATCTGAATGAAAAGCATTCTTTCAGAGAAAACCAAACTTGCTTTTTTGAGGGCAGCTCTTCCAGGGCTCATCCCGGGCTGTGATGATTGGATCTGGAAACTGTACAGCATTGTTTCATGCCAGGGTGCAATGTACCTTGGTTAGTTTATGTACCAGCCATAGGGAACATAGTGAAATATAAAGGGCATCTAGTATCAATCCAGTGTTTTCCTTTGTCAAAAGCAAGAGGAGGTCAAAGGAAAACATTTGACTGATACTTGAAGTGGATGGTCACCTAACAAGTAAGGACGAGGAAAAGGTGGAGGCATTTAACGCCTTTTTTGCTTCAGTTTTTGATAGTAATGACAGACCTTGGCCTACCTTGTCCTCAGAGTTGGAAGACCATGACTGGAGAAGCAGTGACTTTCCATCTGCGGTTACCGAAATTGTAAAGGACTAGCTGTATCAGCTGAACATTCTTAAGTCCATGGGGCCTGACAGAATTCACCCCAGAGTATGGAGAAAGTTAGCAGATGTTATAGCTGGACCCCTCTCAACAATTTACCAAAGGTCTTGGGAGTCCAGGGAGGTCGCTTCTGACTGGAAGCTATGCAGAGTTATGCCCTTCTACAAAATGGGTATGAGAGAAGACCCGGGAAACTACAAACCTATTAGTCTAACCTCAGTCCCCGTGGAAGTTATGGGGAAGATAGTCCTGGGGGATATTGAAAGGCACCTAAAGAACAAAGCTATTATCAGGTATCAACATGAGTTCATGAAGGGTTCATGCCTTAGTAATTTGATTTCCTTCTATGATAAGGTCACCTACTTGGTGGATGAAGGGAAGATGGTGGACACACTCTTTCTGGATTTCCGTAAGGCCTTTGATACTATCCCTCACAGAATCCTTCTGGACAAATTGTCCAACTGTGAGATAAACAGGTTCACGCTATGCTGTGTGATGAAGTGGCTCAACAGTAGAGCTCAAAGGGTTGTAGTGAAAGGGGCTACTTCTGGCTGGTGGCCTGTCACTAGCGGTGTTCCCCAGGGCTCAATTCTAGGGCTGGTCCTGTTCAACATTTTATCAATGGTCTGCATTCAGGAGTTGAATGCATCCTCAGCAAGTTTGCTGATGACACTAAACTGGGAGCTCTTGTTGACTCTATGGAAGGATTGAGAGACCTTGCAAAGGGATCTAGACATATTGGAGCATTGGGCCATCATCAACAGCAGAAAGTTCAACAAAGGTAAATGCTGGTGTCATGATTTCAGCTGGGGTAGAGTTAATTTTCTTCATAGTATCTGGTATGGTGCAATGCTGGACACAAGCACAGACTGGGAGATGAGTGGCTGGAGAGCAGCTCAGCACAAAGGGATCTGGGGGTGCTGATCGATAGCAGGCTCAACATGAGCCAGCAGTGTGCCCTGGCAGCCAAGAGGGCAAAATGCGTTTTGGGGTGCATTAAACACAGCACAGCCAGCCGGTCAAAAGAGGTGATTCTCCTGATATATTTAGCATTGGTGCTGCCTCACCTTGAACATTGTGCGCAGTTCTGGTCTCCACGGTATAAAAAGGACGTTAAGGTACTTGAAAGCATCCAGAGGAGGGCAACAAGGCTGGTAAAAGGGCTGGAAGGCATGTCCTATGAGGAGAGGCTGAGGACACTTGGGTTGTCTGGTCTGGAGAAAAGGAGGCTGTGACTTCCTGAGGAGGGGAAGTGAAGAGGGAGGTGCCGGCCTCTTCTCCCTGGTAACCAATGATAGGATGTGCAGGAACAGCACAAAGCTGTGCCAGGGGAGGTTCAGACTGGATATTAGGAAAAATGCGTTTTCTGTGAGGGTGGTCAAACACTGGAACAGGCTTCCTGGCAAAGTGGTTGATACCCTGTGCCTGTCAATGTTCAAGAGACATCTGGACAATGCCCTCAATAACATGCTTTAACTTTTGGTTAGCCCTGAAGAGGTCAGGAAGTTGGACTTGATGATCTTTGTAGGTCCCTTCCAACTGAAGTAACTATTCTAGACAATGCACTGGTGTGGAGATATGCAATATTCTAGGATGTGAAGGCCACTGCTATTTCCCATTGTCAGTAGATGGGCTAACTTGCACCCATTGTGGGGCATCAGCTGTCACTGATCTAGGCAGATGGCTACCTCCTATTAACTGTCCAATAGATCCGAGGGTGATTAATAGGCAAGAAAATTTCTGAGGGAGGTGGTAGATGCTTTGCTTTGGAGATCAGATAGAGTCACATTTCATGACAAAGACAAGGTACTGGAACATCATTTAACCCTTCCCATCACACTCTATACTACTCTGGCATTAGCTGTGCGCAGTAATATATAGTACATAGATCAGTTTTTCTGTCTGTTCTAGACCTTAGGACAGGAATCGGCTATTTCCTGGCCTCACCCATTCCCTTCTGACTCTGTGAGTAGAGGGCTCATGTCATGAATCCTATTGCCTTGATGCCCCCGCAGGACCTTTTTAAATATGTTTTAGGCAAACAAAAGTCACTGGACTCTGCAAAATTTGAGGTAGTGGAATGATCTGGCCTGAATTATTTAGAATGTCAGATAAGATGATAAAACTGTTCTGATGTCTGTTTTGATGTTAAAAACCTGACGACAGTTTTAAGCAAATTAAATGGTTATTGCTGTAGGATGATTTCCCTGATGTAACCTTTGTCTGAATTTGTTCCTCAAAGTCTTTAAATGCTTCGCACGATGCTGATAACTTCCACTTTTGATGCCAATTTGTTAGAGACAAAATTGGATAAGAAGTTTCTGGAAATTCCCTGCATTTATTTTTGATTCCTATTCACTGTAGAAGCATATTTCAAAGGAAGATGGCATCATACCCCCATTTGGGGGCATGGTACCTGAAGCATGAAGAGATGACATGATTATATCTCAGCAGATCTGAAGAAAGATGGAACTTGCCTCTTGGGATCTGTCTTGAGCCCACAAAAATCACTTACATTGTAGAACACCCAGTAACAGCACCAAAAACACATTGGCTAGGTAATATTAAGGTTATGTGGGACCTAACGCTCTTGTGGCATGCTGAGAAAACTTTTGCTATGGAAAAACAATGAAAAGTAATTTAAAAAGTGTCTGTAGTGGCAGTGAGCAGCACATGCCCCTTTGCCATGTGTCTGCCTTGCAGACTGCCCACAGGCCATCTGCTCAGACTATCAGACTATCCTGCTAACTTGCCAGGTTTCTTTGGACATGGGTTCCTGCACACACTGCTTCTGCCACGCCAGAGCCTGAACTGCGGGGTTACTGGTTTGTGCTGCCAGAAACCTGGCCTGGAAGACAACCCTGGAGCTCTGTTAGCTTGCAGTAAAGCACATTCAGGATACGTCTTTCCCTTCCATTATCTAGCACATCCGAGCCTGGCCTCTTTCTGAGCAAGTCTTGGTCTTTGAGGCACAGGTCTCTGGACATGCTCTGCAGTTCTGGACTGGCTGCAGAAGGAAGGGATGCACAACAGGTTGTTCTAGGACCAACGGACATCTACCTGTCTTTCAGGAGGAGTCCAGGTGTCACAGCTCCATCCAGAACAGAGCATCTTCGGCTCCCTACCAAGACAAAGTCAAGTCCACAGTCACCTGCGCACAGATGCAGCTATTTGGCTTCTTAGGATCCTTTTTCTGGCCTCCTCCATCATCATTATCTGAGCAGCTGGTTGTAGCGATCGCTGCACTGCATGCTGGCAGCATCCCATGCCCTGGCACTGCAAAGCTCTGAGGCAGTGCAGGTTTATTATATGCACTTCACTGCATCCTGCTCATACCATTATACACCATTTTATACCATATCCCTTCAATAAAATTTCTAATTTCTTAGTTTTAAAGCTAGAGCGAGCAGCTGTGAGCCTGCCAGGATGCAACCTTGCAGGGAGCTTGGAGCAGCAGCATAAATCCCACATTCCCTGACCTCAGTTCTCAGCAGGATTCTGAATACAAGAGCCTGATTTTGATTTTTTTTAGATGACATCATGCTTAAGAACTGTTGCTGTCCTGACAGCAATTCTGTCATCTTGCAAGAAACAACATGTACTAATTTTAGATTACTCTCACTGAAGTCAAAAATTGAAAAGTTAAAGAAACCTTAACTCAGCTTTTTGTATGTTTTTGACAGTCACTGATATGACTGAAGACATCACCTCCTACACATTTATGCAGAAATATCAGAAAGGAGTGTAATAGTGTGTAACATCAGGAATGACACTGGTGAAAGAGGCAGAAAAAGCCAAGTTCCCTTCTCTCATTATACTTTTATTCATAAGATCCTGATACTATGTATTGTCCAGAGAAAGAGCCACAAGATAGCCAAGTCAGGCATTAAAAAGGAAATGGGGTTTACAACTTTCTAGGTAGCCTTAAAGATCATCCCCTATGCATTTTAAGGATTATAGTGACAAAAATTAATGGTGATCTCATGTTATTTTTTCCATAGGATTGTCACATACAATGCACATAATACCTGGAGCTTGCCAAAATTAAGAAAGGTGATCTTTTTTCTCTTCCCTGTTGGATGGTCATATGCATTATTTATTGCCCACAGGTCAGTCTAAGCCCAAAAGAGACATGACAAAAAGGCCAAATATTTCCAGGCCAAATATTGTGAAAAGCTTACAAATCTCTATTGAGTTTGTCAAATAGTTTTGATAGATAATTAATTATTTGCAAATCTTTTATTTCACTAGTTGTAAAATTGTACGCTGCAGTTTTTCCTTTCAAAACAGCATTTTAGGAACTTCAGTAAACAAATTAATCTAAAGTGAATTTTAAAAAAAAATCCAAAGCCAAAAGTGCATTGTTTAAAGTCAAATTATAGGTTTATGTCAAGCTAAAAAAGGGTTGATTTTTCATTCATCAAATTACCCTTAAAAGACTCTTCCTTTCCCTTCCTTTATTTTTTTTTTTCAGTTTGTTCGGTATAGAAAAAAAATCATTACCTGTACAGCTCTATTATAAGGACAGATTTAATAATAATAATTAATAAAAAGTATTTTACATATGCTTCACATTTTAAAACTGAAATATTTCACCATTTGTTTATCTTCCTGACAGCCATGTGAACTAAGGCAAGACATTATCCTGTTTTACAGGCAGGTATCTCAAACAGTGTAGTTGAGAAGAAAAAAATATTTGCTAATTTTGAGAGGTTTGCAACTGATTTTTTCTATGATATTACTTTAACAGCAGTTCATGTGCTTACAGCCTAGGTGCTGCCTTGGGAATGAACATTTTTGCAGAGGAGACTCCCTGTCTCTGTGCTGGGCCTCTAACAACACGGGACTCCAAATCATATAACCATGAAGGTATCAGTTTAAGTAATGTGTCCATCACTGCACGGAAGCTTGGTGGCAGGGGCAGAGATTACAACAGTTCTTCAGACCTGCATTCACTGCTTTGGCCACACGAGGCTATCCAGCCTCTTCCTCCAGTTACACTCTTCCAGCTCCAGAGGAAGCCATTCCAGAATACTGAAGAGTCAGGGTCTCTGGGGAGAAAAAAAAAAAAAAAAAGAAGGAAAAAAAAAGCATACCTAGTATGGACTCACACTTCTGAAGACTATATCCGATTTCCCTTATTTCATCTGTCTTTGGAACCATCTGCCTTGCTCAGCAAGTGCTGTTGTCCCATTTGGCAGGGTGTCTCCAGAAGCCTACAGCTAAAATACAGCAATGGTACCAACCCTGGTTCCAGAATCTCTCACCTTTTGCTAGCAAACTCTCCAAATTTGCTAATTTAATCCAGTCTTTGGAGTTAGTTCGAGCATCAGTGCCTTAACAAAAACTGACAAGTGCATCCCCTGGCTCCCTCTCATGCCTGTCAGCTGAACCATGCTTGTTATCAAGTACGATCATAGCTTTAAGAATGAGTCCCTCAGCATTACAAATACTTCCTTGTACACCCTGTCTTTGGCTTAAGCACTTTGGATAGACACATCTTCAATCTAGATCTAGCTAGAAGAAACGTATATGAATGTATATGCACACCTCTACAGAAAACTTACAATTGCATCTCTGCT
The DNA here is from genome assembly GCA_013399475.1 of Chauna torquata. Lineage (NCBI taxonomy): Eukaryota > Metazoa > Chordata > Aves > Anseriformes > Anhimidae > Chauna > Chauna torquata. Next base: position 40,480 of record VXAL01008585.1, read on the forward strand.
TCACTCATCTGTGGTTTGCTTTACTGATATGTATCTAAGAATAAAAGGTGTTTCACAGTGGAAAAATTCAGAATATTAATTTCATAAGACAATAGTCCTCATTCTGCTTGGAATTATACTAATGAAATGAGACATCTGTGCAGCTTCATGTGAGGTGTGGAAGTAGATTAATGAGTTCATTTACAGATCAATAGCTGATTTCCATATATGACATACAAATAGGTAAAACAGATGGCAGTTCGCAGTGCATAATATAAAGCATGTTTACCTCCTTAACGGTTCACTTGGGGATTTAATAAGAGGGAATTCTATTTTGGGGTTTAATGTCCTTCTGAGAAAGCTTGCATTACTTACTTATTCTTAATGCTGAATATCAAAGCACTCAGATTCACAGGTAGCTGAGATGGAAAAAAAAATAAACATTTGGAAACAGCATAGATCAGATTATTTTATTATAAGATGATCTGAATACCTTTCTTGCAATACGACAGTTGACTGTTACCATATATATGAGGAATGTATTAAGCTGAGCTTTACATTTTATTTTGATTAGGTGATGAAAAATGCCAGGAAAATAACCTTTCACTATATTTTACAGTCTGTCTATATGTGTATACACTTACTAGGTTAATGCAGGCTCTGCACCAGCATAGCCATCTCTGAGTCTTTGCTAAGCAAACGACTTAGATGACGCTCACTGTGAAAAGCAGGCCAGAAAGCCCATGCTTAATTGCACGGTTAAGTGGAAAGAGACAGATATAACACAAAACAGTCTATTAAAAGGTGATCTATAGCAATTGGTTTGGGTGTAAGGGAGGAAGATTAAGTTACATTTCAGAGAAAAGGATATGGACATCATATGTACCGACAGCTCTACCATTGCCCACATGAGGAACTCCTGGAGAGCTTCACATGATGAGACCCAGAGCACTCACATCAAGTCATTAGCAGCCTAAAAAGGCATGATGAAAATATGAAGACTGAACCAGGAGTGTTTTCTTTTCCTCAAGGCAACAGAAATGCAATAACTTTTATTAGACAAATTATACAGCCAGAAAATGAAAGTTTGGGTATGAGTTTTCTTTGGGTATGACTTGGAAGCAGCAAAGGCCAAGCTAAAAAAAATTCTCTAACATAATTCTGTTAGTCAGTTAGGCAGCCTTAGTTAAAATAGTGGCTACTGTACTTGTCCTATAGCAAACGTTGCTACAGATAGATCTGTTATGTGATTGATACTTATCTGTCTACAGATCTTTATTCCTCACATAGGGATTCTCTATTTGGCTCTTTAAAACTACACAAAGGCATCTGTTTTTTATTTAATTATTTAGGGTAATTTTCTGTGGGCAGGTTGGGAGTACATTTTACCATCCTACTGCTCCTCACACTTTAGAGTTTCTCCCCGGCAGTTTTGTGGACCATGAAGCAATTCAGCTGAGAAATGCCAGCTGTTACACCACTTCCATAGGCATGCGAGTGAGCTCAGTGCCAGTTCTTGTTTCGCAGGGGGCCGGTACACACCCCAGTACTGCCTGAAATAAAGATGACTTTCCTCCAACACCTTCTCCCACCACCAGCTTGAAGGCTGCTCTGAATTTATGTTGGATGCAAACATTAGAGGCACATTACATGCTTAGGTATTCATTTGCCTTCTCCACTATGCCTCAGACAAGGTAGACCCAGGAACAATTTGGGTGAATATGTTATTGTGCACAAAAGCAATACCAAAACACCCAGCCACCCAGGGGGAAAGCAGATGGAGAGCTAGACAAATTATACAAGTGTTTGTAACTCCGTGTGGCCAGCAACAACCATTTGACGGCAGGGAAATAAAGAACTGGTTGGAGGCTTGAATGAGATTTTGAAGGAGATCTTGCTGCAATGCCTGAATACTGGGACTTGCTGTGCCTTAATCACATGCAGCTGTGCTGAAAAGCCTCCATCTAGAAAATCAGGGAGGGAGCTAAAAGCATCGTGTTCATAGAGATTTGCATATGTTGAATGGATTAAAATGCTTCTTAACCATTCAATGTGGAATGTAGAAAAAAAAAGTGTATTTCCCTCGCGTGCCGGTCATTTGCAAGGTTGTGTCCAACAGCAGCCCTCAGAGAGAGGCTTTAGAGAGAGGAAAGCAAATGAACCCGGGAAATGTTAATTAAATGTGTTCTCTGAGATCAGTTACATGTGAATTAACAGAGGAAATGGATTGAGCAGGATCATGCCAGAGGTGAGACACAGGATAGCATCTATTCTAAGCACAAAGAACAGTCTTCTGTAGCCCGGATATGCTAGACTGTAGACCCAAATAAATTCTAACTGGCATTACAAATACATTCCAAAAGGAAAGATCTGTGGTTGATTTTGCACCTGGGAAAGAAACAAGAAAACTTCTCCATTTATGCAGTATCACCTGCTTTGGACAATTGAAAGCCACCTTTTTAAAATATTTGATGGTCAGAAGTTGCAGATATATTTCCAGGAGCTTCTGAAAATATAACAAAGACCCTGTGTGTATTTTTATGTGCCAAAATACCTTTAAATATCCACTGCTCATGTAAACATTGTTAGCAAGCTTTAAACTAGGCTGGGCTGACAAAGGGAATCTTTCGCATCAACAGTTGTCACCAACTTGCTGTGCCTTTGAGAGTGAGGAAAATGTATTTTCTTGTGCTTTCATTGCTGTGCTGCTCTGTATGAGGGCCCAGTTTTGCCATTCTTAATCAGGTAAAGTTTGCATTTATTTTAACATAAATAGGTATTGCAGGATTTGGCCCAGGAAATAACTTTTGAATCTTGTGGAGCTCTACAAAACACTGCAGACTTGTTGACAGAGCTGCATTCCTTGAAATGCTCCATTATTGGCTGCTTGTAAAATTGAGGTCTGCCTTTTCCCGGTTAGTCTCCACAAGTTTGTTGTTAATTAGGTTGAGCATCATTCTGACTTCTATAAAGCTAGTAGGGGGTTGATTAGGAAAAGCAAAAAGAACAAAGAAGGCAGCAAGGATGTCTCAGAGAGAGGCAGGAGGAGAAGAGATGACAGTCTCCCTGTCAGCTTGGGGCTTGCCTTGGGATTTCTGCACCTCTGTGAACTGAACTGTGAGCTGTATTTGAACCCTCATCTGCTGAGTGTAAAAAGGTAACTGAGCCTGAGCCAGATGGTAGGACAATAAGGAAGCTTCCTCATGTTGCTGTGTGTGTTGTGCACAGCCTTTTGGGGTCCGTTTGGTGCAGAGATTTATCTGAACATCTTTGACCTGAAAAGCAGCTTGATTTGGGGTTTCCGGGGAGACTTTGGGCACGCCATCCGTCCACACTTGGGGACTTCCACTTCCTTCCGATGGTGTGCACAGAGCAGAGAGTTCAAAGAGGAGGAGGAACGTGTGCATTTTATTTTGCATTTAAAGAAAAGACATCAGTAATGATTCCTAAGCAAAAGGCAGAGAAAAAATTTTTATATGGAGCAAAAGAGCAGAATTAGTCAGAGCTGACATTCAGACAAAGGTCATCATACATTTACTTATTTAATTGGAGAAAATGCTTGTAACTTCAAAGATTTTCTCTTCTAGAGCCAAGGTAACTTTTGAGTGTGAAGGTCCTGGGCTGGGTCACCTATCCTTCAAGTTGTCTGTCTTTCTTTAATTGTTTCATTTCAGCTGTACTGAGTACAAGAAAATGATCAGCAAGAAAAGTGACTTTTGCCTGAAAGTCTTTTTTTTTTTTTCCTGCTACTGTTAACACACAATTGCTTTTCAAAAAAGAGATGAAGAATCAGTCCCAAATTGAAAATGAATTATTTTTCACCAAATCTTTTGATGTGAAGTCACTGTTACTAATGTCCTTCTGCCTCCTGCAGCTCCAGCCTAAATTTGGGACAGGCAGTCACTGCATCCAGCTGAACTGAAAGTGTTCACTAATTAACTGAACCAAGCGAGTCCTCTGCTCGCAAGGAATGGCTAGGTGATAATCATGTCTGCATTCAAACGTCTCTTGCTAAACCCAACCTCTCCCCCCGCCCCAGCCCCTCCTTGAAGTTAAAAACTTTTGGCTCAAGAATGCGGTAGGGTTGTCCTCTTGCTACTCCCACTCCTCCTGCACCCCTTCCTCCACCACAAGGCCCTCCCCCTGTCCAATTTGGATTAGGCTGTACCTTTTCTTCTCTCCTTCAAGGGTGAGGGTTTTATTCCCTTCTTTTCTGCCCAGATCTCCACTAAACAAAGGAGCTCTGGGCACATCACCAGTTCCAGGACGTAAAGGTATTTAAACAGTTTCAGACTAAATCCAGACCTACATAGCTAAGATCTAATTTCTTTCTCTTTATCTGTAATCAACTTTTCCATTGTTTGTCTGCCTAATTGTATTTTATTGTGTTTTGCACATTTTTAATTAATTTAATTTGCAAACTCAAAGGCATGGTTTTGAAATGTCTTTCCTGATTCCTTCCAAACTTGCAGACCAGTTTTAAATCCGATTTACTGATTGACTCTCTCTTTGCTTTGTCAGTGTAGCTCTTACAAGTGGTGTCTGACGGAATTTCTCAGAGCTGAAAATAATTTTTGAGCCTTTTTTAAACTCTCTTTTGATGGTGTAAATGACTTTTCCATACTCTGTTAGTAAGACTTGTGTTAATGCTCTCACAGTACGTGCCTGTATATCGATCATTTGTCATGCTTCTAATTTCTCTGTGAGGAAATGGATGAATCTGGAGTTTCTTCAGTTAAATTTCTGCATGAAGGCTGAAAATCTCTTGAAGTGTAAAACTTTAAGCTTTTAATGACTTCTTTTCCATGTGTGTGCTACCTTGAGAGCTCTGGGAGGAAAGGAAATCTCTCCCTTTTGTCTAGCTGAAGGTAATCATATCCCAGCCTTCAGCAGACAGGCATGTGCAGCAAAGTAGCAGCAGAGCTTGCAAGGCTGCTGCAGGAAGGGCAGTTTCTTTGTCTCTGCCTCTGCTCCCAGCCCTGCCTTTTCCTTCCCACTCTGTCTTTCTCATTCACTGCATTTGAAATATTAGAGTCTGAAAAATGCATGCCCTCAAGAGCTGAGAGATTCCCAGCTGGGACACTGCTCTGGAGTTGTGAGGATTTTTTTTTTCTCTTCTTTTTTTTTTTTTTTTTTTTCAGTTCAGACACATTTTCTGCCTTGTCTGGGCTGATTTTGCCTGCTTGGGGCTGGGCTGGAATTGGAAAGTGCGGCTGTGGGAAAGCAAGGGGGACAGTTAGGGGAGGCTCAGGGGCCCTGTCCCTCCCAGCAGGAGCGGACTCGAAGCCTGTGCCTCTCTCAGAAGCAGCAGATATTTCCACTCTGGGTGGAGAGGGGAGACCTGTGAGGATTCTTCCCCAAAGGAGCAAACTTTGGGGTCTTGAGGTGAGAGATGCTTTCTAACCCTCCCCTGGCCAGGAGAAGGAAGGAAGGGACCCCAGCCTCGATGCATGGGGGTGGGCGAGGGAGAAGCTGAGTGGTCATTTGCACATGCCAGCGCAGGGCTGGGAGATTTGGAGCATGGGAGGGGCGATGGGGGCTGGGGGGGGAGGAATAAGAGGGCACAGGACCAGGGAGTGCAGTCTGGGGAGCACGTTCCTCTGTGATCCGTTTTACAGAGCCTTTTCATTGATCCTTCCCGTAGCCTCCCTGGTCTCCTGCTCTGAACCCAGCCTCGCAGCGCTGCCTGCTCCTGGCACCCTCTGCCCGTATTAGCACCCTTAGCCCAAGCCTGGGGCCGTGCTCCTTGTCACTGAGGAAGTCCCCAGTCCTGATAGCACTCCTGCTCCTGGGTCCGTGTTGTGCCAGTATCTGTTCCCCTCGCCCAGGGCTATTTTCCTTTGCCCTCAGTGCCACATCAGACCGGGGATGATCGCAAGGACTAAAGCTGCTCCAGAGACCACTGTGGGTGCCTTGTCCCCTCAGTACCCCATGGCATGAGCTGACCCCCAGTTTCTCCTCAGGGCTCAGCTCCTCGGCTCTGCACATGTTGGCCCAGGGCAGGGACCACAGCCTGTCCACAAGACCCTCTCCCCATGTCTCCCCCATGTCACTGCCCCCAGGGGATGGAGCAGGGCTCACGTCTTTTTTCCCAGGAAGGGGTCTTGTTCATCAAGACTGATCCACATGGGCTTGCTTAGGGCAGAAAATCTCTGGGGGCTGCAAAGCTGCCCTGGTATGATTCAGGGCAGAACCCTGGACCTGTCCTCTGCCCAGCTACGGCCCAGCTCATGGGCTCAGTTGCTGGCCAGCAGCCCAGGAGAGCTGGCTATGCTGTGCTCACCCAAACGGTGTGTCCACAACCACTGGCGTAATGTGTTTCTCTGCTGCCTCCTTTGGCCCACTCCCTGCCCTTGAAAGAGGCTTTGGACCCCATGCCGTCCCCCTCCCCATGACATCTCATGCTCAGCTGCCTGGCTGAGCTCAGGTTCTCTGCTCATACATACCCACCAGCATCCCCAGCCCTCCAAGTTTTTCTCTGTCCCTTCACCCTCCATGGAAACCAGGCTTAGCTTAATGCACTGTATCTTCATCCCCTAGCCCCAGCTCACAGTCTTCCATCTCACTCCAAACCATGATGACCATTTTGCATGCCTCAACACTGGCACATATACCCCTCTAATGTGTTTTCTAGCAACTCCTCTGACTGCTCGAAATACCAGGTATCTGGGAGGTTGTTTTCAAGCAACTGATCTCTGTTCCAGTCCCTGGCCTGGCTAGAATACAATACATTAAAGCAGAGCCACGGGACCTGGGAAGATGGTCCATAAATAGGATCCACTCTTCCTTGAAGTGCTAGTCTCCTCTTGCTTCGTAGCCCTGCATCTCATGTTGCTCCTCTGAACCCAGGCACTATGCAGAGTTCAGTATCATAACCCACTATGAGGGCCAGGTCCCGGGCTCTTTGGTCACTCTTAATTTCTTCACCAGGAAAGCAGGAAAATTGATGCAAGGGCAGAATCATGACTCTTGGAGATCTTTTGGTTTCTGTCTCTTGGGAAAGGAAGATTTTGGCAATGGTGTGGTGGAGAATGACGGTGTGAGCATGTTGGCTGCATGTACAAGGAGCCAAACAGTGTGACTGCATGACCTCACTGTATTAACTGCGGGGAGGGACAGTCTGGGGTGAACAATCATTTTAAAAATGTGAAAGCCCTTAAGAACACTTGTTTGTCTCTCTTTCTCTTTCCTCTGTCTTTGCTTCTAGAAAGGGAACAGCAGGAAGGCACCTTGGCACTTAGGGGCTGCTGCCAAAATCCATCCTCCATCGAGGCAGCAGGGATCCTCCAGCTGGAAGAAGCTTTCGGGGCAGCCGGGGGAATCGTGGAATCCGTGCCATCATGGGGGTATTATGGCTGGCCAGGTTCATGCTGGGATGTACAGCAGTTTTGTATGTGGAACAAGCCCGGGGTCAATATGAAGGGGACTTGCAGACAGACAGATTTGCAGGCTATGAGGAAAGACAGCCAGCAAACAGAGTGAGAAGAAGAGGCCAAGACACTTTACGAGGGTACGTTTAATGTTCATTTCTATTTTACAAAGCAGAACTTGGTTTATTATTATAGTGCATAGAGACATGCCTACAGAATTGCCTTTTCTATCCTTTCCTTGAGCTCAGGAAGGAATCTGCTCTGCAGACCTAGGGTAGGAGGAAAGCTCTTGTCACAGGAGACAGCCAAGCAGGCAGAGAACCCAGACTCCTGTGTGAACAGAGTGCTGTGCACTGAGCTCTGCTGCTTTGATCAGTGGATCACAGCACTGTAGGGGTCATGCGCCAGGACTGTGAGGAGCCATCCATATCCTGCCTGCTGGGGGGAAGGATCCTGGGCATTTACCTGGAGTGATGGCTGTGGCTGGATTCTCCATTATCACTAGTGGGGATGCTGCTTACTCAGGTTTCAACCCTGGAGTCACCTTTGGCTCTCTGCTACCAATTGATGCTCTGGGCTGTACTGAGAAGTTATTGCCTCTGATGGCTGCTTTTACATGATGGTTGTTCTCTCTACCGTTGCTAATGGGCAGGTGTTCACACTAAGTCCCCTGTTGTGAAGCTGTGGCTTGTGGTCTCATCTATAGACGAACTGGTGTGAGAGCTGGACTTGTGAGGGTTTTCCACCTGAGGAGGGAGACAGGGCTCAGCTAGAGAATACTGAAGCCTGGAGCTCAGCTGTGTTTGAATGCTCTCAAGATGGTTCCTGGCCCCAGCATTATTGATTCTGGGTTATTTTAAGTCTGCCTGGCTGTAGTTCTTGGAAAGTGTTCCTGGTGTCAGTGGGCAGAATCAGAGCAGAACGTGATACACGCGCAAAGCCTGGGCTGTGCCAGAGTCCTCCAGCACTTGCTGGGGAATGCTTCTTGAATGGGATGGAGTACCATGCTTTCAGCCCAGACAGTCAAACATGCATGTTTGGGCTGGAGCTGGAACATAGAGCCTGGCAGTAGAGCTGCCACAGGCAGGGCTGTGGTGCTGGCAGCATTTGCTCTTGGAATTCAAAAGTGCATGGCCAATTGCTTCTGCTACGGTGGATTCAGAAAAGATGGACAGCAGCTGTCCTGGGGATTTGGTCTTCTCAAAACTAGCTACAAGATGCAGCCATTAACTCACACAGACGGCAGGGACACATGATGTCTCCTCCAGTATAGTCCATAAGTACTTTTGCTGTGATTCTTTCAGGTATCTTTGAGCCCATTCATCCCTCAGAAGAAAAAACAAACAAACAAACAAAGAAAACATTCCAAACCTTTATGCTTAAAGGGATAAATGACATTTCTTGCAAAGGATGGGATGATGGTCTACTAGATCCAGAGACTCTTGTTTAGTCTGGCTGCCCAGGGCTATATGTGCTTGATCGCTGTGTTTGTACCAGGGATAGAAAGGAATGGAGTTATTTTATGTGTGCACTGATTATCCTATCTCACACAGCCCAGTGAGGAAAAAAGAAGGGCAGAGCATAGAAATCATGAGTGTTTGCATTCCCTACAGAACCTGAGAGAAGGTCGCTGGAATCCAGTGATCTCATGAAATTCAGTGACTTAGGTGACCAGATACTGTTTTCAAAAATAACTTGCAGCTTAAATTCTTTTAACTTTTAGTGAGTCTGAATGGTCCAAATCCCACGAATGCTTTAAAAATGAAGCCCAAGTTCCCAAGTTAGAAATGACTTCTGAAAACTTTTCTCTACTTTAAAGCCTTAGACATTGGCCAACTTTTAAGTAATACCAAATTATCAGTTGTGTAAGCGACTAAAGGCCACACAGTAAGTCTGAAGCAGAATCAGAATCAGGCCTGAAGTGTCTGGCTCCCAGTCCCCTGCTGAGAGCTAAGGACCACACTGCTACCTCTTTCATTTTCTCTGCTGCTTTCCTAATGCCCTCTGAAGCAATTGCTGTAGGAAGAGAAAAGGCCCCACTGGGATAAGTGCAAGGTCTGTTTAAGGAAGTCTGTGCAACTATAAATTAAGATAACTGAAGATTCATTGTTTCCTGGCCCTTGGGAGAGCAGTCTTGTTGCAAGGGAGAGAATCATGGTGGGCAATGCAAGGAGAGCTGGCAAAACACACAGTGGCCAGACCTTTTGCCTCAGGCACTTCCCATGCTCTGTGTCGATTGACCCTGATGGTCTCCTAGGTTGTGTGTCCAAATATCTCCTTCAGGATTTCTAGCCCTTCAGCAATCTCTCTAAAATATATATATATATATATTTTTTACAAGTAGATAAACCACTTGAGATGAGAAATCTATTGAAGGGTGATGTTTTAAGTAGTGTTCAACTGGGCTGAGAAAGCAGCTATAGATGTCACCAGCTGCACTGTTGTAGTTGCGGCTGGCAGCCAGTGAAAGCCATCCCCTGCAGTCACAGACCCAGTAACTTTTGTTGTAGATTCCCCAAACTGTGCTAGTACCTCATCCTGCTCTGCCTAGAAACAACTCTAGAGAGTTGAAGTTGTGGATAAACAACTTCCCTGATATGGGTTTTGCTGCCTTAAGGTATCAGGATTTGCCACTGCTGTAAAATCTAACTACATTTGGTACCCTACTTTGGGACAATCCGATAAGTCATAATTTAAGGTTTGGTTTACTCACAGACTAACACTGAAGTAGCAAAAGAAACAAATGAACAATGAGTTTTCTTGCTGCAAGTTTAAATGTAAATGATGGTAGTGTTTTTTTTTGTTTTGTTTTGTTTTTTCAATTTGATGTTATTTTACAGTGTAGGCATGCAGGTGGCATATCCTGACTACTGTGAGTCATGGAATCATCTATACTGTAGTGCCACACCTCTAAACACACCTTTGAACCTCTAAACGTATTTAATCATAATGTCTATTTTAATAGTGTTTATGGCACCATTTCCAATATTTGTTTTGGAATTTGCTTTTGAAGACCCACAACTTTCTCTTTTAAAGAGATACACTAATTTCAATTCAGCTTTCATTTGGAATATCTTTGTTTCTGAGACCTTCTTTAGTTCTGAGACTTGCAGAATTAAAATAGAGCGAAGCTTAGCTGCATCACATGGACCTGAACTGGCAGCTTCCCTCTCTCAGTCTGATGAGTGTGTAAGCTCTGGCTTCCCTCCCCCAGCTATCATCCTGATTACTCTCTCTTTTTGTGAGAATGTTCAGAAGTTTGTAGACGTTCTGAAACGAAAGAGACAAACAGATTTCACTGATATGCTGGTCAGATATAATGATGATGATACAGTGCATAGTCTAAGTTCTGCTTCCTTTTCTCCTTTGTGGAAACCTTCTACTCAAGGCTTCTGGACCATCCAAAACCCTGTCTTATCTGTTCCTTGAAATCCTTTATTTTGCCAATGCAAGTTAATAAAATGTATTTTCCTTTCATACAGTATGCTTGACACCTTCTATTCTGTCAGATCTCAAAGCCTTTTATAATGTTAACATGCCATGAATGGATCATTTTGTCCATGGCAGAAATGCTTTTGCTCCCAAAGTGGAGTATAACAAAGGTTATACTATTCAGACAGACAATTAGATGCATTAGAGGACTTAAAGGAAAGCCACCTATTTTGACAAGCTAGATCTGGTTCTTGTTCTACCATTTATTCTTCTGTCTCCTCCTTTTCTCCTGAGTGGATGGAACCATAGATTCTGTCCATCTCTATATTTTATTATATTTAAGTTTGGACAAGGAAATAGGATCACACCTGAACCTCACAGAGAAGTGTGACCCAGATGTCTTCCACTTCCTTCCAGCTTGCTATATACGGAAGTGTTCACCAGCTCTGGAAGAATCAAATATGCAAGAATGTATTTGGTGCTCCTTCCTACTCCTGCACATGGCACAGCTTCCTACTGTACAAACAACTCCCCAAGGTTTTCCCAGGAAAGCCTTGAGAAAGTCAAGGCAGCACTGGATATCTGCTCTCCTTTGGTGCCCAGTGGCTTTGTGTGAAGGCTTAGTCAATTAGTACTAATAGAAATACACAGAATTGTTTAATATCATAGAGCTTGTAGTGAGAAACTGCTCCCCAGTAACTCCAGTGTGACTGACACAAGCTGCCCTTGCTGATGCCTGGAGTGAACTGGCTGTGCATGAGGACAGTTGCAGATGTCTTGCTGGTAAGCAAATCAGTGAGTTCTTATTGGTAAAAAGAGGCATCAGCAATGTAGGAGGAAAGATTTTGTATGATTCTGCTGGAAAATGTTACTTGGAACTCTGTTCCCTTCCCAGTCTCCTTTAATAAAAGGAGAGTATGAAATAAATGCAAAGCATGAAATAAATGCAAAATAAACAAGTGTGTTATTCACCAGTGCCTTTACAAATAACAATCAATAAAGTAATGTGGAGCAATAAATCACAGCCAAAGCCATGATTTGATCTGTCCTTAAACCCATTAAAGTAGAGGCAATTTAAAATGACTGTCTCCTGAAAGGAACAGCACTGACAAATCCATTTATGCGGCAGGATTTGAATGGGATTATTAGTTTAATGAACTATTGAACAGTTTCCAAGAGCAAGAATGTGTTTAACAAAGGGGAAAGAAAAGATGATTAGTCTGCAGCCAGCTGAGCTGTTTGCTGGCAGTATGATTTCCTGTAAGTTCATGGCTGTTATTTTTTTAAGTCAGAATAAAAGCTCAGCTATAGCTTGACTTTAAACAGAACTAATTATGTCAAGCCCATTAATTAGGAAATGGCCACTGCAATTGAGAAGATGGATGAAGAGAGAATGTTTGGGAAAGAAAGACATACGTCATACCTCTTCAATTGCTCTGATTTATGCAAAAAGACAGAGAAATGTCTGAGCTGTGAGGAATGGAGAATATGAGGAGTTCAGAAGCTGCTCTGCCATAGATTTCTGACACCTTAATTTCCACTTGACATTGGGGAATGGAGAGGAAGGGCACATTGCTACTGCAAAACACAGAAGGAATTGCTGGGATGTAGATTAAACTCCCCATGCACCCTTAAGGTTGGAAGCTCAGGTGCAGTGGAGAGGGAAAACTACAGGCTGTGATTCTGGGCTGTATGGCACCAATTTAAATTTGAGCAGACACTGTGATGTTGTTTAATGTCAAGGGGAGCTTGGACATAGCAGAGACTAACTTCACCACATTTCCAATTTATTCTGAGATGTGCACAGAGAGCAGATGATTTCCAGCAGCATTTTAATGACTCGATACCTGATGTTGCAGTTCCACAAGCATCTTACTACAGTAATTATTAGCTGTTATCAGCTTTCTTGTCCCTGCATGATGGGATCTTACCCTCACATTGCTCACTCCCTTGTGTTAGCGTTGGCAGTGCTTTCCTCAGTTGCTTTCCTGACCTGGATTGCTGCCTGAATGCTTGTGGAGAGGATGATGCAGCACTGGAGTGAGCAGCCAGGCATGGGGAGAGGACAGGGCTGTCCCATTCAGGGGCAAAACCAGTTTGCATTAGCCTGAAGTCCTGGTAGAAGCAGAGCACAGTGAAACCACAGTCAAGTCCCATGTGTCTCCTGGTGTTTGCTGTTCCTGTAAATGGGGATTATTAACTCTCCTAATTACTCGGCAAAATATCAGTCTCTGGGATTTGTGTTTCCATATCCAGATGTTCTGCATGACAAACACCAGTTTTTTTTTTTTTTTTTTTGACCAGCAGCAATTGTAATTTTCTCCACGCTGTCACTTTAGGTTTATTGGAAACGTGTCTTTAAAAAGAGCCAATGCCCAAAATAAAACCAGTGTCATCAGATGTTTCATGATTCAGGGCCTGGTTCTGCCTCTGACAAGGTCAAGGAAAATATTTTAGTTGCTTTCATTAAAAGGAGTAAGGCTTAAGTGAGAGTCAGCAAACCTTTCCTGCAGTGTTACCATCCCGGCTGCTACTGTAAGTTTAGTGAGAGGTATTGGTTTCCCCAAAGTGCCATTGCCAGAGTCCTTTCAATGCAGGAGAAGCTCAGCTTGATTCCTTATAAATAAATCCGTTTCTTGACCTCACAGTTGTAGAAAATTCCCTTGAAAATGAAATCCAGTTTGGAGTAAGAACCAAGGTGCTATTAAAAGGCACTGTAAGTTAAAATGTCCCATTTCTTAATTTAGTCTTACTGTTTAGGCAACCAGACTCCCACTTACTGTGTGTGTGGGGGTTGTTTGGGAAAAAGACCCTGAACTAGGGTGACCTAAATACTTAAAAAACAAATCTGTGGGGCATGTAACCAACTCCACTAACAGAAACTACACACGTGTACCCGAAGAGTAACAATGGGGCTACAGTACTCACGAAAAATTGTTGCCTGAAAGGAACTGTGCTGCTTATGTTTGCCCACATGTCAAATACTATTTTTCTTACAAGACCCTGAAATATATGCCCAGAGGACTCTCCATCTTCAAGGAGGTAGATGTGAGGCACCTCCACTTAACAATAAGGAGGAACATGGCAGGGAAGAGCATGGCCAAACTGTAGCGAAGTTTTCTTGCCTTCTCCCACCATACTCCTGCCCTGGGCAGGATGTGGGTCTCTGGGCTCCAAGGCCTGCTGAAAGCGAGGTTAAAGTGACTGTAAGTCAGCTGTACAGCACCTCAGTAAAGGTGCAGCTGGAGCTTCTTTCACTGTGATCCAGTTGCTTCTTGAGCACATCTTGGCTGCTTCCACATCCACGTACTCCACACATGTAAACGTTGATATTTAGTCATAAAGCCAAAGTTCAAATGCTACAACCAACAGAAGCAACAAAATTAAGGCAACAGATGGAGACTTCAGACTTAGGACTCTCATTGCTAAATTTTCCTTATGTCTTGATTTATGTTACAAAATGGTTGATCTTGGACTTCTGGCCTAGGCTGGTTTCTCTTGTTATTGGCAGGAAACATAAAGGCAAGTGTTGGCATGGCAAAAGACTATCTGGCACAGAGTTTACTAGGTTATAGAGTTTTGTTTGGAATTTTGAAGAAATGAATTTGAAGTTTGATTTATTTCAGGGTTTAAGGGAAAAAAAAAAGATGGAAGAGTTGGTAATGCTGCTTTCCAAATTAAAGTGTTATGCAGTTCTTGGAAATAAGTTGCATTTTTAGTTTCTTTCAAAGGAAATTCTTCTCTGTGGTTTCTTGCTGATATAAAGGATTTAAACTTAAATTTGCACAAATAAGAGAAGACTTTCCCTACCATCATTCATACAAAATGCATGAAGATTTGAATAAAGGGAAAATAATAGACTTACTGACGAAGAAAAAAGACATTCATTGCTAAAAAAGATTGTAAACATTACTGGGCTTGTAATTGGCATTAACTTAAGTAGATGGAATCCAAAACCCACACAGTCTTCATTAGGCTTTCCTTGCATTTTTTCTTCTTTCCTTTTATGAAACTGAAAAATAATCGTGCATCTTGTAAAAATTATTTTCATATCTATTCATATTTTTTTGATAAACCTGCTATAGAGACAGGCTTGTCTGTCTGAAACAGGGTTTTTGAAAGATTCTTCGATCACCTGGCTTGTTGTAATGAAAACACAGAATAACAATTGGTATCTAACTATACATAAATGAGATTATTAAGATTTTGTTGTTGTTGTTGTTAGGGCATTGACATTAAAACAGCGGTGCCAACAGCCAAAGAAAGTTTTGACAACTTGAGATAACTCATTAAGAAACAAAATCTTCCATTTTGGCTCAGTTTGGCCAAGTACACAACAGAGATAACTCTTTAAAGAAAAATTGAGACATAGGGTTTTTTTGGCAGGGGAGAAGGAGTAATTTTTGATGTAATTCTTTCATAAGCAAAATAAACATTGTATTCTCTTGTTCTAAGTAAGGTAAAAAGAAAACAGATGTGTATTAATACGAACATGGTTCTGTTCTCTCTCAAGGTGCCTTTTCCTCCCCTCTGTATATCCTGTCTATTTAAGCTCATAGACCTGGAGAGGAAATACCTGCTAACGAATAACACAGAGGAGCCTACTCTGAACTCTCCACAGTTAATAACTGATGTCTGGGGACTATGGTGAAATTCCCTCTTAATGGTCTGCTTCTGCGGTGACTTAGTTGAGGTTACTGCTGTATGCCAGTAATGGCCAAAGTGCAGCTCATAAACACATTAGTGCATGTTGACCGTGCATGTGTGCAGTGTTGTAATTGTTCCAAGGACCTGTCTACCCTGCAGTCAGCTTCGCATGGCTTGGGTCACCTGAACTTGGGCAGAACTTTGTTGTAAGCATAAGGATCTACTTTGGTGTTTACTCACCTCAATGGCAGCCAGGCAACCTCTTCAGCTTGGCTTTCCCTCTCTGTAAGTGTGTGCCCACAGTCCCTGTGCAAGGGGCCTAGTGAGACCTCTGCCTGAGTGCAAGGTGACATGGAGGGATGGTTTTTGAGCATGGGCAGTAGCTTTGCACTGGAGATCCAGAGGTCCTTGACAAAACTTCCCCATTGTTGTAGTCTCGTTCCATCACCTTCATGAGACAGCTCAGATCGGCTTGGTTAGCTGCATCTCAGCAGGAAAAAGGAAATGGGGCTTACAGGTATCTGTATGTAATCTTTGAATCCATCTCTGTATTTCAGATGGCCTGTCCCCAAGGCACCCAAAGCTGCCCTCTGTTCTTAATTAGGTTGGAAATTCAGCCTTGGGCACAGAGACAGAAGGAGTTCCAGCACACATTAAAAAAGCCTACTCAAGCCCTCTCAGACTGAGACCGTAGCAAATATTAGACAACCAACCTGTTTGTTCAGTGAAATCTTTTTAATGTCTGGGTATGATAAAATGGGAAATTTTATTTTTTCCTCTGCTTTATGAATATGAACATACACTGAGAGGATGAGATGTACTGATTCTAAAATCTTGGAGGAGATTGTGACCAGAAGCAAGAAATCTCATCTCACCCTTCAGAAATATACATTTTAGACTTCATTCAAGAGTGTCACCAGTGTCACAATACTTCCTTCAATTAATAAATCAGTTTTGAATGCAAAGAATTTTCTGAGGAATGTTTTATTGCTGTATTTTAATGCTGTTTCAATTTCATCCCAAAGATAATTAAGTACATATTAGAAGTAGAAATGTAATAACCATCTGGAAAAAAAATTAGTTATTTTCTCACCATTTTCTAATATAATAAAAATGAAAACAGTAAACACATGAGTATCTTTACTTTAAACTGCATAATTGCTCAGTTAAAAGCTATATATTTTGATATCATGCATTTTCCTGGTTAATTAAAGAAAGTGTTAAATTAGGCATCAAGGCTATGTTTAGTCATCCATTCTCTAGGAATAAAATAAGCAAAACATAAAAGCAGAGATTAAAATAATTGTTTAAATTAAGGCTTCCTTTCAGTTAACTAAAATAACCAAGAAAAACATCTCTGTTCACTTAAATCAATCTTTCTTGGCTAGAGCCCCGCCTTGGTTCTGGGAGGAGGAGCAGTCAGTGACACACTCTTGCACCTCTTCCCAGAGTTCCCTGTTTCCTTAAGGAGAGCTGCAGTGGAGGATCAATGCACAAGGGATAATTCCACTTACTCCAAGAGCTTTCCATGGCTTTTTGTATTTGCTGTGCTGATTGGCACTTTGTTCCAACCCTGCTTCTCCTCTAAAATTTCTTCAGCTTAGCTTTTCTCTACCCTGGCTTCTCTTTGCTGTCCTCATATTACTCTACAGCCTCTCTCACTTACCTTTTCTTTATAAAATTCATTGAATCTCCTGGTTTCTCATCTTCTGTCCTTTGTCCAGAGAACAAATTGTCCCACACAAACAGGCTGTTCACTGCTAGTTTCTACCGTGGTCATTTTATGTGGCTGCAACCATTTCTGTGTAGCCCAACGAACAAGTAGCTGGTCCTGTTCCAGGACTATGTGACCATGCTGTCACCTCAGGGATTCTCCAGTTCTATTGCTAGAGTCTATATGGCAGCTGAATTCAGATGCTTGAAAGTCTCAGCTGTCTCTGAGCATCTAATGTCAAGGCCTTCTGAGTCCCAGCTGCATGGTCAACTGAACTGTCAGACAGTCTGGGCTCAAGAAGAGAGCAGGACCTCACTGTTAAGAAGCACAGATGAGAGAGATGCTCAGTAATGGTACCAGGGTTTGCTCAGGAGGAAGCTGTGTGCCAGTTCACACCACCTTTTGGGTGGTGAGATTGAGGTTTTAGGGACTGAAGTAGTGGGAGCTCCAGGGGCCAGGGAAAATAAAGGTTCTCTAGCAGGAATGTGAGAGACATCATAGGCCTGGGACTTTGATGTTATCAGAGAAAAATGTTTCTGTTTCCACAGGTTAGAATCTCCTATTTGAGTAAGTCCCACATGGAGTCACTTGCCTGCATTTTCTGTCTTGTCCATGTATACCACCTTGAGGCAGAGAACCTTGGTGATTGTGCCAGACACAGAATGAAGCAGCCCCATCCTGGGCTCGTCTCAGCAGCACACACTGGCCATCACAGTTTGGGTACTACTGATAGCCTTCGGAATGTGATCTGTAGCTCACCTCAGCAAACAACTTCAGAATGTGCTGAATTCTGACTGCTTTTGTACTCACAGTCTTACTCAGCAAAACAGCTGTTGCCAGTTCTAAGGTGTGTGAGTTCTGCTGGTGTTAACAGAAAGCTAGCATTGCTGCACCCTTAAAACTGATTTCTTAGAACCGAATATAATTGAAGTCACTGGGACAAGCCAATTCCTAAAAGCTAAACATATGCTGTGCTGCTTTACAGAACAAGAGAATGATTTCTCTGGTGGGAGAAATGAAGTACCTCCTTTTCAGGACTGAGTCACTGAACTTACATTAACAGGGGGTTGCCTGGCATACTTCTCCTTCTGTGTAGTTATTGCTGATACAAACAGCTGGCTTCTCTAGTGGTATTGCTCTACTTTCTTGTTTGCAAATTACTTAGCAAACTATGCATCGCATGAACATGTATAGGCCTGGGGAAGGACACACCGAATGTACAGATAGCCCAGTCCTAGACTTGTAAAACTGATAAACCACTGAGAGAAATACTTGCAATACATTTGAGGAATTGGGTAAGTCAAGAACACAAGGGACACAATATCCCCCTGTAGGCCAGGGATCCAAAAGTCAGCATTGTTTCAAATCTGTTCTCACGCCATGACACAATCCCAAATCCCTGTGGATGGGGAGATACACGGACAAAAGCCACTATCACGTTTGGCAGTAATTATTGCCCCCCTAGTGATCTCCACTGAGGCCAAGGGTGACTGATGTCTGCAATGGTGTTCCCTACTTATTGTGTGAGATGATCCCTGGGGTATAACAAATAATCAGGCTAAGATCAAAATCAAAAATAATCTTGAATCATAGGAAAAATTCCAGCTTGTATAGAGAGGCAAGATCATCATCCCTGGGCAAGTCACATGCTTCAGTCATATCAGACTAGAGAATGTAGTGATGTTCACACAAATTCATCTTATTTGACTTTGCACAGGCATGAGCTTCATGATAAGAGAATATAAGCTGCAAGGGCAAATAATCTAAAAAGAGTTGCCACATCTCATCCCTAAAATAGGTCTTCTGTGGATAGCAGACACCCCTTTTTTTCTGCAGTATCAAATCAAAAATCCTCACTAGTCTGGAATTAGCTAAACTGTCACTGAGTTGGTGAATTTACAGCAAAGGGTAACTCTAAATGGTTTTGGGAAATCTAAAGCAGCATTTGTGCCAATGTCCATTCCTAAAACTGAACAAGCAGAAGTGCTTTGAGAATTGGCCAAATCTGTTGTTGAATGGTTTGATTTCCCCACAAATATTTGGAAGCTGAAACTTGGAAGATGTAAAAAAAATGAAAACAAAGGACAGGAAAGGCAGCAGCTATCAGCAAAACCTGCCTCTTACCATGCCAAGAGGCTTTTGTTCATCCTATGTAAGATGTCAGAATTGCTTCACCCCAAAATGGATCCATTGCAGAGCAGAAGAGAGATTTACAAACAGAAGAACAGAAGGAAAGCTAAGAGAGGACAAGCTTAATGAAATCCTAAGATAAGGAGATTGTACTCAAGCAGGATAGGGTGTATTTAGCACAGTTTCATCTGCATGTACCAGGAATGGTGTAATTGTAGAATATACTTCCCATGGGGCCAGAGCAAATTATGGAAGCTAAACACCCAAATGCAGGTGTAAGAGCACATCTTCACTGGGGGAGGAACAGGACATTTGGCAGTTGTGGCAAATGGCAGCTTCTTGCCTTTCAGCAGACTCCACTTGGAAAAAATAATGCTTTTGGAAGTAAGCACTGGACCTCAGAGGCTGGCAGATGATGGTGGGGAACATCTTGGGAATCTCCTGCTCACCTAGGTCATCCCTGCTAGGGAGACCACTCATTTGTTCAGATGGCATTTCCTGCAGGGCCTGGAGGAAGGTGAAAATCATCACTGTACCTCCTCTCCTTTGTTTTTGTCTTTTTAAAGGGAAGCCTGTGATAATAACTCCCCTGAGGCACAGTTCATTGTTGCCTTGACTGACCTGCACACTTCAGTGGCAGGCTGTCCCACCCCATTTTCCGGAGCAGAAAAGGTCTTACTGGAACACCCTCATCTTTATGGTAGTATAGCTGGAAGTCACAAGCATCTTCCCTTCCAACTTACGGCCAGTTGAAGATGAGTTAAAAGCTCTTACACGACCTTCATGTAGATATACATCCCCAGTCAGATCTTTAAGATATTTAACTTTAAGCATGTGAATTTTATGCTGAATAAAGGCAAAAAAATCTGTAAGCTTTTTTTTTTAAATTTTCATACTTTTAATAAAAACAGGGAGCATTTTTTTTTTTTTTTTTTCCAAAGGAAGCTAAGGTGCTAACCACAAGTTAACAAGGGATTAAGGACAGACTAGAGAAGTTCATGGAAAAGACATTTGCCAAAAATTACTAAATGGTAATCACATAGAAATCACATCTATTCCAGGACATCCTTGACCTGAAAATGGATAGAATTGAGGGCAATACTGGGGAAATAATCACCTATGTTTACATTGTTTTCATATTGTTCTGTATGCATCGATTTTTGGTCACTATTTGAGAAAAGATATTGCACTATACGGACCCTTGACAGATGCCCTATGGCTGTACTTACAAATAGGAAGTCTTTAGTCATATCTTGTGAAATTAAACTGCTGTTTAGCAGAGTCTTTCTAAAGAGCTAATAAGCAAAGTCTGGGCATTGATAAGTGGGAAGGTTCAGAGTTCACCTTGGAGATCAGTTCCATGAATCCTTACAAGAGGTTTCTCAGATCACTAGTACCTATGATAAATAGGCCCAAAATATCATGAAAGTGAGAGTTCAAGATGCAAACAGGTCACTGAAAAGTTTACTTCCACACTGACCAGAGAGGCAGTCATTTTGAAAACAAACCAGGAGTTGGAGACCTTCAGGGCTATGTCCAGCACTTGGAGACAAGGAAGCAGCTGAGCAGTTTGCAAGAAAAACAACATGAAGCAGTCTCAACTTCTAGTCCAAGGAGGCCCCCTCCTCCAGATTCTCCACATCCCTCTAGAACAGTATTCCAGGTGCAGCCTCAGTATCAGCTAGAAGAGAGAGAAATAGCTCCCCTGGTCCTGCTGGCCATGCTCCTCCTAATCTAGCCCAGGATGTGGTCTGCTTCTGTTGTGGATTTCTCACATGATGAATCTGTTCAGCGGGAGGAATGCATGGGCAGGTTGACCAAGTACAGCTTCCACTGTTGCTCCTGGAAGCCCACTGTGTGAGCACGTGGTGTCACCTGGGCCACATGAAAATAATAGATTCCCCAGAATTCATCAATGACCAATTGATAGAGTTTAATGCCTGCACAGTTGTGCTCAAGGCTGCTGCTGAATGAGGGTTTCACTGCTATCACTGGTCAGGGACTCAGGGTGCCTCCATTAGCTGTTGTAGATGGTCTGAGCAAACACAGCTTACTTTGCATCAGTTATGAACTCAGATAATCCCTTCTACAGAGAGCTGAGGGCAGTCAACAATTGCAAAGGAGCAATACTATCTTCATTTGCTCCTAGCATTTGCCAGAGGAATATCTGTAACTGTCCTGTGAAGCTTGTACACAGGGAAATGTGTGTGTGCTGGGAACAACAATGGTCCAGAAAGTCTAGAAAAAATTCTGTTCACTTCCTGTCTTCCTCCGGTCACTCCCCTTAAGGCTCTAGGTCTGCCTTTGGCTGTATTCTTGTGACCACGTTCTGTCCTACCCATTTTGAGGACCAATGTCACGGAGGAAGTGTCTTATCTCTTGATCATTAGGTTTGTGGCTGGACAGTTGAATTGCGCTGCTTCGCATTCTGAAATCACCAGGTGTAGATCCCATGCACTGGCTGGAGAAGTTGCTGCTCACCCTTCCATAGAACAGTGGGCTCCAGCCCTAATACTAACCTGCACAGTTGTACTTTGGCAGAGCAGGAGAGTCATTTTTATGAATGTTTTGTTTGAAACAGAGAAAAAGGCATTTGTCTTTAGTCACTTGCCTGACCTACATGTTGGACCTGATATAAGTGCAAGTCATACTTTTATTAACAAAGTCTTAGTTTACAAAAACCAAAGTAGTACTAATTTCTGAGTGCACGTACTCTGTATCCTCCACTTGTTCTCGTCACACTAAGGAGAGCGAAGAAAACCTGCAAGAAATATAAAATACTGGCATCTCTGCCCTCACCAGGAGACTCAAACCAGTGCAGAAAGTCACTGCTCAGTGCAGCATATCCTGGCTGGACCCTTTTAGCTCAGACTCCCTTTTCCATTGAACAGAGAATATCTTGGAAAGTAATTCTCATGAGACAACCACAGTACTGAGAATCAGTTTCCATCCAGCAGGAAGAAGCTTTAGGATGTATCAAGGATGGAAATAGAGGACTGATAGATAAGGAGAAGGGTCCCCATGCTCAGGCAGCTGTTTCCCAGCCCAAGCTTTTCCAGCCAGACACAAAGAAATCAACAAACTGGGGGAAGCATTTGCTGGGCCACTGAGCATGCACCAGAGCAGAGTAGTTCCAAGGTCACAGCTCAGGGGTGGGGACTAAGGAAGCTCAGTCACTGGTCAACGGGCTCCACTTGGTGAGAAGATCAGGAAATTGGCCCAAAGTGATCAACTGTAGTGAATTCTTCCTGCATGAATATGTTGAATCCTGCTGGTCCTATCTGTACTCATTTCCCCAAGTTGTTGTCCTATTAGCCAGCATACCTCTGTCCACTTCAGCAAAGGGCATTTGGGGGCTTTTTCTCCCATTGAGTGTGTGTGAATTTTGGAGCTCTGCAAGCTCTCCTTAGCTCCCGCTTTCTGTCTGCTGTCCTTGGAACAGGAGAAGACTGGCTGCTGTTGAAGTGAGAACATGGTTTGTGACCTGACCTTGGAAAGCTGAATGTGTAAGGGCCTTTGTTTCTTCCGTCACACTATGAGTTTGAAGAATAATGTCTATTCAGCTTTATCTTAAATCTATATCCCACTGTTTGGAGAGATCTGAAGTCACCCACCTTGGAAAGCTGCCTTTTAGGAGTATTTAAAAATGCTGATATAGTGCCAAGCAACTGACAGCAGTGTGGCAAACAAGACAAAGGGACTAATATCCTACTTTCCTATGAAGGTCCTGTGGTCTGAAGAGGGTAAAGAACATGCGCAAATCATCTTAGAGTGGACAGGCATAGCTCTGCAGCAACACGGAAAGGCGTTAGGTTTACATGTGGGAAAATATGGATACTGCAGACCAGGTTCTGCTTTCATTTCACCATAGCCATTCTCCAGGGAGTCTTTAGATTGAATAGGAGCCCTGTGCGGTTATGCTTTTGGAAATGCAGCATCACTTTCTGCAGTACTCCAGGGTCTGGGTGGGCAGTCAGGATTGATCCAGCGCCCATGGAGACAATACAGGTAATGCAGTAGTCAGTGAGTGCAGGGCAGCAGGGCAGGTAACAAAGCTTTCACAGCCACCTACACTGGTTTAAATTATCATTCGTTTGCCTGGAAGGAGAATGAGGCCAATGAGAAGGAGCACGTTTGAGCAGCCAGGGAACAATCCCTGTGCAGACCAGAGCACCTCTGAGATTTACCCCAGCCCAGGCAGTCCACCGATTTTCATTCACTTCTGTCTTCCTCTAATTTAAGGAATGGAAATAACACTTCTGAAAGCCAGTGACAACTGAGGCACACTGATTAACTGTGACAGGGGAGACAAATCCTGGGCTGCTGTGCCTGCTGTCTGGAAAGCACACGTTACTTGTAGCCAAGGCTTCATTAGCTGTGGGTCTTGTAGATGGCAGGAGAAGTGCTACTTGCAGGACACTGCAGTTATTACACAAAGCAGCCCTTTAGTGACTGTGCAGAGCTTTTTGTAGAAGACAGAGAGTTCACTCTAGCTGGGTATTCTTTCTCCCACAGCTGAAGGAGCGGGCAAAGATCTGCGTGCATGCACATGTATTGAGGACATAGCTGTGGGTTAAGCAAGAAACTCAGGGCAACTTTACTTAGCTTTTGGCTAGCATCGGAGTCTGCAAAACATTCTTAGCCTGAACTTCACACACTGTGCTGTCTGCCCTCTTCTACCTTTAACAATGAGTACAATTCTGCTGGGGTCACACTAGACATCTGACAATAATTGGCAGACTGAGCCCTTTTCAGCTGCTTGCTCAGCTAGTAGGCAACAATTCAGTGCTCTAGGCTGTATTTCCCAGGCTGCTAACAAGAACAGCCAGATGCCACTTGTGTTCTGTCCCCACCAGCAGACTGGCACCCCGAGCCTGTGGGCAATTTTCTGGTGTGATCTGTCTCCCAGTGCTTGCTTATGCATAGGACTCCATTACGGATCTGGGAGAAAGGCTTCTCTTGCTAACAGCCGTGCATTTTCACAACTCATGTCTGTAGCTCTGCTCTACTGAAGTGTTTTTTTTCTTGGCATCTCCCAATTCTCAGATGTAGTCACTGCCAGCAGGCAGAATTTAGTGCCATCAATTGAAATTCATGCTTACTTTGTCCCTGCTTACCTCTGTAATTCTATTGTTTATTTAAAATGGACAAAGAAGACACTATGGCCAGCATTGCTTTTCCTTCCATCCTTTCTTAGCATTATTCTTTTGTCCATATTCATTTTCATTAAAATAATTCTCTGTAGCATCTGAGCATTTTCCTTGTCTGCGCATACTGTCTTACCTCCATGGCCAATACCCAAAGGAAAAGTCATATGGGTATAAGCACTGTCTCAGCATTATAACTATGTCTCTCCAGGACTGCATCATGTCTCGATAAGACCCTCTTACTTCTGCTGGCTAGCAAGGAGGTAAAGCTGATAGTGAGTAGAGCTAAAAAATCTCTTGATTTTTAGTTTAGGACTCTGAAATGTCTGTGGATTTTGATTATCAGTAATAATCAGAATGTATCAGTAGTAATCAGAATGTATCAGTAGTAATCAGAATGGGCAAGTTTCCTGAACTTGAATGAATTTTCCTCTAGCTTACGTCTTCCCGTTCCTTGGAGCACTTCACTATGAACTGTGGTTGCTATTTTCTGTTTAACAACTAAATGACATGCCTTTTCTCCACACCTTCTTGCTGATGAGAGCATGTGTTTCCAGCTTGTATCTGTATTTTACAGGATCAAGATAACTGGTATTCATTTCAACAAACGTTTTTGTCACAACTTTGCTGAAGATTTTTTTTTTTTTTTTTTTTTTACAAAGC
>VXAL01008585.1:65566-76171 GCA_013399475.1 Chauna torquata
TTTTTTTTTTTTTTTTTTTTTTACAAAGCGTGATTCTCCTTATTAAGGTCTTGTTTTGGAATCTAATTTAGTTCACCCTCTAGGCAACTCTAGGTAATTTCTGTGACACCATTAATTTCAACCAATTCAGAATGGATTCTCACCAGGTTTTGATTTGAAATTCTGATAATTTTTAGCATATGCTTATAAAGGTTCAGTCTTGGAGGAAAAATTGTGATCTTGTAGCTTGGCCTACCAAGTAACATAGTGCCCAGGTCCTCTCCCAGGATCCCTGAACAGATCTTGATGAAATCCTTGGCTGACTGTCTTCTAGAAAGAGGTCTTACCTCTACCTTTGCACATTTGGTACATGCCACCATAGCTAAAAATACACACTTCATTATCAATTTCATTCATCTTCTACTTTCTTCTGTCTTAGTCAATGAGACTGATGCCATATATCTCGTCCTTCACTGATTTTGACCCCCAAAATCTTAGTCTTTTCTCTGATATAATAACTGTATAAAATTCTTTAATCTTCAGCTAGCCCGAGGCCAGCAATGGCTACCTTCTCTGCATAGCTGTTCACGTCTGTGTGTTGAAAAGGGTGACCAGCAGACAGTCAGGTACAAGTCAAACTGCAATATTTGGTGCCTAACTATGAGTTACCTGGGCTCCCTACACATAACATAGAGAGTTCTATATCAAAAAAAAATCATCCATCCATCCATTCTATATTGCTGGGGAGCCGAGGGCTGAAACTTAGGCTGTATAGGACCTCCATCTGCTCAGAGTGAACTTTATCTTCCTAGTTAGTGCCAACCAAAGACCTATGTCTACTTCCTACTGGAGATTTACAACTGAGTATCAGTGGCAGTAATAGCTAGCTTGGTATTTTATCCAACCTAATGCAATCAGGAACTGCCACCCAGGATGTTCTCCCATCTGCAGGGCACTTAAATCCATGACAACAGAATCAGTTCTGCATTCAAGGTCTCCTTTTATCTGCTAATCACAAAAGAAGCAACAGATGCCCAGCCTGTTGGAAAAAGTAGGCCCATTTGAAGTCAAAATACAGATTTACTCTCCACCTCCAACCCCAGCACCAAATCTGACAGTGTTGCAGAAGAGCTCTTGATTCTATGTTGGCAGGTTTGGTGAAGGAGGCTCCACATAGCACTGAGCAAATGCAGCACATGTAGAAAAACGCTTGCCACAGTTTCTGCACAGGTCATCGCGCGCGTTCTGGGAAAACTAGAACTAGGAAGGAAAGCAGCACCTTCATTGTGCAGAAAGTCATTCAGTGTTTGTGCTGCTCAGGTGTCTTCTAGTCATCATGGAAAGTAGAGGCTGAGATTACTTTTACATGGAAACATCAATGTTCAGTAGAGGGTTCATTGGAGTTTGCTCTCAGTCCAGCTCAGTGGTTTTGTCATTATTGCAAACTCTGCCCAGTTCCTTTTTCCCTGGCAAAACGTTCCACTTCTTCCACTTGGAAAGGTACACCTGCAGCTTATCTGCTACACATCTACTATGTATCTGCTGCATATCTGCTGCACATTTGCTGTACATGTCCTGCACATGTGCTGCACTTCTGCTGTGTCCAAGCTCTGTGTCTGCTGTGCCTTTGCTGTGCATTTGCTGGATGTGCGCTGCACTTCTTCATTGTGACTGCTGTACGTATATCGTGTTTCTGTTACGTCTGCTGTGCATCCAATGTATATCTATTGCGTATCTGCTGTGTGTCTACTTTATGTTTACTGTGTGTTTTCTGCATGCATGTTGTATGTATGCTTCATGATTGCTATGTCTTCTGTGTAACTCCTGTGCAACAACTGCAATCATGCTGAAGGTGGAAGACTTGTGCGTTCCTAGGTAGCTTATTCAGGGTATTCTGGGACCCACCTGCCTCTCCCAGCCAGGAATCTGTTGCCCTAAACCACTGCAAGTTCTTGCCAAAATACAGACTGGAATCTGGCAGATGGGCCCTACAGAGTGCTGCTGATATTGGCTGTTGTGCCCAGGGTGCACATCCATCCCAGCACCCTCTGCTTTCCCGCTCCTGGCTCACTGCAGAACCTTGAGAATGGAAACCAGAAAAAAAACATTAAAAAAATCCCCACCACTTGGGCAAAACTTCCAGGCAGAAACAAAGGCAAATTCAGGAAAACATAGACTGATGGCACAGCTACTATCACAGAGACCTCAGGATTTGAGGAAGGAAAAGCAAGACAAGTTCTGCAATAAACACTTCATGGCATGGGAGGAAAGTAAAGCCATCCATGGTTATAACAGTTCCTTCAAGGCCACAGGCAGTGTTCGGCATGCCATTTTAAAGGAATGAAGGGAAGCTGAGACAATACCTGTCTTATGCATGTTCCTTGATGCTGGCAGAGCACCAGAGGGTCCAGTTTGGCATCTAAATTCACATCAGGAGCAATGTGTGCTATTTCTTAGGGGTGATCTGGTACAAGGAGAACAGAATGGAGGGCTGTACTCAGCTGGGTCATGCTGTGCAGGTGGTATAATAAACACTAAAAACCTGGGCTTTGTTTGTGAGAACAAACTAGATCCATCCAGAGACTAATGTTGTTTGGGATGCTTAACTTGTTCTGAAACAGCTAGAGAGGTATTGTTTTATTAGAGTTGTTCCTGCAAGGTGACTGGTGATACTGAGCTGCTAAATTTTTCCTGAAAGCCATGTTTGATATCTCATTTTTCAGCGGTTCTTCACTGAGTCACTTCAAAGAACATATTGGTGTGGGGGGTACTCTGGCCTCCCCGGGAGGCGGAAGCAGATGCTCAGATTGTTGTTTTAGATCTTGAAATCCTTTTATCTATAAAGGTCACTTTTTTCTTCTAAATATATCCAAAGGATATACAAACTACATAGGAGTTTAACAGCAGTTTGGTTTTGATGGGAGGTGGGGGTTCGGTTTTTTCAGTTTGCTAGAGCAATTAAACATGAGCCAAGAAAGCATTGTTTACTGGCTTTTAATGTAGATGCTCTGATTCCGGTCTGAAAATACCAGTCCCAGGAATATCCAGGGTGAAGGCAGCTTTCAACCAAGACTCTGTAAAAGGGCCAATAAGGCTTGTTCTCAGGTGTAATTTCTTCACAGCTGCCATCTACAGCAACACAAACCAGCAGCAGAGCTGTTAGAAACTGCCAAGGAAATAAAAAGAGACTGGTCCCTGGAAAATGAAATGGATTTGCTGATCTAGATGAAGATGAATTGACATGTTTTCAGAATAAAAATAAAAAGTAAATAAAGCAACCAATACTTTTGTAGTTTTTTAAAAATCAGATATTGTTGTTGCTCCAGTCTGCCACACCCATACAGTTACTCCCATGCTGAGGCACCATATAGCTAGAGATATTTCTACTGGTAGCTGAGATACGCATTTAGCTGTGGAAGTGTATTTCACAATGAAATAGATTACAGTGAGCACAGAATCACAAAATGTTTGAGGTAGGAAGGGACTTCTGGAAGTCATCTTGTCCAACCCCCTGCTCAAGCAGGGCCACCTACAGCAGGTTGCCCAGAACGATGTCCAGATGGCTTTTGAAGATCTCCAAGGAGGGAGATGCCACAACCTGCTCTAGTGCTCGGTTGCCCTGACAGTGATGAAGCGTTTCCTGATATTTGGATGGAAACTCTGGTGTTTCAGAAACATCCCAAACCACACAGCGTAAACTGCCTAGTCTGATTTGTTCACATAACCCCACCGTCTCTGTGCGATGATGATAGTTACTAATTGTCAATAACCAGCCCCAGGCAAACTTCTGATGTGGTTGACATAAAACTTAATTAATAAAAATCAGAATGGGGATAGCATAATGAATACCAAGCAATATAAATTTGGGGCAGTAGGTCCTGATAAACTAACTTGATATTTTTCTTCCCTTATCAAAGAGAAAATAAAAGGGTAATGTTAGAGCCTACATAGGTGTATTGGGAGAAGAGACTTCGTCAACAAGGGTTCTTCAATCCAGCAATCAGAGATATAAAAAGATCCAATAGCTGAAAGCAGAAGCTAGATAAACTCAGACCCAGAATAAAGCAGTTTTGACAATGAGGATTACTACTCACTGGAAAACTACCAAAGTATATCTTTCACTGGTGATTTGAGTTCAAATTATCATGCTTCTCTAAAAGACGTGATCCCTCAGGGGTTGCAAAAGAGGTTGGAGGATTCCTGGCCAGCATCAAGCCAAGGTTTAAACACTCTGTCTACACTTGCCTCTGTACTGCCTTCCCCCATCTGTTTGATTCTTTGTTAGAGCTGTAGCATCTCTGCAAGGGGCTGCGTTCTCTTGACTCCACACTTGACAATGTCACAAGACTATGGACATCCCATGGGTTTGTGGCTTTCATGTTTTCTTTCGGGAAGTTTTCTTGGGAAGTCTATTAGTTCATTTATGGCTGTGTAGCATGGCACAACATGGTGTAAATGCCATGCTGAAGTATAAGCTGGGGCTGGGTTTACTATGGCCAGCCTGTCTGATTGACAGTTTGGAAAGTGCAGAAGTTTGCCACTCAGAAAGGAAGAGCAGGACTTTGTCCACCTTGTGCGTACACAGCACTGATGAAATATGAACACAAGGAACAGATGCCTTTGCCCTGTTCAGGTTGTCAAGATACTCACTTGCATGTGATTTCTAGGGTTGTCTGGTATCTAGGTTCTATTCACATGTGGAAATGCAGGTCTCCAACTGGCTGTGTCTGACATTGTGGATATGGCCCCGTTCCTGAACTGGGAGCCTACATGCATGCCCTATCAGGGTGGGCCTGGATGTACCTTAGTTCCTTGCTCCTCAGTATAGTCCTAAGAGGGTCACTGTAGGCCTCTGGGGCTCTGTTTTTGCTTAGTCTGGCAGCCTGGAGATGCAGGAGTGGATCTGGCACCAGCTGCTGTGGTTGCTGCGAACAGACCCCTCCACCACGAGCATTTTGCAGAAAAAAATGCCTAAGGACATTTACTCCACATGCTGATGGGTGTGGAGATGCTTAGCC
Organism: Chauna torquata; assembly: GCA_013399475.1. Classification (NCBI taxonomy): domain Eukaryota; kingdom Metazoa; phylum Chordata; class Aves; order Anseriformes; family Anhimidae; genus Chauna; species Chauna torquata. The sequence continues at coordinate 70,564 of VXAL01008585.1, forward strand.
ACATAGGCAGTTATCATCCTCCAGGCCTGCCCTCTCCAGCCAGCCTGCTGGACTTCAGGCAGTTCCTGCAGAGTCTCCTTTGTGTCTCTCGGTTTGGAGGAGGCACTTGGACACAGACTTCTTCCTACTCACCGGGAAGACTGCAACACCAGTTACAATTGACCACACCTGTGGTATAGGGTTAGAACTGGTCACACCTGTGACTGCATCACAGGTCTCTCCTCTGGCCCCAAAACACTTGCGCTTAACTTGGTTTACACTCTCACATTCCTACCTGTCCTACTTACCCAAGATCTTACTCAGCATCCACTTCCAGAGTCCGTCGTGCCTACCAGCCTGCCTCAGCTCCCTACAGGTCTCTGTTTTCCCGGCCAGCTTAATACAGGTCCTCAACTGGCACCTGGTACATTGATTTTGCTACAAGATCTTGGCAGTCCCCAAATCCTCTGCACCACAGATACTGTTCCCAACCAGACACAGACTACCTGTGATGGGTCCCAGGAAAAGACTTATTTTAATTTTCAGATTTTTTGTGGCCTTTCCCTCATCAGAGGACCAGTCCAGGGCCAAACAGGCTCCCATGCTTGCCCCTACTCAGGTCCTTCCATCCATCAATGCGAGAAACTTCCAGATCTGCTCCAGGCAAGTCAGTCTTCCCAAAGGATCAGAGAAAAACTTCTCTGTGATGTCACTTGGCCATTGGTCCACAAGCTGGATATCACTGTCCCTGACACAGGGAGGTGACAACTATATATTTTGTGCAAACCATCAGATGAGCAGGAAGCCAGTGGCGGTCAGTAAGAGCTCCTTCTGTGCAGCTTGAGCTCTGAGCTCCATGACCCTAGCACAGCACATCGTAGCTGAAATGATGGCAGTCATCTGTGCTCTCAGTTGCCTTTGCTCAAATGTGTAGCTAACTGGGGCTTTCTGCACAGGGAGGCCAGAAGTCAGTTATTAAAATAAAGTACGGTGACTCCATTTGGTGGGAATTAAACATGACTTGTTTAAGCTCAGAGTGAGGGAATGGAGTTTGGCAGAGAAATGTCACGCAAGAGACTATTCAACTGCTCTCATACAGTGATAATATGTGCTAAATATCCAATGGCACTGTACAGAAACAGAGGAAAAATTGTTTTTAATTTTCAGACCCAATGTCTGTGGCTCAAGGTTCCACTCCTACTGCTGCCCCGGCTGGAAGACGCTGCCCGGAGGGAACCAGTGCATTGTCCGTGAGTATCAATTTTCCTGTTAAGGGCACCAAGGGACCTAACTGCCATGTGGGATGGAATACACATCTCACGCTTCAGCGTATGACAAAATGTTTCAAAATCCACTGGGACGGGAGCAGTGACTGTTGGGAGTTCTCATCTCTGCTAGTCTTGATTAAAGCAGGGTTGTTGCAATTGGTCCCATTTAGTGCATGGCCTTTTATCTTCTGCCAAATTGCCACTGTGTTCCTTGTTGCTTGACAGTTTGTGTGCCTGCTTTGGAAGATTAGCCTCAAAGGAACACTTTTAGTAACTCCTGAGAAAGTAATTTTAGAGCTCCTTATTTAGATGAAATAATTTATCTGCTAGAACAAGAGCTAGATGCTGCCATTGTGAATAAGTTGTCATGAGAATGTGTCCACAAGCAGAAATTTGCATCTTTCTTTCAGTGGCCTGTTTCTAAAGCAGAATGCTGATTTATATAGATCACACTTCTTTTTGGCAAGTAGCTTTCCTATTTGGAGTACAGCATTATTATACTCTCAAGTGCTAATATACACCTATAAAATCCATTAAGGGGCTTAGGACCTGTGGCTGATGATTCTCACTTCTGTGGGTTAAAGGCATAAGCTATAGGGAGATGAAGGCATCTGCCCTTTGGAGGATGCTCCCATGGGAAGTGAAAGTCAGCTCAGGTGTAAATAAATGAAGTTCTTGCTGGAGACAATAGGTGTAGTTTTACCTGCATTTGATCATGCTTCATACCGAAACACAGTAAACACACACTGTAAATGCATGGTGTCCTGGAGATACTAACCATATCCTGGACATACCAAATAGCAGATAGCATGATAGGATGCTTGTATCTCCCCATATTTTAGCTTTCTGAAAGAATCTTCTGCATTAGAGCACACTTGAGTCCCCCTGAGACAGTGGGAGGTTTCAAGCTGACGAAAACAATAGGCTCCTCTGGTGGGATCTCCGACATAATACAGGTCACATATTTCACAAGTTATTCCACGTTCAGAGCTGAAAACTCAGTCATCTTAGAGAGAAATGCCTCATGTTTCCTAATATGCAGTTGTCTGGGACCTTGAATGCACAAAACTGAGTCCAGAACTGCAAATATTCTCCTCTTAAAGAAAATGATATCTGGTGTATTAAGAGTGAAGGGGCAGTTTGTGTGTCCTTGCACACAGTGGGTAACCAGTGCCAGAGTATGGAATTCTACTCACTAAAAAACAGACATGAATGACTTAAGAGTTAAAAGCACTTGACTTCTCCCCCAGTGATAGTAAGATATAGAGTTATGCATCCTCTCCTTTCCCAATAGGAAGAGACAAGCAAACACAGAAAATCCTCTCCACCTTAGGAAATCCACTGCCTTGTGGACAGTGGATGCTCCATGAAGTACACAAGGCTTCAGTTTAATGCTGGTTGCAGTGAAGGGTTAAGGAACTCACAGCCAAATGGCTGCTCAGTGGCATGCAGGGTTAGCAACATTCAGGGTTGTCTGCTGACTTTTCTCATAGCTGTAAAACATGCCATCTGGGCTGGAGGTCCTCAGGGAACTGTGCCTTGTAATTGTATTTATAAAACACACAGAGATGAGATAGTTTCACGGGACTCTAATAAAATCTGTGCTTACACAGGTGGAACAATACTGTCAGCTATGCTCTTGGCTCCCATGGCACAGGAAGGGGAAGAGATTAGCAGGGGTCCCAGGCAAGAAAGGATGGGGACTGGTATGGAGGCATCCTGCTGATGCATCTCTGGCTGAGTCATGCTCAGCCCCTCATTCAACAGGAGATGCATCTCAGTAACTGTCAGTTAGCTCAGTGCCAAACCACGAACTGCAAAAAGCTTCACAGAAACACAAAAATTTTAGGAAACCTGTCTCAATGTGAATGTCACTTGTCTCTGGTGAGAAATATTTTTAGCAGGCAGAAATAGTGAGAGGTGCCACATCTTCCCCATCCTCTGCTGGGTGAAAAAGGAATATGGTAACAGGCCCAGCCACAGTGTGTGATAAAAGGAAGATGTCTCCAGGAACTGATGCCCTGTGAATGAGTGGGTCCTTCCTGATGTTGTTCTGCCCACACCAAGAGGTGCCCCAGCTTCCTCCACAGGTTATCCTTCTTAAAACGTGGTGAATTCACACCCTTTTGGCAGCCAAAAATGTGCCTGTCAGTAAGTTCACAGACCAGCACATGGTACTAATCACTGTCTCCTCCTCTTCCTCCAGCAATTTGCAGGAATTCTTGTGGTGATGGATTTTGTTCACGGCCAAACATGTGTACGTGCTCCAATGGACAACTTTCTCCCAACTGTGGCTCAGCTGGAGGTAAGAAAACATTGCTGATGATTCTCCTCCCTCTGGAGTAGTTATGTGCTCTCTTAAAAATTTCCCAGTCACAGTGGGTAACCAGATTCTAACCTGAATTGGGCAGTATTCACAAAATCTTTTTTTTTTTTTTTTTTGTGATTTCTGCTACTTTCATATAAGAAATCATACAGGATACAGCTCAGAAGCTGAATTTCACAGCAGCAAATAGCAACACAGCTGGCTGCCCCTTGAAGTGGAATTAAATCTGTCACTGCTTTTGCTAACCAAATAATTATTTTTTTCCAATGCTAAATTTATTAAGTTTTGCTTATGCTGTGATTTGAATGTCAGGGAGAATTGCCCAGTGTTTTTAGTGAACTGCAGTGACATGATGAAGTTACACACTAGCAGAGTTGGCAATGCAGAAATTCCATTGCCATTTTTTCTGCCTTTTTCTTCCATCTGAGACCTTCAGGACAAAAACCTGAAAAGCTCTGGGAGGAGGACTAGGTAGCTGAGGTTTTCGTTAAACGCCATACAGAAACAAACTATGGAGGGCTCAGAAGAGTGGCAGTCAAATATCCAGAAAGCAATTCTTGTGACCCTATGGTAATTCTTGCAGGATGTATTCAAGACCAGATGCGGTGTGCAAACACTCCATTACTCTGCAGCACATGGATCTGCACAAAAGGCACTCCTGTTTGATTCTAAAACCTGGTAGCTAATGGTCTTGTGTACTCACTGGAAGAGAATTACTGTTTCTCTGTGTCCCTTTTTCCACTGTGTTGTATTCCTGAAATGGATCTGGGAGTTATGGTAGATAGTGGGCTGGATACGAATCAGTAGTCATTGTGATGGTAAGTAAAACCAATCACACCCTGAGCTAGATTAAGGGGATCATGGCAAAAAAGTCAAAGGAAGGTGTTATCCCCTCTGCTCACCGCTAGCAGGCCTGTGGCTGGAACATTGTGTCTGGTTCTGGGCTGCCATTTCAAGAGGGATGTGAAGAAACTGGAGATAGATCAGCAGTGGGCTACAAAATGGCTGGGGCTGGAGTACATGTCCTCAGAGGTGAAGCTGGGGGAGCTGGACTGAAGAAGAGGAGTCAGAGAGGCATCCAATTGCAGTCTGTAGTTACTGGAAGTGCAGCTACAGAGGCAGTGGAGCCAAGCCCCTCTCAGTAGTGGCAGGCAATGTAACAGAGGTCTCTGGCCACAGGTTGCAGCTTGGGATGTTCAGGTTGTACACAAAGACAAGTTTCCTATGCTGGAGGGTGGTGCAGTGCTAGAACAGATCACCAGAGGCGGGCGTGGGGATCGCCCTCCTTGGGCGGTTTCAAGACTTGGCTAGACAAAGTCACAGCCATTCTGATCTGTGGGGAGGCTGGATGGAGACGTCCAGCAAGTGCTTTTCCCACACTCATGTGAGTCTGTGCATGATTATATGAAAGAGTGGCTTACGCTGAATCTTGAACTGGGATACCCAGTGGCAAGCAGTCAGATGGTAGTTTTGCCTTTGCTGGCTGCCTGCAGAAAAGTCCCAGACAGTTCTTTCTACTCACTAAGCAGCAGAAAGAAGCAGACAAAACCATTTGAATCCTTCACAGGAGAGACAAAAAGGGACTGTATATCAAGTGCTATTGCCCATATGCAAGAGGAGCCAGCGAAGCCTGTAGGATCTATGCGTGCAGCCCCTCACGCTCCCTTCCCTCACTTTCCTGATCTCTCCCTGGGAAGACAAAGGATATCTGCCTGGGAAGCATCATGGTGCACAGGGTGGTTTAACCGCCTTGGAGCTGGTTGGGTGCAGGTAATTGCACTCCAGCTGGCCAGACAGGGGCCACCACCAGCACAGAGACCACCCACCCCACTCAGCACAGACTGTGCACAAGCCAACAAGACTGAAGGGACTTCATTTGTTTCTAATGCAAGTAGTAATGCATGAATTGGGGCTGGACTGCACTCCAGATCTCCAGATGCGGGCAATGATACGGGGTGACCATCCGCACCTGACTGTATAAGTGGTCCATCCCTACGTGATGACAATACTCAAAAACACCACTACCCCCCCCCCC
>VXAL01008585.1:76245-139644 GCA_013399475.1 Chauna torquata
ACCAATCAACCAACCAACCAACCAACCAAAAAAACCTGCAAGCAAAGGAACAGAGCCGTGGCACAGTGTTGTTTTAGGAAGGCTGATTTTGCCAGGACTGTATGTGAGATGCAGAATTTAATGGGATTTTATAACGTCTTTTAAGGTTCCATGGCCATTGCTAGAGACAACCCAGAAATTTATTTCCCATTATTGCCCATCTGTAGGCAAGCTATTGTTAATAAAGTGACTTGCAGGCATCTGACTGAAGGCCAGAGGACTAGCCCCCTTAAACCTCAAAACCACATTCAGGGTGTGACTCAAAGAAGGAAATTCCCAGAATCTGGTTCCAAAGTGCCACGTTGTCCTACAACACTGCAGATGTCCCCAGAAAGTGCTCAGCACTGAAGCCTATGTGTGCACAGCTCTGCAGACCTTCCCAGTGCTTTGCTGAGAGGAAGGTGCTGGAGACAAAAGTTTCTGGAGTGAGGGTCCATATGTTAACAATCACAGAGGAATGCAAGGAATGCTGTAAGCAGTATATACATTTGGGCACAGACCTGGCATTCCTCTGAGCCTGGGGTGGATTTCAGCGTGCGCTCGGGGTTGAGAGTGGGGGTAGGTTTCTCTGCAGAGGCTTCATCAAATCTGGCATTCATTGTGGGGATGTTTGGATCTGCATTTATCATGAATGCTTCAGGGAGGTAAAATAGACAAATAGTGCATTCCAGAGGCAATAAAAGCCACTCTGCCTCTCTCTGTCATAACAAAAAGTTTGGTTTCTTACTTGGGGGAGTAAAGGTATTTTAGGAGTAATTTGCAAGTGACTGTTTAGATAGCAGTAGTCAGTAAGCAGACACAAAACCTGTCTGCAAACTCCACTGCTGATGGCTGGCAGAACAGCTGCAGCCACTGATCCTTTAAAATAAAATGTAAAACTAATCCAATCCAAAGGGAAAAGTTAACGAGGGCGAGCTGTCATTCTCTTTTTCCTAGAACTTTGGTCTCTGCTACCTTGAAAAATCCTGACAAAGCATAACAGGCCTTGAAATTCTTAGTTGAAATATGTTCTTCTGTACTCCAAATCTAGCAGACCCTTCAGTGCCAGCCTCGGAGATAAGTGGGATGGTAATAGGACCTCAGGGCCTTTGGGATCATGGCAGAAGTAGGAAATAGGACCGGCTGTAAGCAGATCTAGAAGTAATCTTTGCCGATTAGTTGGAAGATTTCTGCATGAGCGTCACAGTTTTTCTTATGTCCAGACCCTGAACTCCTAAAATTTCTCAGCTTCATTGAATCTTACCTCCTGCTGAATGCATTGAATGCAAAGCTCAGGAGACTGTGTAGGGAAAAGCTCTGACAGATGGACGACTCTGACAGACAGACACTTCCTAGCTACCTCTTCCTACTGTCTCTGGGCAGCCCTCCCAGATTTGTTGTATGTAATTGCTTTCCCAGTGCTGATTAATTGTAGTGAGGGGTGTAGGGTAAGAATGTGCTGGAAACAGAGCCATTTCCCAGAGAGACTGGTCTCATGTCTGACAATCTGGGCAATGCTTTGAAGCCTCAAGCTTAGTTTCCTTAATGATTAAGCTTTCATCTAAATTTGGCTTGATCTCTGGCCGTAGAGCAATAGGAAGAATAGTAGACATCATGACTAATTCAAACCATACTAGAAATTCATGGATTAAATGTACAGCACATGTGCTGAGCGTTTTGAACGCAAAACTCTGAGACTTCCCATTCCATTCCTTCTTCCTGTCAGGCTTTCTATGAACAAGGCGTGAACCATGTAATTATCCTTATTGACCACTTCTGATTCCTACTACCTTTTGGGAAGACATTTCACTTGCACTGGCCCCAACCCTTCCCTTTGGGAGCTGATGTTACATGTACTGAGAAGACACAAGCCACATCTGAGCATCCACTCACATATGCACTCTCCAGCCCCACCTTCTTCAAGCTGCCAAGTCACAGCCCCTCCTATCCTGGCAAGCAGGAACGGTGGTGTGCAAGCTGAAAAACAGTTTTCATATAACTTGGTATAACCTGAGGCACCTCCAATTTGAGTTGTCACATCTTACAGAGGAAGAATGCGTTGTTCCAGGCATTTCAGTGAAAAATGAAAGCTGTTTGACCTGTATTTGTAACTCAATGTTTAGTAATAAACCTCCACTTTGGGGCCCTTCTACTTTATTAGCACATTATTTCAATATTGAATAGCAATGAAACAGTTAAAGCCAATACTGGCTTTGTGTCTACATCAGTGTAAAACTGCCTGACTCTTACTTATTACTATTGTTTTCCTACAGTGTGTTATTCATATTCATTGCTCCGTCATCTCCTATGAAAGCTGAACTCTAACATAGAAAGAATAGATAATACGTGCTTTTCTTTTCAGATTTCTTGAAAAAAAAACCAACCCTCTTGTATTAGATGAATCTCATCAATAAGGCCACTTAGTCTCTGTAGAAGGAAGAAAAATATGTTAAAAGTTGATGTTTTTCCTCCACCAAATAAATTTAACCCCCAAAACATATCATAGGTCTTTTAACATGCTTCTAATAAGAAGGCATTTTAAAGATTAGACAGCCCTGAATGTGAAAAGCATATTTTGAAAATGGAGCAAAAATCTAAAATAATAATAAAAAGGTATGAAAATATTTGAAATGTGTAGTATCCTAAAAGAAAGAATTGTTTAGAATGACAGAGTGATCAAAGAAAGGGAAATATGAGTAAATATGCCCTTACTCTCAGCCACACGAGCTATGGCAGGACATCCTGTAGAAAAGTAAAAACTTCAGATGTTTAATCAGGGTAGGTCCCTTAACAAAGTAAAGTGATGAGTACCTTTGGCTTCTGTAGAATGAGGTCTGTTTATATTAGTCTAAAAACTGTTTGCCATAAGAGAGCAATCCTACCTTGCCCTGTATGAGCTGGAATTGAAGAATCACATCCCCTAAATTGCTCATAGTTTTACACTGCCTGTAACATTCATGGCTTTTTCCTATCTTATCAATACTAACAGGTACAGGAACAGTTAAAATGCCTTGTGTCTAGGGAATAAAGAACAGACTATGGTGTTTATAGTTGTAAGCAACTCTGGCGTAATTATACCTCAGTAAAAGTGCAAGCCTTTAACCACACCATGGGCTCATATCCTATCATGGGAATTCAGCAGTCTTTCCATTTAACTTGAAAGAACTGGACATTTAACATCGCCCTTAGATTGTGCACTGAGACAAGAAGAGATTAAGAACGTTTTGAACATCAATTACTCGTGAGGTGTCCACCTCCTGTCACAAACAAAAACAATTTGTTGCATTGTCTTGTAATATTTCCCTGCTCTTCTCCACAGTCCAAACCTGCAATGTGAGATGCATGAATGGCGGAAGCTGCAATGAGGAATCCTGCCTCTGCCAGAAGGGTTATACTGGAACATACTGTGGACAGCGTAAGTACTTGCAACACCTGCTGTATACACGGTGAGCTGGAGGGCAAGGCTGGAGTCATGTAGCCTCATGAATAGAGAGGTCACCTTACACGTACTGATGTGCTGTTTGCAGCTCACACTTTGATGTCCTAACTTCATTCTCCTCTCCCTTGGAATCTCAGCTCACTCTCATGAGCAGACATGTTACATTTGTTCTGCCTGGCCTGGCTGTTGATGTCAACACTCTGTGCAGCTGCACTCCTGGTTCCCCACAGCTGCAGATCCAAACCGCCATGTGGCATGTAACAGTGAGCACATCCAGCCACTGCTGCCCTTAGCATGCTGCTGACCTCAAAGTCACGACCTGCTATGACTTGCACCTTTTTCCCTGGGGTATGCAATGAGTTTTAGCTTGAGGGAACTCATGTCAGAGACACTAAGGACATTGCCTTTGAGTGCACGTCTCCTGGCTCTCAGCATGAGTCCCCCATGCCAGGAAGAGCAGTTGCAGGCTTTGGTGATCATCCCCTGTTGTTCTACAGTGGACCATGCTAGCCGGAATTAGGTATCATTTTTCTCTAAATAATTTTAGAAAAACAGCACATTCTCTGGGAATGGACTTTTTGTGGGAAACCTTCATTTTAGCTCAAATGAAGCCTGCTTTCAATTAGAAGAAGAAAAACCAAACCAAAAAAACAAAAACAAAAACAACAACAACAAAACAAAACAAAAAAAACAAAAAACAGGAAAAAAACCAAACCCCCCCCCCCCATTCATAAACTATACTTGGTTACATTTTTGGGTGCTCAGTTTTTAGTTCTGTTTATGTGACAACACTGAGTTTCTATAGGGAAACCCCGATGTAGTCAGATGTAGTTATTAAAAGAAATTTTATGACATTTTATAACTTGTTTTTGTATTTTGTCAGAGCATCTATACCTTTCATAGGGAGAAACTGGATTTTTTTCCACTTAGTTCCCTATGAAAGTCATTTGGCAAATTTAAATTATTGCTCGTGCATATTGTAGAATAAACAACCGAACAACTTAGTTGCCATCTTTAATAAATATCTAGTAATCACGTACTCACAACAGTTTTAAAAGAATGTCTGATCAAGTGGAACTTTTCAGGCAAATTTCAAATCACTGTATGAATGTGAGAAACTCTAAAGTTCTCAGTGAAATCTATGAGAATTTTCTTTAAGATGGGCAAAACACCATATTTCCCCTAACTTTATCCTCAGCTACAACTGATTCATTCTTGCTGAAACTTTCCAAAAAGTTCAACTGAAGGCAGACACACCATATGGAAAATTTCATTCTGGACAGCTAAAGCTTGGGAAAATTATAAGTAACAGCAAACCAGGATTTATAATGGAGCATGCTAGGCAACCTTTATTATGTGCTGCTACCAGCTCCACCTATAATATCCTCAGTAGAGTCTTCATAATGGCTCAGATATTGGCAATACATCACTGATAGGGTGGGGAACAGTGGAGAGTCCCATTGGCAGCATTCCAGCAAAGCAGATTTCAGCTTCCTCAGCTCTACAATGGGTGTAACCTTTGAAAACCGTGATACACAGCAGCACCTGGCCTCTGTGCTGCTCAGAGCTTGGCCCTAAACCAGTGAGGGCCACAGAGCTATCATAGAAGATTGCTGTGGACCTCACCTTTCAGGTGAGATTATATTCTTCTCATGGTCAATGTGCCAGCGGTGTTGGGCAACTGAGTAGCTCAACGAGTGAAAATTTGTATGGTAACATTAGGAAATGTCATAACATTTGGACATAACAGTCCACTACAACTGCTGAGATTTTAATAGATCAATGGCATCCTGCCCCTCTCAGCCTCTCACTTCACTCTCTAAAGTACTTGATCTTGTGCTGCAGATGAGTGCTGACCGTCTATCATATTCACACATAAGAGAATGCCAGCTGGTGTGGGTGTGGTGAAGAAGACATCTGAAGAAGATGGGTATTTCCAGCCAGTGGTACCACACAGCTGCTACAACCAGATCTGAATTGTTCACAAAGAAAAACGGAATTTCTCTTCTTGACTTTTCTCAGGCTTGTCTTCATTTACCTATTGCTTACAAAGGGACTTCCCACTCCCGTTCTAATCCCAGGATCTCCCAGAGAGGCTGATAGAGTAACTATGATTGCTTTAGTCTTGAGCAGCCAGGGGCTGCAGTTCCCATTCCTCCTCCCCTGCCCTTGGCTTTTATGCTGATGCTGTAGCCTGAGCAATGGTGATCTGAAAGGAATAGAAGTGGTCTCCTGCCATCTGAGGCCAGTGAGAACAAACCCCTGCAGGCACCCACCATATGACAGAAAATAAAAGTATAGCCTGTCCATGGCAGAGGTACCAGAAGAGGAGTGCTGGAGCAGACAGATTCAGTAGAAGGCGGCAAAAGATGTAGCCTCTGATTTTTTTTTACCAGTCCAAGGAAAGGAGTTGGAGATTTTGCTCTGTAGGAGGAATGAGTGGCACCCCTCACTTAGCAGTGGCTCTCACCAGAGTCCCAGCTGACCGTGCACACTCCATCTAGCTTGCTACCCCAGCCTCTGGGGAGGAGAGACAAGGCAGAGAGACCCTTTGGGTCCACAGTCCCTCACAAGATGTTTGCTGGATTATGAGTGTTTCAGAGGCAGCTGTATGGTTGCTTTGAAATAGCAGGACCTAAAAGCATTCATTCTCAAATCAGTCAAGAACATTTACCTTCCAGATCCTACCAGCTGGGCCTTATACATGTCTCTACCAGTTTTCTCTAGAAAGTTATTTCTGTCCTGGAGAGCATCATCTCCTGATACCGCTGCCAACCTGCATGAATGCATCTTACCAGACTGTTAGGAAATGACGAGTTGATGCCAAAGCCACCTAAAATGAGCACTAATGCTATGCCAGAGTGTTTGATCCATCCATCCAAGTGTTTCTGTGCTTACCAGGGAAAGCAAGACCACCATGTCCTGCTGACTGCATATATGCTGGAGTGGTCAGAACAACAGGTTTGGTTTATTGTCCTGCTTTACTTTGCAAGGCAAATACCCCCAGCTTGCATTGCATACCTGATTGCCACTTGTTTCTTGACTCTGTTTTTCACCATCCTTTTACTTACCTTTCCCTGCCCCAGTCTCCTCCCAGATAAACAAACTGTCTCCAATCAACTTCGCCTCGTTTGTCCCAGTTTTGTTACATCCGTGCCCAGATTTGGTGTTTCTGATGTTATTACTGATGCATTCCCAGCCTTATATGATATTACCAATACAGTTACCCAAGTACTGCTGGCCTTGTAAGACCTCCAAAGCTCCCTTAGAAGTCCACATTACTGCCTCTCAATTATTTGTGAAGTTTGGCAATTTCTCTCTATTCCTCACTTCTCAGTAAAACCCAGCCAACCCCCATGATGCATCTGTAGCTTCCTTCAGCAACTCACATTCCTAGTTGTCATGACCAGCAATTGCTCATGTCACGTGCAGAGGTTTTTCAGCTAGCTCAGCCTCAGCCCAGGGCCTAATCAGTGACAGTGTTTTGCCTTTGCTCCTGTCATGTTGACTGCAGACTTTCAACCAAGGGTAGCAGGCCTAATCTTAAGTCAGTGAATGCTTGTTTGCTGCAGTGTCAGTGTGCTCATCAGACTGGCCTCTGGTTCTTCTTTGCTTCAGGTAGGTGGAATGGCTGACTAGTTTCTTCTCACAATTCATTATTGTCCTGTTCCTCTCTCCTTAGATTTAAACGTTTGCCTTTATGTAGTTTCTCATTTATATCAATTCATCTTGACCTTGACATTTAAATCCTGAGGCTGACTTGAATGAGCTGAGATTCCAGAGCACAGGAAATCCTCTCAAATGAAATGAGAGTTTATAGCCTTTATATAAATTGTTTCACTCACAAACAGGAAGTCATTTTCCAGAAAAAAAGATACCAGACTTTTCTCTGTATGTTCACTACGTGGAGGAGGTTTTTGACAGGTGGACAACACAAAGTAGGTGATATTCCAAGTCCTCCCAGCACCACAGAGCTCACGCTACAGTTTCACTGAGAGCAGAAATCACTGATTTCTATTTCTGTTTCTAAACAGCTGTCTGTGAAAATGGCTGTCAGAACGGAGGTCGTTGCATTGGACCAAACCGTTGTGCGTGTGTCTATGGATTCACTGGCCCCCAGTGTGAGAGAGGTAAGGAACAGATTTTCATATTATCACTGACAGAACATAGGATCAGAAGTTGTATAGTCAGGCATATATGCTCTGGATACTCAGTTCTGGGTGAATTTCTGTTCGATTCCCCAACCTGATGATACAGCCCTTAATAACAACCTCATGCCCAAAGCACTCCCTGGGATCCCTGCTTGTTAAGTGTGCAGGACGTGAAGTGCCTACTGACTGCATGGCTGTTCTGTGTCTGTGGATCCTCCTCACCCCACATGTGGCACCGTGTAGCTGTTTGTTAAACATCAATAAATCCTTGTGCTCAGTACAAAAGGGGTATTTTTCTCTTGGGCATTTCCCTGCTTCTTGTCTTTATAACCCAAGTGTGGCTTAGAAATGCCAGGACGACCCTTACCACAGCATCCTTATAAGGGAAGGTGACACCATCAGCCTCTCCCTAGACACTAAGAGAGATGGGAAAAGAACCATAAGCTGAAACTTTCAAACGTGCCAGTGTGGTGGATTGACTCCATCCAAGCACCCGTCTTATGTCTTGGTCATTCCCCTGTCCCTTGGAATGAGGAGAAGATAGAAGGAAAGCAAAAGAACTCATGGATTACAATATTGTCAGTTTAATAAGCAAAGCAAAAGCTGCATGTGGAAGCAAAGCAAAATAAGGAATTCATTCCCTACTTCCCTTTGGCAGGCAGATGTCCAGCCACTTCCTAGGAAGCAGGGCCTCAGCACGTGTAACGGTTGCTTGGGACGACAAGAGCCATAACCGTGTTATTTTCCCCCTTCCTCCTTCTTTTTCTGAGGCTGAGCACAACGTCATATGGCAAGAAATATCCTGTTGGTCAGTTCAGGTCAGCTGCCTTTGCTACGTCCCCTCCCAACCTCTTACCCAGCCCCAGCATACTGTACTGGGAGTGAGGAGCAAGGGGCTGGAGAAAAAGCCTTGATGCTGTGCAAGCGCTGTTCATTAACAGCCAAAACATTAGTGTGTTATCCACACTATTTTAGCCACACGTGCAAAGCACAGCAGCATACAGGCTGCTATGAAGAAAGTTAACTCAATCCCAGCCGGACCCAACGCTGCCAGCTAATTTTGGTGCCCATCTGGAGTCACCTTGAACCAGATTTGCAAGACTCTCAGAGTTCACTGATCCTGCTCAGGAGTGCAACTACTTCTCATTGCAGCTCCTACAGGAGAGTGATGTCTAAAGAGTTAGGGACTACATGCAGTTAGGGGATCACAAGCAAAATGCTGGTTTAACGACTTGGCCAGCCTGCACGGGAACTCCATCAGACATACATAGACTGCAGTTCACCAGGCGAGCATCAGCTCCCATATCAGTAAGACCTTTTCTGCAGCCTCCTGGGTCTTTCACTATATAGAATCAAACTCATGCGGCAATTCCCTGAATTTGACATGTCCTGTCTGCTGCAGGAAACCATTTCTTTGGGATGTAGGAGATCAATAACATGTACCCTCAAAAATGAAAACTAATGATGTCGCCAATGCTAACAGCTATTGATTTTCATAAGAACATGGACCTCTAACGCAAAAAGTTGATATTCCAACCTGTGAAAAGTTATTTTTCTGAGTTAGTACTATATTTATTTGAAAATCTTGAAAACTATGACCAGCACTTAAGGTTTTCCTTGAAGGAGCTTTATTTTAGTAAAAATGTTTCAAAGGGAAACATTAGCCAGCTCTATTTTGTTGTAAACCACCCACAGTTTGGTGCCAGCTGCTCATCCAGTATGAATCAAAACAGCTTCACTGAGAACCACAGTTTTCACCAGCTAAGAATACGGCTCTAAGTGACACGCGGCTTTGCTGTATTTCATCCAGCCAGCATGTGCTGAGCGACTAGATCAGATTTACATTTGGGCAGTGTGGGTATGGCTGAGGTTTTGGCTCTGAGATACAGATTTTCTCCCTTTCCTGTTGGCTTAGGTGGACGTCTCACGACTGCTCTGATATGATGTTGGCAAGGGCCAGAGTGGCACAGAGCAGAAATGAAACTGAAACACCAAGCTGAAGTGCAAACTCCCACAATTAACATCAAAGTGCCCTGGAAATATTCTGCTTTCCTAACCTCTCACTTTCCCGAGACTGGGATAATTCTGTTTAACTCCCTGTCCAAGGATTGGACTGTTCTTGCCTTTAATGCTTTTTTTCCAAGTTGGGGATTTTTGGCAACCTGATTTAGAGGGTGAGATAGGAATAACAGTTGGTTTCCGGTAGCCCAGGCATCAGTCAGTCCCGCTTGAACAGCAGCCAGCAGAAATATGCAGAACTCAACATAGTTGTGCAGTGTTCCCTGGGCTACAAAAGTATCTACTGAACTTCATGGTGCAGGTGCCCCATAAAAGGCCTCTGCTGTGGGGAGAGCTTCACATTTATTGGATGCCAAGAACGGAAAGCTCTTTAAAAGCCTCCACACACATTTGCTGAAGTAACCTTTCATTGTTCCAATCTACTCCTTTGTACTCTGCTGCAAG
The DNA here is from genome assembly GCA_013399475.1 of Chauna torquata. Taxonomy (NCBI): domain Eukaryota; kingdom Metazoa; phylum Chordata; class Aves; order Anseriformes; family Anhimidae; genus Chauna; species Chauna torquata. The sequence goes on from VXAL01008585.1 coordinate 86,317, forward strand.
CTCAGATGTTTGGGGTGCACTGCATTTATATATTCTTTAATCCCTCTCCTTGCCTTTCTCAAATACACACCCACACCCACACATTGCTTTAGTTATAGAAATGTATTATGACAAAAGCCTTTCTCTTTTGAAGGCTCGACCTTGCAAGCGTTCTTCCCCTAAAATCCTGAACATGAACTCCAGAACTATCTGTGGAGCCACTTGCTTTTTTCCTAGCTCACAGGTATCTGAAGTTGATATGGACACTGGCTGTGTTTGAAAGGAAACCTGGGAATTTCTTAACGACATTTCTAGATACAGCAATGCCAGGATGGGCTTGAAAATCCAACTAACTTTACTCTGTGTGCATGGTAGGAGAGAGGATAGGAGAGGGGGTGGGAGAGTCAGGCAAAAACGGGGACTGAGCAGGGGCAGACTTTGGAGACATCTTGTAATGTATAAAATTCTTTAAATAAAGAGAGGATTTTTTGAAAGCCTTTAGAGATTTGGTTTGGTCCAGACTTGTACTAAGAGACAAAACAAGCTCTCCAGCTGTGTATACACAGGTCTGCCCTGCCAAGACAAACAGAGCGCTTGCTTTGCTAAGAGATGTTAAAAGTTACACTTTTGAATTCAAAGAGGCTCCTGGCTGGGAAGTCTGTGAGTTTGCAGCCAGGTGAGGTGGTTGTGACTGACCTACTGGTAATCAGTAGTGTGACATTGAAGAACTTAACCCTTCCAAGGAGAAATTGAAGTCCTGTTCCATTGCTAGGCACATTAAGAGGAAGTCCCTAAGCACCAGACTTACTGGAGACATGGTCACTGTTGAATTTCTGTTCAGTTTCTCCTTTTAAAGCAGCCATGTTATGTGACATATTTACGAGCATCCTTGGAAGTCTCCAGTAACAGGAGACTCAAGTAGCAGTCTTGAAAGCAACACGGATCATCCATAACTCTGTTCAGCTCCGAGTCTCATTCCTAAACAGTTTTCTGAAGAAATGTTAATTCAAAGCAGAGCATAAAACCTACTGGCTTTGTCTGTAGGAAGTCCATATTTCAGCCTAAGACTCCATATTGATGCTTTCCTAGCATGGCTCCATAGGTGGTTGAGTACTCTGGAAATTCCTCAGATTCCTGCCTGTGTCTCCACAGGGAGAGAGCTTCCATTAATACCAGTTACTGCCTAGTGAGATATCGTTCACCTTTCTCCAGAATAGCTACTGTGATGTTTCTCTTGGGAGAATTGTTGTTCTAAATACTGCTCTTTAGCATTAGGCAATAACCCTAGCATCCTTCCTGGCTAAAAACTACAAAGAAAATACCAGGTAGTTTAAGCAGGCTTTGATTGCCTTCAAAAATGGTAACGTAATACCTGCAATGATTTCCCTCAGGTCTGTGCTGTGACATGTCTACTGACAGGAATAATCTGGGCTGGCAGATCAGATCACACTCAACTTGCAGAAGAGAGAACGTGTTGTAGGATACGTCTCCATCTCTCCCAACCCACTGTTGAAATGGGGCAGTTGGTTTGAAACACGGCTGGATAAGGTGGAGATTTTATGTTCTGAGCACAGGATGAGGCAGTATGAGGTCTGCTGCTCCATCCTGAGTCTGGCCCACTACTTTTGCTTCCCTGGGCAATTCATTACATCTCCAACCTGTTAAGTTCCTCAGTAAAATAATAGCCATTTTGCTGCAGCATGGGAACTGTGAGGAGTTACCAAAGGGTTGCAAGAGAGCTAGTAAGTCAAACACTAACAGTGATGAGAAAGCAACTGAGGCAGGACTGTGTGGTGAGACACAGCCAGCTGTACATTACTCTTGTCCAAGTTCCCAAATAAGCTGTCTCCAGGCTGGAACCGCAGTGTTAAATAAACCATAAGATGCCTCAGACTGAAAAACCGTGTTAAGAGACCAGTCTGTTAGGAAGGATGTACTCAGTCCAGCTCATACTGCTGTGGCTGGCTGGCTTCTGGACCAAGAGCTGGTTTGCCTCCAGCCAGCATGGGCACACTGGATATTTGACTTTGTGCTTTTGCAGGTGGAGATGCCACCTCAAGCTAAGAAAAAACACTATTTTCAGCCTGAAATAGAAGACAGAAAATGTGTGTTTTAAAGAGCCACTCATTATCAAAATTCACCAGTATCCATGGTTCAAGTATAGCAGAATCAGGCCAGATGATACCTAACATACCGGTGACACTGAACTGCTGACTGCTTGGCCTTGCAACCTGCTATTATGTTTGAGGGCCTGGTCTGTCTGCTCCTCTGCCACTCATCTGTGTCCCTACCAAAGAGCTCAGCAGGACAAGCCCCTTGAGCTCAGCACAAGCATAAGCAAGAATGCCAAGGGGTTCCCTTCACCCAGGAGAAATCTCTCTGGCTGAAGTGCCAGTCTTCCTCAGGGACACCTGGATAAAATGGTAATATTACTTCAGGAACAGTCTTTGGTGAAACACACTTCACAGCCTGAGGGCTGTATCCTCATCAGCAGTGCACACACTGACAGACCTGACACAGAGGGTATGTTCCTCAGCAGAGAAATCTTTCTTGTCAAATGTGACAACCTGTGAAAGTAGGGACCCAGGTTCTTCTGCTTAGTCAAGGTGAAGGAACTGAAAGATGAAGCAAAATCAATTCAAGCTGGGAAAAAAACAGATGTTTTTAACAAGGAGGCTAGTTCCAACTGGTTATCTTCCACAGGAGTGTGTTCAATGCCCCTGCACTACATTGCCTCACTTTAGACTCCCGTGGGGTAGATGTGTCCAGCTGAGCATGGCACCTCATGAAACCTTGTAGGTGATAGAGTGATAGCAACGCTGGAGGGCAGGATTCGCAGACCAAATGCAGACATTGCCTTTAGGATGAGTGTATACAGAGAGGTGATCAGTTCTGCAACAGACATCTGCACTGTAGATTTCTCTACATTGATTCAAGTTAATCCCATCCCTGGAATCTTCAGATCAAGATGCAAGATGCAGTAGGATTTTGGAAAGAGTCCCTGGTTGTCATACAGTGGCATATCTAATGTTGGGTTTAAAATCTTTAAATCCCAGAGCAGTATAAAGATAGTCATCTGTAGACTTCTCTCCGCTGCAAGGCACAGCATGTTGCCATTATCTTAGATTATTATATGTACAGAAGGTAATGCCATGCAAAGATACTAACTTGTTTAGAGGAACACACAGCTCCATTCGTACAGCTAATATCTGTGCCAAAGTGCTGGGGTTCTCAGAAAGACTCATTAGGATTGTACAGGCGCAGCTCTGTTGTTTCTAGTGCCATCACTGGTATGGCCATTAGCTGTTCCATTGCACTGTTGAAGGTCTGCTTTCATACAAGGGTTGGGGTGCCAGTTTAGTTAGTCAAGCACTGAAAATGTACCCATCTGTGTTGGTGAACAGAAGGCATTCAAAACTCACAGATCTATGAGATTACACACTCATTTTGGGCTTTTAATTTGATTTTATTTTGAGTTTATTTTGCTATAAACCATAAAAAGAGATAATTTATTTTTTACACTATAATAAACTGAGTTCCTGAACACTAAGCAACAGCTTCTGCTGCTGTACACTCAACAAACTACATGTTCAACAGCTCAGGGCTCCAGTAAGAGGCTGCTTTGTAATGGAAGCAAGCTAACTACCTTCACACTTCATTCAGGAAATGCTCCACTTCAGAAGTAAATACTGTAATAGCTAGGTACTCAAAGAATCTTAGCATCATTTCCTCCCTCTACTTGACATCTTCAGGGATGAAGAACTAGTAAATGTTGTATAACCCCAGCAGCCTTGGGTAACATGAACTCACATTACATCAGTGTTGGAGGAAAAGACTTAGTATAGAAAAAAGAATCAATCTGTGAGGAAAGAGGCCAATTCTATTTACAGTTTTCTTGAGCTTCAAAGAAAAAATGAAACATTTTAATGTCATGTCTCTGATTTCGCCCTCTTTTAAGTAGGAAAACAATTGTTGAAAAAAAAGACGTGTCTCAGGTGAAGGTGTGGAAGCCTCACTGAAGTCATCACTGTGGATGCCAGTTGCAGGCATTGTTACCATCAATGAAAGCATGTCTTCTTTTATTCTGCAAAAAAAAAAAAAAGATTTTTTTGATAAAATTCTTGATCTTTGTGGAGAACTCCCTAATACTTTACAGCATCTCTAAGCTTAGAGTTGTGGTTGCAGAAGGGTCCTAAAACCTGAAGAACTCAAATGACTCTTGGACTTCTGCGAACAATGGGGAAGAGGAAAAGGCAGCCATTTGTTCATGTAACTGTCTGTAGTTCCTATCATACAGCTCAGAAGGCCCTTGCTGTGTCTGCATGTCTTCTTTTGATGGTGCAAGGTTTCCAAAAGGTTAACCAACAAACTCATGGGTGGTGTTTTTCAGTGCAAGCACTTCTGGGCTGATCTGAAAACCATCCTTGCTCTTGGAGCCTTGCGTATCTGTTCCCAAGTCTCATATCCCAGAGAGAGCGTGGTATGGAGGAAGCCTCCAGTTCTGGATGTGTCAGAGATGCCAGGCAAAAATGATCCCAAAACTGCAGTGTGACAATGCAAATGAAAAATAACATTTGTGTTTGAGTCATCTACTTAAATGTAGGTAAACAAGGAAAGCAGAGTTTAAGAATCCTAAACAAAGGATTTCACTTTTTGTTTCTTACTCAAAGAGGGTCGAAAGCTTCAGATGACTTTGCACACCAGCTGTGGTCTGGTCTGGCTGTTGTGCCCCATGCTGGCTTACAGTTTGTGTTGGTGCAGAGAAGATTTTCTGTGACCAGGATGCTCCATGTAGGATTCCTTCTCAAGAGACCTTGTATTTTGTCTTCCAAAGACTGGGCTGTGCATTACATATAGGTGTTGTGTCCTTGGACACTGTTTCTCTAATGGATGTTGGGCTGAGAAATATAAAACTCAGTGTTGCTCCTGCTAGATAACTACTTCTCAAAGTCCATGAACAGCCCAGAAGGGGATTGTGTCCATGTGTAAGGATAATAGCGAACTTAAAACTGGCACCCATTTTCTGAGTTCTGGCTCTTCATTAGCCAGTGCATGAAAACAAATTCCTATTGCTGCACACAGTGTTGCAAATGTGAAAAAGAGTAAGGACTAGAACCACAGCAAGTCCTAGACATGCAATATCACAATATCCATGGAAAAGGTGGTTAGTAGCTCCTGTTCTTCCCTTAGTCCTCATTGCAGGACTGCTCTCTTTCCAAAACCAAAACTAGCACTGGGTTGGGATGAAACGAAAATGCTTCCAAACAGCAGCTTCTCACCATGTCTTACAAAGATACACTGGTGTTTTCAAGGGACTCTTTATTTCTTCTATCTTTTTTTACAAATACACCAAGAAGTCAACCATTGAGTGTGGAGATAAAAAGGAGAGCAGGACACGGGTGTTCAAAAATTGCTGTGCTTTGGCAGATTAAACACATGATAAAGAGGAAGTCTAACAGCTTGTGTGTGGGCCTTGATCCTGTTCCATGGCAGTCTTGGTCAACCTTTTTGTGGCAGGTCTCTAGATGAAGCCATAGCTGCACTCACTGAAGAGCAGATCATGTTCTGAATACCTAATGCTTCTCCAAAAGCACTGTAAAGTGTCAGGACCTTGGCATATAACCAGAGTGGGCAAAGAAGGTCCCATGCAGTGTCAGAAAGAAAGGGCCACACAGTCTTCTAGTAAACAAGACATGGTACATGTGGAAAAGAACAGAGAGTATCTAAATCACCAATTGATATGTTTTACTATTGATAATGTGCCTGTTTTCTTCTTTCATCTCCATTGTTCTGCATATATCAAGATACAACTTTTTATATTTTAGCACATACATAACATGAGGATCTCCTTTGATGTGCACTCAGTATTTCTGAGTCTCCATGATGTGTCTGTGTCTATGTTTGTAGATTCTTCAAAGTTTCAAAAGGATTTTGATTTTTTTTTTTTTTTTTTGGCCTTTTAGACCTTGGTTCCTCATAACTTATATCATTCCAGTCTTAGAAGAAATCTCCATTTACAACAAGTAAGACTAATGCAAGTCCTGAAATTAGCATATTTTCATATGCTATATCAATTTCTCAAAGATCCTTCCTGTATAGGACGACAGTTCCTTTCATCCTCCTAATTTTTAGGCAGACTTGTGGCATTTATCTAACTGCCACTCTTATCTATTGTCCTGAAATATTTAAGCACTAGAAGAGTTGCTTAAGGAGCTTGTGAATTTCCATAACTGCAGATGTTTAAGAGCACGTAATTCTAATATTGGTTAGATCTAATTCTGGTAGAGTCAGTCTTGTCTAAGGGAAAGAGAAATCCAAAATGATGTCCTACATTCCCTCCAGCCGCAGCTTTTCTAGTGACAGACATTCCATGCCATATATAAACAGAATGTGATCCAAACATCATCTTGTAACATACAGATGGATGCTAATGAGTCTGTCAGCATAAACGGCACTTTGATCCACTCAGATTTCCAGATGGTGGGAATATTGCAGAATATTCCATTATTCTTGCTTGTAAGGCCTCTCCAACCCAGAGAAGAGTTATTGAGTGGCTTAGCCTCAGCTTTTCTGCTTCCTCTTCATAATAACCTTTTTTCCCAAATTTTCGGTTTAATTTGGAGGCTTACGACAAAAGAAGCAGCTACCCAGGATGTGTCTGATCCCCTCATGTACATGCAAAAGCCCTGACAGGAAGCAGCCAACAGTAAACATGGTCCCTTTACTCACTCCTTTCTAACTGAGGTCATAGTCCTGAACTTCCAAAGTGCTGCTCTTAGTGAAATAGCCAGTAGAGCTGTACACATTTCATACCTTCATCTAGAAACTGCCCCAGAGACCATGCATACAAGAACATATGCCATGGTAACAGAGTGGACCACAAACTCTTCACAGAAGTTCAATGATATCTGAGATAACTCAGAAAGGTCTTTAATCTCAGCCTTTACATTTCAGAGGAAGATATGTCAAATTTATTAATTTGAGGTGCCTAATAGGATATTTGTTCTGGGGATAAATGTCAGCTTGGAAAAAACTCCTTCATACTACTTATGGCTGTGCCTGAGGTCCGTGCACATTGTGAAACTGAGCCCCAGTCCAGTTGCTCTTCTCAAAGAAGTCATGTGGGAAGATATACAGCAACGATACTGGAGGAATGGAGAGATCCCAGAAACATGGACTGGGATGTGGCTCCTCCTATTTGAAAGTATTGGGTTTGTACAGCTGAGACCATGCAGCACTTTGAAGGGATGAGCAAAGACTTGAACCCAGCACTGGGGACCTGGTGAAAGAATGGCTGAGGGGAGGGAGAGGTGATCTTCCTGTTGCACTTTTCTTTTTATTTCTCTGCACTAGGGTGGATTTTGTTAGGACAAATGGAGCTTTGGTCCCATGTTTTGAAGGAGTAGGAGGCATGACACTCAGTTTATGCTGTGGAACAGCCTTAGCTTTTGTCTTGGATACCCTCTGTGCCTCTGCCTTGCTGACATCCCTTGTTGACTCAGAAAAACACTGGGCATGGGTGGAGGAGTGTTCAGTGAACCATATTAATATGAGACTGAACTGAAATTCACTTTGCCTGGCACTCCACAGGCATCCCCTGAGCTGAAGGCTGTTCCAGGGTTTCATGAGCTCTTATTCATTTCTTGGGTTTCAGTTTTTTCGGATAGGAAAAAACAAAGGGAAAGCACTGGCTACTGTGGCTCATTTCTGTCATGCCCATCAAAGCTGTCTGAGCGGTGTGAGTACAGTACACGGCTGAGACACGAATCTGTCTCCACCCAGCAAGTGGTTCTTCCACTCAATTCCAGATTAAGTTTGAGATTACTGCAAGCAAAAATCTTATAAAGAAATGCTTTTGGCAGTGGTCAAGATTATTATTATTATTTTTCTCCCAGATGAGTTTTTTAATAGAAGACTGTGTTTACAAAGAGATTTCTCATCCTAGTTTGAAATGAAGCATTCAGCTGATTTTCCTAGCACTCTGATAATCCAGATGGGACGATGTAAAACAGAACTTGTAGCAGAGATGTATGGTAGTGTTCCTTCTACTCAGCCTGCCTCCAAAGGTGAGGCATGAACTCCCATTTTTCTACATTGTGATAGATTAAGCACTTTGGTAATCAAATGTAGTCTGGAGAGTAGAGATTGCTCTGACTTCAACTACTATAACTTGTAGTATGCTTTTATGCAGAAAGGTCTGGCAGAAACTTCACCGTGAGTGGAGTTTAACTCTGTATTGAATTGTAGCTTGCTATTTTCCTCTTGCAGACAGGTTTATTTGATAAGTTAGTTATAGTCCTGGGAAACCACATTTCCCTCTGATCTCTGCAGAAAGCCAGTCACAGTCGGTTGAGAGTGCTGGCTGGATGTAGACACAGCCTGCATTTATAATTTTGCTGCATGCCCATGGGCATTATGGTATAATCTTTAAAGAGATGATCGCATACTACTTTTCCCCCTGTGAGAGGTGGGGCAGCGCTCCCAAAGTGTAGCTATTTAATATTGTTGTTTTCCACTTCGTATTCAATATGTGGCTCAGTTCACTGTGCCCAGGAGGACACTGGAACAATATGGGTTGGGGCTTTCCAGTCTGTGTAGCTGGCACCTCATTGCCTGCTCTGGGTTAGGCAGGAAGGAGACTGTCATATCTTCAGACTCTTCATCATTCTTGGATGCAGTGACCCATGGCTTTCGCTCTCATTCTCACTGCGGGAAGGGGTGTCCACATGTCCAACAGAGTACCCAGGTGCTGTTTAACCTGCTGCTCAGTGCATGTGGGAGCAGAACATCACTGGAGCAGAAGATACCAAGGTTGTGAAGTGCCCTGGTTTCTCACATAGCTAAATCCCAGGTACCAGGGCATCCTCTGAAGAGCAGATCTAAACACATGGCACGTTGGAAAAAATGTGCCGGGTTGCCTGGGCTCCCCATTGCACATTGCATCTGGTGACCACTAGCCACTCACGGGGACTTGACATCAGAAATGGTCCTTGTGGAAGAAAACTGGCAAGAAGATAAATGCCTGGTCTCACATTTCACTCAGATGTGGAGACTCCCTCTGCAAGGGCTGTAAGCAGCCTCTGCTAGCTGACTGTGAGGAGTGCAATGCAACACTGCATCACAGTCGCAGGCTCAGTGAAGCACGTTTGGAGGTAAACACATGAATTGCTGCAGTTCCATTGCACTGAGATCAACCCAAGGACGATGTGCATTAACACTCTGTTGTCTGCAAACCCATGAAGATAGAAGAGGAGGAATACAGACTGGCAGGAGGGGCATTGCTTGGCCCACATTTACTCAAGGCCCTTCGGCAGTTCTAGAAATGGGCACTCAGCTCACAGTGGCACAGCAGATCCAGGCTTGTCCAGCCGAGCAGGGTCCACACACCACATTTGTGGCTGGGAGTTGCGGCAGTGTGCTGTCCTGCTCCTCAAGAGCTCAGGTAACTAGAGAGAAGTCCAGGAGCCCCTGCAGAAAAGCCAAACACCTCCTCTATATGGACCGGGATGTGAATACAGGGTAGACTGGCTGAACTGAAGTCCTGTCATCACCATTTCCCCTCCTGTACCAACCATTGCCTCCTTTCCTAAAAGAAGGTATACTAAAAGTTCACTGGAGGGAAAAGCTTTTTAATTCCACATGAATGGATGAAGTGACTAATTCCTCATGGGGAACACCAGCTTCCCTTTCCTGTCTTTTGGCTTAAATCAGAAAAAATATGCTTTGGAAAAAAAAAAAAAAAAGAAAGAAAAAAAAGCAGTTTAAATTTTTCTCAGTTTCATTTCAAATGATCAGACCCCAAGAAGCCATGGGTCAGACTCTGCCCCAGTGACACAGAGACTGTGCAAGGTCACACTTTCACAATTTGAGTGGTTTGCACAGCAGTAAGTGGGCTTTGTATAGGGTTATCCAGCAGTGTTTGTCCACAAGCACTGAGTAAATAGGACTTGGACAGAGCAAGTGATTTTATCATGCTGGGAACAAGGTGATTTACAAATAACAGGTCTGAGTATATCTGAATAGCTTATTCTGGTATCTCACAAGATAAGTGACCTATGTTAGGTGTTAGAAAACAGTGCCAGTGCTGTTACAGCTTCAGTGCTTCATCGGGACAAAGGATGATTTTGTGGTCCATGTCTTTGGGCTGCCTTCCCATACTTCCTACTGAGCTTCTTCCACTCTGCGAGCAGTCATTGTGGATGACAGTGCATTACTAGGCTGGGAGATATTTTTGGGCCATCTCTTACTCCTTATACAGTATGGCTGCTGAATCCTGTTTCACTGAGCTGAGCTCTGAGGACTCATTTTCTGCAGTCATCAATCAAATTGTTAAGGTTCCCCTTTTTGCGTATTTTTCACAGTCTGCCCAATAAATACTCTTCCCATTGAATGCAGAGAGAAGACAAAGCCTGCTGAAGTGTACTGGGACAGGAAAGATGATAGGGTGTAGTGATTCCAGTTTCTTTAATTGAGTCTGAAAAGAAGCTAGTAACATGTTATTTGTGCCTGCTTTGTCACTCCTGCGACTTCTTCCTTCTATTTCAAGATATTTTAGCTGTGGATAAGCCTCTTCCAAAGGTCACCTTGCCCTCCTTGGCATAAACTGTGCACTGTATTGCTGCTTTTGAAATACAAAGACTTTGCTGAACAGAGCAACAGACAGATGACTGCAGCTCGTGCATGGTAACATTAATACAATCAGGCAAGATCTGTAAAACCAGCCACATTGTTTGGAAGTCCTCGCTCAATCATGTCCTTCTCAGCACTCGCTCCTAGCTCATTGTTCCAGAAGGAAGGTAGGCAAAGTCCACAAACCCTCTGCCCAAAAATACTTCCCACCTCACAGACACGCCTCTTCTTTCTGTACTCAGCCATGGAGTCCTATGGTGAACACAACCAGCAGTCCAGGAGAAATTCCACCACATTCAGCTCAGTTCAGCCCAACGCAGCCACCATCTCCGTATGTTCTTTCCCCCGGTATCCAGGAACCTGCCCATAGCCTTAATCTCTGCTAAAGAGATTGCGCCTCTGGGAGGTGCAAGGCTACCACCTGGGGCAAGTGTGTGTGGAGAGAAGAGTCCAGAGCTATTAAATGCCACCCGCAGCACCTCCATGTCTGCCTAACTGACCAGGCAGTGATTCAACACTTCTCTTCCAGGATGGAGAACATAGCATGGCAGTGCCAGCCCCCTGCTCCAACCCTCCCACACATTTCTACAACTGCTTGAAGTATTGGCCCCTTGTCATGGTGTGTGCTTTGTGCCTCAGATGCTGCTGGAGTGAAGAGCCCTTGGAGGAGGGTTGTGCATGGAGCTCTGTCTCAGGTTTCATCAGGCCAAGTCTTTGACAGGAAACTGTAAAAATAGGACAGGAAAACTTAAAAAAGTTCTCTCTTTACTATTTCCTTTGAATGTGTTTTTTCAGCACTTGGAATGTCTGGCCTTATAAACTGCCCCAGCCAGCTTTTTCTTTTTTGCAAAAGTCCAAACAGTTAAACGTCAGGAATGTGACTGTGTTTGTATGAGGTAAGGAAATGACTAGGTGGAGAAAGTATTCCATGAGAAAGGAGCCCTTTACAGAGACCCTCGTGCTGTTCTCCCTGCACCAGCCGTCCCGCCTCCCACCAAAGCTGTCATGGATGTACACAGCCTGAGAGGCTTAACAGATATTTAGAGCTGCACTATGTGCAGAGTCCTATAATCAATGTTCTAAAATCTGCATTTCGTACAATCGGAACACTTGCAGGGTATTCCGTAGACTTGTGTTTACTCCTTTCAGTTTGTTGTTTGGCTGGTGGTTTTTGCACAGTGATCCCCTGTGTACTCTCTATCCATGGTCTCTCTCTGAGTAGGGCATAAATTGCTCCATTTAGGCATTTAATTTGTAATTTATGAGCTCACCTGGCAGGTCCCTGAGAGCACAGCTGACCTTCTCTGTGGGCTGTCCAGGGAACACCCTCGTCATGGGCAGCAGGCTTTGCATGGGAATCTTTTGGGTAGAAGTTTGCATAGGAATCTGCCAGATTAGTGCCTTGTCTGGGTCGCATCGGCTCTTGCTCACTCCCAGGGCTGCGCTGACTGGCTGTTTGTCTGTGTGCTCTCTGCCCCCAAAGCCCAGAAGGTTACAGACGAAAAGAATTGCAAGGCTGTGCTCCCCTGGCCTGGGGACCAAGCCTCCTGCTGATGGAAATCATGCAATGACAATAGAAAAATAGATACCAGACTAGCTATCCACTGTCTTTGCTCCCCTTTACTGGGTTGCTGGAGCTTTTAGAAAGCAATGTGGAGCTCTGCCAAAGCCTGGGGTATGTTATAGTGACCTCATCACAGTGAGGTCTGTAACTCTCTGGGGAGTACTTACAAGCAGCGTTTGTCCTTACTGCTTTAAGAAAAAGCCTTCAGTAAAAGAATTGTTTATTATGAGAAGGAATTTGATTTTTAGCAAAGAAAATCTCTTCTTCCTTGCTGCTCTATTTATTTATTTTGTAAAGAAGGAATTCACGCGGCCCGTGGCCTGCCTCACAAGGGGATTCCAGCCAAATGGTGCCAAAGAAAGGACGGTCTAAAAGACAGACTGAGCGCAGAGGAGAACTCTTCAGTTGGTTCACGTTCCTTTCAGCCTGGAATTTGCAGAACTGCTTATATGACTGGGGTCAGGCATATTTGTGTTTCTAGGATTATGGTTTTAAATAGCAATGAAAGTAGTGTAATTGTTCTTGCTTTTGAATCTTTACCCTGAGATCTGAATTCCCATTACAAGCATTAATTTACATGGTGACACCCTGCTGGGTAGATGGATGTTATAGATGCGAGAAGCTTCTCTTTAAAAGTTCTTTGTCAAAAACTACCATTTTTTTTTCCCAAACGGACAGTAAGAACAAGTTAAAAAGGAGAAGTTAATTTAAAATGTCTTTTTTTGTTGTTGTTGTTTATTTTGTTTTGTTTCCAGAGAAAAGCAGTAATTTAAACTGGTTGTGAAATGAAGTTGTAAATATTTCAGGTTCAGATACTGTTTCAATTCAGCTGTCATAAAAAGCAATCTGAAGTCGCATTTAAAGTTATAATGGACATTTGAAAAATGCCCTTATTTATAGAAGTGTTCAGTTTGAGAGCTCCTTCAAAGAAATTAGACGTTAACATTTCCCTACAAAATAATGGCATGCAGTTATGCTGTATATCCCAGGGAAACATTCCCTACAAAAGATTTCCAGTGTCTTCATTTAGTATTGGGGAAACTTAGCAATAAAGAAGTGCCTTCCAACTCTTCTACATAAATGTTTGATAGTCTCAGAGTGGTAATATTGGATAGTCTGAAATAGATTATTCTTTTTAATGAGACCAAGCTGCATTTCTGGCAAAAATTGTAGCTGAGATTGGCAAAGAGTAGTATATCATTCTTTATTACCTCTTGTAGGAGGTGAGACATATTCTGGCAAGGTGAACTTGGGTGAAGTAGTGTAGACAAAGCCAGGGTGACATCCCTGGTCAGTGCAGCACCCCGGGTGCTGGAAGCAGGGCAAGCAATACGAGGCTTTGTGTGCTGGCTTGGCTGAAGCAGGAGTACTCGAACCCAGTTGCTCCACCGTAATGTCAGACTGTCCCACACTTTCCAGCAGAACTCCACGCAGTGTGTTGGTGAAGGCAGATGTCAGCAGCAACTGCAAAGTATTCCTCCACTTATGTCCTAGACACACTAATTTGGAAAGTGAAAAACGTCTGAAGGGGTATTTGCAGGAAGCTGTTTGCAAGTGGAATAGCATGGCTCAATGTAAGAGCATGTGCAATGGCTTGGATCCCACCCATTAACTCCCCAAGGGTTTGGGGCTTGGAATCATCAGGAATGACCATTTATTAGCCGTAAGGGTTCCTACAGATCTCCACAACAACCAGCCAAACATGGAAACTGGGAATGAGGTCTGTTCCTGTTACACTTCCTCTTCTGAGCACATCTGGGGCCTGTATTGGCTGCAGCATTAGGTAGATAAGACTCACTGTAGCCCCAGATTGACTGCGTCATCTGCAAAAGTCCGTGGTTTAGGTTAGCCAGAGCTTTAAAACCATACTGTCTCGGTGGGGTGGGGGGAGGTGAGGGTTTGAAAACAAAGAGCATAGCAAGGAATCAGATTTCTTGTGGTTGATGCAAACACTTAGATGCTTCAGCTCTGATTCTTTGGTGTGTTTTGCAGTTTGAGCACTCACTCCTTGCTGGCTGCTCGAGACAAGTATATGAATAGTAACCTAATCTAACTCCACAGTGATAAGAAGCCTACAGGCCGAGTACACTGAGCATAGTCTACTTTGAAATTAATAGGGCAAGAAAGAAAGAAAAATGAGACCAATGCTCTGATGAAGTTGATAGATGCTGGGAGGGAACCTGATGTCTGTCCTATAATGAGTATTTACTGTTTGCAAAACTATTTTTGGAGATGACAAGTCAAGCTGCAAGCTGGCATGTTGTTTTTCACATCTACAACTGATTGGTGAAGGACTACATATGCATAGCCTTGCTGTGTTAAAAATCTCTTCTGTAGAGCTGGAAACACTCTGACTGAAGTTTTTCTTCCTAAAATAAGGCCTGACGAATATTTCTTGTGGTCTCTTTAATGAGACCTTTACCTGCAGATGGAAAGATGGAATTCATGCATATTCTACCACTGGACACTGTTACTGTAAGGCTGAGTGAGCCTGTAAGAGGAAACAGGGAGAACTCTCAGCTTTCAGTGAGAAAGCACCTCTTCTCTGCTCTCCTAAGAAACACAGCAGCAAAGACTAAACTTCTAAAGCACAGCCACCTGCGACAAAGTTCCTGGAAGATGGGATCCTATATGTAGACTGTAACACAGCTTTAGACATCTCCTAAGTACACATTTTCTTTAAAAGATTTGATTGGTGCCTCATTAGATATTTAATAATTTGATCCATTAAAATTAGCAACAGATGGGAGCTGGAATGCAGGCAGACTTTCTGGACTCCAGACTGCAATTTCCTCAGCTTCACTCCCTCCAAGGAAGTAAACTACATATGAAAATTTATTTTTTTTGTCAATTATTTGTTTAAAATTGTGTTCTCCTTACAATTGCACTTTCATTATCAGTCTCAAGGAATTCTTGCTGCAGAGCATCTAGTCATGCTTCATCAGGATGACGCGGGAGGTGCAAGTTTACCCCTATCCTCTGGACAGTGCTGCCATGTCTCGTTTTTCGGTTATACATTTATGTGATCTGACTTTTAAGTCAATCAGAGTCCTTTGTAGATACATACCACAATGGCTTCAGACCTTTAAATTTAAATTTAAAGATTTAAATTGTTCATCTGTGTGGTTATTAAGAGCTCTCCTTGGTCTTTACCTCAAGGTTAAAAATTTGAGTAAGAACCTTTCAGTTTTATATAAAAAAAAAAAAGAAAAGAAAAGACAATGGGTGAGAAAACAACTCAAAATATGTTGGTTTGTTTTCTAGGAATAAGCTAGAACAAATTAAAGCATTAAACTTGGCATGGCAAGAAACATTAATAAGAACCATGTGCTTTGGTATCTTAAAATTTGGGTCAAAAAACAAACTATGACTATTTGGTAATTCACCATTGCAAACACAATACATATTTCTGTTCTGATTTCCAAACAAGCATGTTTTTGTAAGCTACTGTCACCTTTATACGAGTGTAACTTCGAAATCGTTGCCTTTTTTTTTCTCGAATCCCTCCTGCTGTTTATTTCTCAGTAACATCCACAGACCAAACTTCTTTTATCAACATTAATTTTGAAGTATGACTGTGCTTTCAGCTGCTCAAAAATACAAATAAGAGGGAACATTAAGCTGGAATTAAGGAATTATTGTGGTAATTGATTCTTTCCCAGAGATAGAGGAGGATTTGTTGTGTGGTTTCCAAGTAGCTTATGCTTACTCTGATGGCAGGTGGAACAGCTGTAATACAGAGGTACCTCACCAGACTTTACTTAGCACAGGCAACAGGAGTGAGGAAGGTACATCAGCACAGGCATTCTCAGTCTAAAGCCTGCAGTAATTTCCAGCATTTCCCTAAGATCTTTCATAGCCCAGGATAAAGGCACTCCGTCATGGTTTCATGCAAATGCAGGTCTGGCAGTGTAGCTGTCCTGCAAGGATACCCAACGGGGGAAAGTTTCCTGTCTCAAACCATCTATTTGGTGGTTTTCCTTACTTTTTACTCTTTGCATGTGTATGTCAGGATTTAAGAAGACAGCTGATTGCAAAGATCATGTGTGAGAAGGCATATATCTGAGAACTTGCAGACCAAGAAATGGAGTATGGACAATGAGCTTTGCTTTGTTGAGTGTCTATGGCATTCTAACATATTTCTGGAAATAGAGCTACTAGTCAGTAGATGCGTGTGCCACTACTGCTCATGGCTCACGATTTAGGTGTCACCACTTTCCACACAACTTTTTGTTACTTCACATGTCAAATCGAAATGTTTCACCTCAAAGATATCTGTGGGCTAATCCGGGCACTGATGCAGGGATTTGGGTATTCACTCAATTACTGATCCCTCCAGCATCAATATTCCCTAAGCAACTTTGCAAATCCCGTCCAGATTATCTGAAATAACGGGCTATTTGACCAACACCTAACTTCCTTGATGGTTAATGTGGAATTTTCTGGTCTGACAACAACATGGTTAAAGGTCCTTTTTCTAGCCACAGATCAAACACTTGCATGCATTCATATATTCCCAGTAGAAGGAAAAAACCTCTTGTTTAGGAATTTTGTTTCCCGGTGAATGCCTGCTGTGCTAATATCCCCAATCAAGGGTCATGAGAGCCCAGACAGTGGCAAAACCACATTCCTTAGTGCAAACAAGCCCTTCAAAATCTTATTGCTTTTAAGGAATAGGAGGAACCTTATTGGGAATGTGAAACAGTCTGGTTGTTTTTGCAGCATCTGGATTTTAAACATCTAGTTAATATTGCCAAGGGACCTGTAAGAGTTAAACAGAAGAAATGAATCACTATGTCATGTATTACTGCAGGAGGCTGCCTTTCCAGAGACTGTCAGAGAGCACAGAAATCCCTTTGTGAGCACCATTTACAGTAGACATCAAGGGGAAAGTTTTGGGAATTCTCTCCCAGAAGGTTTTGTGGGTGAAATCTAGGACTCCTACTCTGCAAGCCAAGTAGCAGCAATCTGACAGCAAGACATCTCCATCTCCGAATTGTTGCCCCATCAATAACTTGAGGGAAAATTCATACCAGAATTTTGTTGTCTATTATATGAAATAAAGGCAGAGTAACAAGGGCAAGAAATTAAAGGTGATGGCCACCTTCTGAGATTCCATATGCTGCAAAGTGCTGAATTCAGTGCTGAGGTTGTCCAGACAACTTTGTCTCTCCTCTCAATTCTCTTTCACCATTGACCCAAGGCAGATAGTAGTATCTGTATTCATCTCAGTGTCATAGGAAGGTGAAAGCCTAAATCCCTTACTCCCTTGATAGAACAGCCAGTTAAATTGATGGTCAAAGCTACTCAAAGTGCTACATTTCATTCTGGCATTTAACAGAATCCTGCTTCTAAAGCATGGGACTGTGAACCTCATTTACCTTTCACTGCGGTGTGTATGGGAGCTAAGACAATTCCAGCTTTTGTGTAATCTAAGTTAGTCAATGAGACTTTCTCTGTCCTGAGATACATGTCTGAGCTGGTGGAGGGAATGGTGACTAAAAGTCCACCACTCTAAACTGGGAGCACCTTGGCTTATGTGCTTAGACATACTTAATCTTTAGACAATTAAAAAGAGTGAGAGGAATCTGGGTGTAGTGCCTACTACTTCATCTCTCATCTTCGGTGATGTGTGATTTTATTGATTGACTGCCTAGATGGCTAATTTATATTTCAACACAGTGCAGGGACACAACAAGGAAACCAGCATCTTGAAACAAGCTCCTTTTTATAAATTTTGTTGACTTGGAGGTATGAGACTTGCATTTGCTGAGTATGGCAATGTGATATTGGAGTTCCTTGTTATGGGCATGAAAGGAGGTCCTTGGGGACTGAAATGTCATACTAACTTTGCCCGTATGTTCGTGTTATGTGGATTGCCAGGCCCTAAGGCTGTCCATGAGATGATTTTACTATGCCATCTCCATATGCATCTTCGCCCCTAACTAATATGAAGCTCAATTGCTTCACTGATGCCAGTGGTCCACAGAACAGGTGAACTTGCAACCCTGAAATCTCCCCTTTGCCTGACTTCGTGTTTTGAGTTCATTCTGGGGCCAGTGTTTAAAGGACGCTGACTCAAGACATGGAATAACACTAGTTCATGTGATGAGTCTGGGGGAGACCAGGAAGAGCTGTCTTGGAGAACCTCTAGACGATCACGTGAAACATGCAGCTGAAAAGTGGCCACCACCTCTGGTGCTAGTCCCCAGCTTAGTTTGAAATTTTTGTTCTTCTCATGATTGCATACTTTCTTCCAGAACTTGTTGACTCTGCACTTGAATGGCTGTGCTGGTAGGATGGGGAATAGATACTGTTTGTGTTAGAGGACCTTGCGCTTGTGGCTTGATCTAACCCATGATTGTTTTTGTTCTCCCTCAGACTATCGTACTGGTCCCTGCTTTAGCCAAGTAAATAACCAGATGTGCCAGGGCCAACTCAGTGGGATCGTCTGTACCAAGACCATGTGTTGTGCCACCATTGGACGGGCCTGGGGTCACCCATGTGAGATGTGCCCTGCCCAACCTCACCCCTGCCGCCGAGGTTTCATTCCCAACATTCGTACTGGAGCCTGCCAAGGTAAGTGCCGTGAACATGTAAGAGGATATTCCCTTATCCATCCTGATGTGTGCTGAAAGCCCAAGTGATGGATGACTGCCGGAAGTCCCAATACAGAGAACAGCTGTTTGTGTGAACTTTGCTAAATCCATCATTACATGTCACAGAGCATCACCATAGACCTTAGGTCTCCCATGTGACAACCACTTCAGCAATGTTCATCATAAGTGACAAAAACTGCTCTGTGGACAGGACCAAGATAAGGGCATCCAAGAATGACACATTCTTACCCATTCCTGGAGGCCAAAATTTGGTCTCTTTAATCAAGACAATGATGCAGGGGAGAGACATGTTTGTGCCACAGGCAGCATGTTCCAGTTTTACCAGCAGTGCCCTGGGTCCCTTGCTTCACCCCTGATTTGTCTGTCTCACAGTGGAGAGCATTTTCAGCTGGAAATGTTCCATGAGGTTAGACTATTTCAGGGGAGTGTGCTGCCTTTAGTTAAGTTTCCAGAGGAAGTATTTGGAATTATTTGAATAAAAGTGGATGCTTCAAGTTCAGCTTTATCATTTTATTCCATTTTCTCTGACATAACACCTACTCTCCTTGTTGATTTTACTTCCACAAGACTTGTAAAATTTGTAATATTTTAATGTAATTAATATGCGCATATATATTTGGTTTTCTAACATGTTATAGTGTTTGTATTAAGACATCTAGATACATCCCAAACAAAATTGTTGGGAATTTCCATTCTGGGGTAATTTCAATGTATGGTCTTCCCCAGTCACATTCAGTAAAAAAGACAATTAAAATAAAATCCAGATTTTTTTCCTGAGGATCTATAATTCAATTTTCTGATCAACTCTTCTGCACACAGTGGTTTGATTGGTAGGCTCAGTGAATATTCTCTCTGCTCAACTCTGTTTGCATTTCTAAGATCATCTTAGCTCAGCTAAAAGTTCTGGCCATGCTATGGTTCTCAGGTGACATCCTCCATCCTGCAAGATGTAGTGAATCAGGCTAATGTTTCTCCAGGCTTAAAACTAAGTTACCAGCTGAGCCTTCCATATATCCTCATTCTGTGGTGCTGCTGTTGTTACTGCAACTTCTGTCCCAGTACTGGAACAGGATCAGCTCTTGTATCAGGTGGCTAGTGCTCTGTAAATTTTAATATTGGTTCAAAACAGAAGCCACATCTCCTTTGAGATCACACAAGCAATTAAAATGTACATAAATCACATGCTTAAAGGCTGCATTCAGTGTCCAGAACACTCAGGCAAAAGCATCAGAATGGTCCACTGAGCTCCAATCAGCAAATCTTGTTGGCAGCCTTTCTAGAGCCGGTATTTCTTCTCCCCACTGGTGGGTTGCAGGGATCTCCATGTAGAGTTGTATGAATTCCTTTCTGCATCTGCAACTAATTTGAGCCTTTACGTGTCATGATCAAAAACCAGCATTACAGCCCACATCCCACATTAGCCAGTGTCTGTAGGATAAAACTGGAAATGCTGACAACTTTCTTGCTCTCTATTGTAACCTGCATTTTATGGCCCCAATCTCTTCATGTGGGCTTGGACTATTTATGTATTGTCACTGTTACTGCAAACAGAACCAGAGTATAAATAATATCTGCTGCACATGAAAGTACTGGTTCTAGCAGTGAGCGATGAGACCTTCCGAGGTGCTTTGGAAAGCAGTGTCCCTGCACAGATGAGGAGATCATGGCTGCAGGATGAGCTTCCTGGGTCTAGGCTGAAGAGAGAAGCTTGCAGTCTGTAGGTTCCCCTCTCTGCCCTGCATCAGATGTTGCTCTCTGAAGGCTGCAGGGCAAACCATCTCTCATCTCCGACTCAGCCACCAACCTGGAATGAACCATGAGGGGGTAGCCACATTGATTGTGGCCTTTTCCTCCATATGAAGCTGGCTGCTGAGGCCGGAGATGTTTGCTTTGAAAAACATTACTATACTTTTCTCTCCCTTCTTGTTTGTGTAGATAAGCCAGCAATACCTTTATGGCCATTTTCTGTCCTTCACCTTATCAATAATGTAATCTGATGGGTAATTGCTTTAAAAAATGTAAATTCACCTACTTGAAGCAAAGGTTCTTATTTCTCATAGCATCACCTATTCTTTACGATGCCAAACCTTCATCTGTTGCAGTGGCTGTACTTTCTAATGACTCTACTTTTTTTTCCTGTAGATGTGGATGAATGTCAAGCCATTCCTGGCCTCTGCCAGGGTGGTAACTGCATCAACACAGTGGGTTCTTATGAGTGCAAATGCCCTGCAGGACACAAGCAGAGCGAGACCAGCCACAGATGCGAAGGTAAGACTGCAGACATCTATCTGCACAGCTTCACCAGGCTGCTCAGCACTGGGTTCTGGTGTATCTCAGAGATACACTCTGAGAACACAAGGGCATTTAAAAACCTGAGAATTTCTCTGCATTAAGGGCATCTCCAAGGCTGGCAAAGTAGAGATATAAGAGAGCGACCTTACCAGCCTTGATCTTAACTTCCAAGTAGGAGGGGGCAATACAAGCACCAAAGCATGTTAGAGAATGCACTGCAATATGAATTTCTGATCTGCTTATCTGCTTCCCAGAGTGCACGGCAAGAAAATGAAGAACAGATCTTACTTGATCTTCTCTTAAACTCAAAAAAGTGGTGTTTTTTTTTCTGTGGGTGTTTTCTGAAAGGTACTTTAGTGCCAACGCAAGACTCATTGAACAGGAGGGATCTCAGGAGGCCTCTAGTTCAACCTCCCACTTAAAGCACAGATAGCTTCAAAGCTAGGTCAGGTGGCTTAGGTCCTTTCCTGATGGAGTTTTGAACACTCAAAGCCTGTCCTTTTGGGGTTCTTGTCCCAGGCTGCACTACTGTCATGGTGAGTAACATTTTGGTTATATCCAATTGGTATTTATCTTTTTGCAGCTTGCAGCTTGTTGCCTGTAGTTCAATAGAGCAACCAGAAGGAGGGCAAAGTGGGTGGAGTCTGACTAGCTCAGATGGTGATGGAATAAGACAACCAGAAATAACATCATTGCACTGCAGAAGATCTGATTCCATAAGATGAGGATGCGGAGCAAGTAAATGCAGGGTTGTTTTACTGACTTGGTGATATTATTCCAAACTGACATGTTGGCTAGAACCTGAACTTTGTCCTTGAGTACAAATGAAAATTTGGTACAAAAGGTATGAAATGCCAATCAGAAGCATGGCTGTGAACATCCTTCCTTTTAGCCAGGGAGCCTGATACTGTCCCAGCCTCATAGGGGAAACGTACCTCCCTGTCTATCCAGGGTTGTCTGCCGAAATCCTGTCTGGCTCTGCACCACCGTACTGACCTGCCTGCTGGGCTGGACCTGGGGCAGTGTGTTATGCAGACTGTATGTGGGGGTAGGTACAATCAGCTGCATGTATGCACACCCTGGTAAGCTTCCCCAGGCCTGATGGACTTTGTAGGCATTGACAGCCAGCAGGAGGCTGATTTTCCAGGCTTCCTGGTTGCTTTGTGGGATGCACCTTGCTCGTCTTCAAATGAGTGGTAGATGGGAATGACATTTTCAGCATCTCTCTTGGAAATGATACAGCGTTTCAGGGGCACAGTTTGTGCCTATAGTTTGGGATGCTTTAAAATGTTACCACCTTAGTAGTAGCTAGGGAGCTACTGCAGCATGGAGCCAAGCAGGGGGGAACTGCCTCTTCTCAGCTTCAGCCTTACCCTGGAGCTGTGGGCAGCCTGGGGAGTGCAGTCAACTTTCAAACTCTCTGTCAGCTTATGGAGGGGAACTTTGCAGAAACTACTCTCTGCCCCTTCTTCAGCACAGAAGCTGGAGGAATTTAAGTGTTAATTACCTTCTAAAAGCATTTCAGTGGAGCACCCAGATGCCTTGACCGGATGAGCAGTCGCAGTTCTGCTCTGAGCATGTGAGCAAGCTGGTCTGCGGTGTCAGCAGTCAGATCCACTTGTCTGTTGGTAGGACTGCAGGAGACATAAAAGATCAGTCTCAACAGCTCAGCCAGGCCTGCTAAGGCAGTGTGGTCTGCCATTTTCAAGGGAAATACTTTCCGGGTGGTTAGGAGAGTTGCTCAGAAATGGCCAAATGACTTGATCCTTGGACCAGAGGACTAGTTTCATTTGGGGTGTAAAAAATTTAACTGTGTTAAAACTAGTTGTGATAGTTAAGGCAGAACTCTACCTGGAAGCCCCTGGAACTACCATTTCCTCTCTGGCTCAGGATAAATTGCACACTGTGCTGCTCGGCTAAATGCAGAACTCACACAGAAGCAGTGTCTTAGACACCTGTTCTGTGCCAGAGGACACACAATTGCATAGTAAAATATGGAGCACAGGCTAGGATTATGTACAGTCAATATGTTATTCACTGTGCCACCAATCTGGACACTCTTTATGCTATTTTGATAGCCTGGCTCCAGTTCCTTAAGGTCCAGACTCAGCAGCTCTTCTATCACCACTTGGAATGTCTCTGAGAGGTGTGCAGACCTCTATAACAAGGACACACTGTCCCCAAGCATTTTGCAGCAGTTCTTGTGCCTTGCCAGGCAGGCTGCACTTCTCAGAAGTAGAGGAATAAACATTTGTTGTATTTTCCAAACATCTGACAAATGAAAAGGAAAACAGCATTAAACTGTTCCTGCCTCAGTTATTAAAGCTCTTTCCCACATACCGTAATGAAACCCTGCTGGCCTGTGTATGCCATTTTAGGGATTAAATGTGTTTATTGTGCTGGTGTGACTGCGTCCCACCTAGCTGGGCTTCAGGAATTCCACTTGCCTTTCATTCCTCTCCAAAACTCTGTTGTAACAAAGACAAGGGATGATGAATGCACTAGAATCCAGATGTTTAACCTGGAATTTTTTTCCAGGTGGCAAAGTTATTTACGGTGACAGAACTGTAGGCAGCTAACTATTAGAAGCAGTCAGTATGGCAAAAACCCACCTCCATGTCACTGTCGGTTTGCAGCATACATTCTCCTATGGGGTTTCTCCTAACAGTCATTTCTCAGGCAAAAAACATCACTGCTTCCCAGTGACTGTTCCCATATCCCCACTCTCCTGCAATCCAGACATCTTTGCTAGTATCATTCCAGTAGTGTCTGTGCCAATGCATGCTGTGTGACCTGGGTTCAGCCCTTCAGAAAAACTTTTCCAAAGTGAGACACCAGCTACAGAGGCTAATTCTTCGGTGGGGGCTGGACAGTCTTTTATGTTGAGAAAACATCTGTGTCAGTGGATCTTCATTGGCAGGATGCCATGAGACTTTCTAAAGTTTGAACAGGAGGGTTTCTTGCAGTGCTCCAGCACCCAAGGCCTTAGAAACATAGAATCCAAAACAGCCCTTTAATGCAGATCTCAGGCAACAAACCAGTTCCCCGTATCAAATTATGTCCCATGCAATTTGGCTAGCCAGTGGACAAAGGCTGGACTATACTAGAACCACGGGCCCAACCTCAGGATGCAAAAAATTGTTCTTGCCTTCATCTGCCTCACCCATGCTGGCTGGGGACCAGACAAAGCACATATGAAATCAGTTTAGCTGGAATCTTCTATACACTAAGATTAAAAACAATCCATTGTCTGAATCTGTCATCCAGATGCAAGGGGCCTCTGCGTGGGTCCTCACTTCCCAGAACGCCTGCAAAATCAGCATGATGCAGCCATAAACAGCTTCCTTTCACTCTCCTTCCTGGATGGCCATAAAAAGAGACATCTCCAGCATCTACAGTGTCTGCTCCATAGCTTATCTTACCTCAGCTGCTAAAAAGACCACCAGAAGAGGGTGCTTGCCTTTGGTATAACTTAATGACCTAGGGGTCTTTCTGTGAGAGTGACATAAACATGAGGGATGCTCTAAACTGACGGGGTTGAGATTGATTTTGAGGGCTTGTTCTCCAGACATGAATCACCAACATGTCTCCACCATGAAGTCAGAAGAAGAAGAGAATACCTTTGCCTGGGCTATCACTGCTCCCCTCTAGGATGCATACTCCATGTGACTCACTAAAACTATTTGAGTAGAGGAATAGAGAACCAGCATCTTGTCGGGGTTCATCTGATGCTAACACTTTATAAAGTGTTATTTAGAACACAAGAGAACAGCACAGAGCTGCACTAGGGGAGATTCAGACTGGACATTAGGAAAAATATCTTTACCATGAGGGTGGTCAAACACTGGAACAGGCTTCCTAGAGAGGTGGTTTATGCCCCGTGCCTGTCAGTGTTCAAAAGACATTTGGACAACGCCCTCAATAACATGCTTTAACTTTTGGTTAGCCCTGAAGAGGTCAGGCAGTTGGACTAGATGATCTCTGAAGGTCCCTTCCAACTGAACTATCCTATCCTATCCTATCCTATCCTATCCTATCCTATCCTATCCTATCCTATCCTATCCTACATATAAGAGGAGCTAGGCCGTGTCTCAGAGAGTTTGCTGCATGCTTTAACATGTCAAGAGTGAGCTGCTTGGTACAGCTGATAGCGCACCTAATTCTTGATCTGCTGAAATGTCTGCCAAAGTAGCTGTAACAGTCCAAGCAACACTGGACCAGGGGGATTTAATCAAAATAATGACCACAGCCATAAAAGGATATGCTCTTTATCCAGTTGTGCTCCAAACCTAAAATCTCAAAGCTGCAGGAGTTCCCTTTTTGAGTGTGTTTGCACTTATTTTGCAGCTGGTGAAAACAGTGAATTCTCAGCTTGCACTGAGACCATCTCGCTTAGAAAGAGGAGATGGTTTCCTCTTGTTTTCAGATTCCTCATCCAAGACTAGGAAATATTAAAGCTAGACTAAATGTTCATGTTAAATTCTTCCCTAGTTCCCAGGAGCTCCTATTTTCTGCTTAGAAGATTCCTCCTGGGGAGCAAAGTCAGCAGATGGGATTGTGTTTGAGCCAAAGGTCAGAGCCTGTGTCACTGTGTTTGCTGATTAATGATGTTTCCTTCATTAACACAGCAGCATGTACCACTAATCTTCTTTGGGCTGTTTATTGGTGGGAATAAGCAGGAGTAGAGATAATGTCGTTAGCTTCCCATAGTGATACTTATCTCTTAACACAAATGACACCTGGAATCAAGGCTTCATTTTCAGTTCCTGAATCCCTGAAGAGTAAAGGTGCTTTTCTTATGCAGGAGCTACTATGCTGATAACACAGGTCAGCTCAGGCCCTGGTCTCCCAAGCATATCAGAGGGTTGCAGCTGGATACACCGGGTGAATTTTTGTCAGACCCATAGGGAAAATGATGTCCTTGTTCTATCTGTAAAACATGAAAATCTGCACACAACATCAAGTTTGGATTTGAATCTATATATCCTCCAAGTTCAGGGTTGCTCAGTTCCAGAGTTATTTCTGCAGCTCATCTCTAATGAATGTGACACTTTCAAATAGTGGTTTGTTTTATGCCTTTGTTCATTGTATTCTGAGGGAGCTCGAGGGATCAAGAGTTCCTGAGCTTGGGGCTGTGCAACACATAATGAGAAATTTCTGGCACAGAGAATTGCCCGCTCACTTTCTGAAAGATGTAAGCCGTCTGTGAAACACAGTGGGAAGGGGGGAAGGGGTGAGGCAGGATTTGAGGGTGAGGAAGAGGAAGGCTGCTCTCTTAACCAGTACTGAAGGCAATGCCAGCTTTGCAAAGGTCAAAGGACTGCATTTATATTCTGTATGTAGGCAAAGATGAGCAAGGAGAATGCATGTTGTCAGCTTACAGCTAAATTGAAAGATACTAGGCTTGGCTTATGGAGGAACTGGAAAAGAGCAGGATCTTTTGAGGTTTGCAGGGGAGCTAGAAGTGTGTGAGTTCTGAAAGAGGGGCGTGCTTATATCAAGCTAACTTCTTAACACAGCTGGAAGAGAAGCACTTTTGAGGAGGACACGAGAAAGCACTCCTGACAATAATGGTACAAAATGAAGAAAGGAAACAGCAAAGCTGAAATCAGACACATCTTCCTGATACAAAAAGCTTTATCAAGAAATCAAAGGGAAGAGGAGGTTGTTACACTGAGTGGCATTTTAAATTATCCTGGAACCAACCATAAAAATTATATGTAAGGGAACGATTCCTTTGCATGTTCTCAAGGGTAGAATCACTGACTGAATAAAGCTTTTGCTTCCATAATTTCAGTGCTTTTCTGCCAATAATTTCACTTCTTTTCTTAATAGCCATTCTTCTACTGCATAACAAAATGCTAAGCCAGCTCTGTTTTCGGTGAAGTATGTAGTGATGTAGTGGCAGTACATCACCCAAGATGCATTCCAGTGCCCCAAAAGGAAAAAAGGTCTTATATCCAAAATTGTTCCAGAATGATAACATACAAGAGATAATAAAGTACATAGAGAAACACCAGGCAAGGGGGTGAAAGGCATTGCATGCTTTGTGCAATAAGCTCTGTTTAAATCCATCCATGATAGATCCTTTTTCACAGTCGTTTGCATGTCCAGGAGACAGATTCTGCCAAGTAAGAATAGATCCTTTAATTACAAATCTCTCCTCTTTTTACTCACCTCTTTCCATTTAGCAGTTGCAGAGTGACATCTTAGATGCCACTTATGTCCCTAAGGGCTAATCTGGAGAAGTCTTTTTGTCACCACCACACAAAATTCCGAATTTTCTGAAGACAAGGCTCTATTTTTTACTCTGTTGAATCTCATTCATATTTCTAAATTGGAGGGAGTTTTCCTGCATTTTCCATGAGCAGAGAGGGTAGTCTGGCCCATTTTCCTCCCAAATGGAACATGATAGCCATTTTATTAGCGTGTTTTCAATTTTCTTACAAAATGTCTACAAAAGAGCTCATTGTTTGTATCCTTTAAAAGCTCATTTCCATGGATTTGGTGTGGTTTGGAGGGCTCCATTACTCTCCTCTGTGGTTTCTTTGTGCTTTCTGGAAGGGAAGGTCTGAGTCCCGTGTGCTGCACGAGAGAGGGCTGATGAGGCATGACCTCTGCTACGTGACACAGGGATGTTTTCTCCATCAGTTCCTGTTTTTTTTTTTTTTTTTAGCAGATGGAAAGGTTGGGGTTTCAGCATGTCTGTGGGCACCCGTGTTGGATGGGCTTTGCAGACTGCAACTCTCTCTGTTTCTAAAGTTCTGTAGCCTTTGGCTTCCAGCATCTTCAGCATTAAATGATCAGGCCAAGTCCAACCCAGGGAATTGGAGACCAGGTCCAAAATCAACGTTTGCATTGAATTCTGCCATTGTCTGAAGAGCAGAGTGCACAGAATATTGCTTTAATTCTTAACAGAGTGTTGGAAAAGTCATGAAGTAGCCAGGTTGGAGTTGGAAGAATTCCCTACCCAGAACTGGCAACTGGGTGTTAATGAGAGGTGTACATATGTGTCCCAGTGCGTCAAGCTCTCCAAGGGCTTCAGCTCTGAATGAATCAAAACTATGAGGCACTTTGGAAAGAGAAAATAAAGAAGGCAGATGTGGTGGGGAAGAAGTGAAACAACAACAAAGTCCAGAGCTCAGTTTCTCAAAGTACAGGATGTGCGAGTAGTGTTGAGAAACTCTTGCTTTTTCTTCTGCTCATCATGTTGCTAACACTGGTCTTATCTGAGCTAGAATTTTAAATGGAAAAAAATGTTGCAGCTTAATTTAACTTTTCAAATTATCTTTGTTTTTCCTTAAGAATGGAATGTAGTTGCTGCTGATCCGACTCAAGCCAACACATATACTTTTTCTTGGGTGACTGACACTACAAGTGTTGATCTAATAAGATGCCTACCTGTCAGCTGGCCTCCAGATCTCTGATACAACAAACTTCAAGAGAGCTATGCGGATGTTTTAAACAGTTATTTCTAATAGTACAACTAACATTTACTTCATAAAGATCTTTCCCTTGGAGTGTTCTGCAAATTGTAACCAAACACAGGCCTGTAATTAAATGACAGGGTAGGCTGTAGTGATAAAATCTCTTTCCCTGCAGGGGCCCAGGTGGGGGAATTGTTTTCTGTAAATTTGCATTGCTGCCTTTCTAGGTTTCAAGTCATGTTTGCCTGTTGCAGGGACTCTGAGCATCAAAGAGCTAAAGGAACACTGCAAGGACAGAGGCAATGTCTCTGCTGTGTGTAAAAGGCAGCTGAAATTATGCTTGTGAAAGCATAATTTTAGAATTCCTGAGAAACCAAATAAGAATGCATGTTCCCCTCTTGATATATGATAGTGTGGACATTGGAAGCAAGGTCAGGTGACACAGGAGAACTGCGGAGATGCTCTTCACCAATGCACAAAGAAGAATTGTGCAGCCAAAGCTCAAATAGGGTTGAAGCTGGCCAGTGCTGTAGGGGACAACAAAAAGGGCTTTTTGAAGTATGTTAACAGGGAAAGGAAGACCAGAGATAACATTAGTCCATTACTTGATGAGGATGGTCACCACACAAATAGGGACGTAGACAAACCGGAGAATTTTAATGCCTTCTTTGCCTCTGTCTGTAACACTGAGTGGGACCCCCTGGAGGCCTGAGTTGGAGGGTCATGACTGGGGGAACAGCCTAATCTGAGTTTGTTTGGGATTTGCTGCTCCAGATGAATGCACGTATATCTATAGGTCCCAATGGGATTCATCCCAGGGTACTCAAAGAGCTGGCTGATGTCATTGTGAGACCTCTCTCAATTATTTTTCAAAAGTCTTGGGAATCTGGAGAGGTCCCAGTTGACTGGAAGCTGGCAAATGTTCCAATTTTCAAGAAGGGTAAGAAAGAAGACCCTGGTAATTACAGGCCTGTTAGTCTCACTTCAGAGCCTAGTAAAATTATAGAGAAGATTATTCTGGGAGTTACTGAAAAACACTTGAAAGACAACACAGTCATTGGTCACAGCCAACNGGTTATAGAAAATGGGGTTACATCAGGCTGGTGGTCAGTCACTGGTGGGGTTCCCCAGGGCTCCAATTTAAGGCCAGTTCTCTTCAATGTTTTTATAAGTGATCCGGATGCAAGACTTAGATGTATACTTAGTAAATTTGCAGGCAATAGTAAATTAGGAGGAGTTGTTGTCTCCCTTGAGGGTGGAGAGGTCTTGGAGAGAGATCTTGACAAACCAGAGAGCTGGGCAATCACCAATTGCATGAAATTTAACAAGAGCAAATGCTGCTGTTGGGGCAGCCCTGGCTATACGTACAGACTGGGGGACTAGAGGCTGAGAGGCTGGAGAGCAGCCCTACAGGAAGGGATCTGGGGGTTCTGGTTGATGGCAAGTTGAACATGAGTCAGGAGCGTGCCCTGGCAGCCAGCAGAGCCAACCATATCCTGGGGTGCCTCAGGCACTGCACTGCTGGCCGGTCAAGGAAAGGGATTGTCCCGCTCTGCTCTGCACTGGTGTGGCCTCACCTCAAGCGCTGTGTGCAGTTTTGGGCACCACAATGTAAGGACAACATAAAAGAATTAGAGAGTGTCCAAAGGAGGGCTACAAAGATGGTGAAGGGTCTGGAGGGCAAGACGTGTGAGGAGCGGCTGAGGTCACTGGGATTGTGCAGCCCAGAGAAGAGGAGATGAGGGGAGGCCTCATGGCGGCCTGCAGCTTCCTCACGAGGGGAGCGGAGGGGCAGGCGCTGATCTCTGCTCTCTGGTGGCAGCGACAGGACCCAAGGGAACGGCACGGAGCTGTGACAGGGGAGGGTCAGTCTGGCTGTTAGGAAAAGGTTCTTCACTGAAAGGGTGGTCGGGCGCTGGAACAGGCTCCCCAGGCAGTGGTCATGGCACCAAGCTGTTCAAGAAGTGTTTGGATGATGCTCTCAGACACATGGTTTAATTTCTAGGTAGTCCTGTGTGGACTTGATGGTCCTTGTGGGTCCCTTCCAACTCAGGATATTCTATGATTCTATGATTCTGTAACCTGCCTCATGCACTTGGGCTTAGTTTTATGCATATTGAAATAGAGGTTCCATTTGATTTCTCAGGGCTCAGAGGTGCATCAAAAGTAAAACAGAAGATACTCATGTTTGTAACAGGTTGTGTGAGTAAGAAAGAGAGATCAAAAATCATATAAATTCCCTTTAGATGAGATGAGTTACAGCCTGGATGAGAGTTGAGTGTAAATGGCATCTAGAAAAAACTCCGATGGAGAAGCCTCATCTGTAACCATATAACACCCAGCACAATTTTGTCTGACCATAACTCACTGTGCACCGCTATCCAGTTCATTTCCACAGTCTTTTCCTCTAGATGTCTAACAGCAAAGACCCTCTTATACCCCTTTTTCCTCAGAGTAACATGGGGGTGTTGGGGAGGGTGGGGACCGATATTTACATTGTGGAGATGTGAATTAACCGTCATCATCTGATGTCCATGGCTGTCCCACCCTCCAGGCTGGTGGCAGTGGGGTCAGAGGGCCTGGGATGCAAGGCAGAAGGCTTCTGGGCAAGCAATCTAATTTTAGAAGGAAGGATGAAGTTTATGTGGATGTTTCTGGAGGACTGAGGACAATGCTTACTCCATGAGTCACCTCTATACAACCAGATTTCATGCCCTCCACAGCCCAGTTTGGCTCCCTACAACCAGCTGCATTGGTTTTGTGGAATACCCACTACCATCCCTCTCATTAGGTACAGGCACAACTTAGATATGAACCTTGAATGAATTTCCCAGGTCCCTCTTCCTTGGATTTACATCTGTCCTGGGGAATCCACACTAGTTGGAGGGATAGGGATTGCTTTCAAAGAAGGGCCTCACTTTTCATGGTACACAATTATATGTGAGAGCCCATATCTGAACTGTTTGTTAACAGCGAGCACATGGTGGGACAGTTCATCACCAGTTGCCTACAGACACCTTGATTCTGGGTCATGGGACCATTGGTTTATACTACCCTGTCTGCCAGCCTAGTGTGCTCAAATTGGGAGAATTTAACCCTCCTCCTTCTTGAGCTGAAACCATTATGGAGGTTAAGCTGAAACCTGTTACACTGACTTGAGTACAGTCATCCCAAAAAAAAGCTTGAAGAGAACATCATGCAAAGGGCAAAGCGGGGGAGCCTGTAAAACTGTGAAGAAAACAATGACTTTGAAGCTTGGCTTCATGTCTGGATCCTAATTTTGAATTGCACATGACAGCAGACTTTTCAGAGCCTTGGATTTGGAGAACAGGACAAGTACAAGGCTGAGCACTATCTTAGCAGGGCCTGGGCTGCAAAGCACAATGCCTCGAAAACCTGCTGAAACTTTTAAATGAATGCACTTCCAGACTGTCCTCTGTGTTAACTCCTAGCCTTGTGCAGAGATTTGCCCAGCTTTGCAAGGATGTCACAGTCATGGGTGTGTTTCCCTGTCAGCTGCACAGGTGTAAACAGCTTCATGAGACTTGGCATTAGCATCTGGTTTCCATTAACAGTCTAATGAAAAAGCTGACTCTCAAGAACTGTCATCCAATCCCTAATTGTTCAGGCACAGCTAAAGAATTGTGTGTAGAAAGTAATTTTGACAGGGCCCGTGTGAGCCATTGGGACAGGATTATGTGCTTTCCCTTAGGAGAAAAAAAAACATGTTCTGCCTGAAGTTCAGGAGGGGCTGATGGTTACTTGGCAGATTTTTGTGCTTGGGGAGCCGGGAGACGTGTGCTTGGAGGCAGGATTCCTCATAGGGGCTTCAGCTGCTTCTGTAAGAAGCAGGAAGAGAACACTGGGGAGAGACAGAGAGAGGCAACCAGATTTGCAGTGAGATGTGGATGGGAAAAACTCCTGTCTGGAGGTGGTTGTCAGAGGAGGGTGAGGCTGAGCTCACCTCTCTCACCTTGTGCTCACCTCTCCAAGCCTCAGGCCATTCCTCTGTTTATGTCTGCATTGTTACATTGGGAAGTCATTTCCAGTGCTAAGATCCTCTTAGCTGGTTTGCGAAGCCTTTGCTGTCAAGTGACACAGGGTATCTCAGATCAGCAGCACTGCCCCTCTGCATTACCCATGCCCCAGGATTTTCTGGCATTAATGAACTGTCTGCTGCTTAGGACAGCAGGACTATTTGGACAACATATCTATAAAGATGTCATATGTCACCTCCACAGCTGTGAAGGCAGGGCTCTGTGCACACAGTCGCTTTGTCCTAGCCTGGCTCCTAGCAGACAGGAGCTCTTAGGAACTCAGAAGGAGAAACGTTCATCATGATTTGTACTGTCACCTTATGGCTTACCTTTTGGAGCAATGAATCCTGTTGCCACCCAGCACTCTTCCCTCCTCTTACACATTCCACAGACTTTTTTTAAGGCCAGAAAGACAATTCTGATAATTTAGTCTCTCTGTTCTGTAGCCAAAACAATCTCAGAGCAGTGTATGAGCAGACCCAGAACTTCCTGATAAGTGAAAGCACATATTTTAGAAAGAGATACTCAGGTTTGATTTGGAGATTCAAGGCAGGACCCTACAGGGAAATTGAAGTCTAAATTGATCATTCATCTTTAATGATCAAAGCAAGAAGGTGGGATCTCAAAAGGGAGAAATGCAACACCTCTCTAAGGACGTCTCCAGTTAGTGGGATGAACTTCACTGAGGAGGTTGTGGTCAATTTCTGACGGCTTGAGAGTGTGCCCAGAAGAGCCTAAGTTTTACAAATATGAAGTTAGG
Organism: Chauna torquata; assembly: GCA_013399475.1. Lineage (NCBI taxonomy): Eukaryota > Metazoa > Chordata > Aves > Anseriformes > Anhimidae > Chauna > Chauna torquata. The sequence goes on from VXAL01008585.1 coordinate 119,625, forward strand.
TGAGATGAACTCATCCCAAGTGCTGGAGAACTAGCCCTAGCCCTGGGTGCTTATGCCAAGGTTTAATTACCATTGCTGTAAAGCTGTCTACTTGATTCCAGCCTGAATTTATAATATCTCATCTTCACCTTTCATCATTTCATTTTGAGATTGTAGGACATGGTGCTGTCAGCATCGTCTTTGTGTTTCTTATTTCTATGACCCAGTCACATCCTCACAGTTTCTTGGATAGATTGAACTAAGTTCTTCTAGTCCCTTAATATCAGGTAGGTTTTTCCAGGCCTTGAGTCATTCACCTAGACTCTGAACCCCTCCATTTCATTAATATCTTGTTGTAAGAGCTGGCACCACACAGAGCTGTGGCATCCAGGAATGGTCTGTCAGAGATAACATCACCCTCCTGCTTCTGCTCAGTTTTTCTCCCATATGTCTTCAGGCCTGCACTAGCGTCTCTAGCCACTGCATGGCACTGTGAGATTGCAGTTACACATTTCTTCCTCTCTCAATTTTTTCTCAGTTTCATGCTGGACAGGAAACAGCTCACCAGACCTTTGGGTAGCCCACACCCATTTCTTACAGAAATTTCTTACCCATTTCTCAGATCTGCCACTGTATCTCATGTCAACTGTGGCTTGACATCACAGCCAGGTGTTCTGGCCTCCAGCAGTTTCTGCTGATCCTTCCCTTATGCTGACAGGGTGGGCTGGGCAACTCTTTCCCATGTGTGTTTATGCTGCCTTCATCACTGAAGTCTGCTAGTTCTGCTCTTCCGAAGGCATCCTTCATTTCCATTCCCAGATGACTGGACTTTGCTGTTCTGCCTGTTTTTTTGCAGGTTCATCTTAGCCCTGCTGCTTCTTAGCCCTCTAAACCCCACATGCGGTAATGCCATCAGCCTGTGCAAGGCTGTTCACATCAGAAAAATCCCCTCGAAGGAGCAAACTTTGACCCAGGCAGCTCTTGAGTCGCATATAAAAATCCACATCTCCATTCACAAAAGTATAATAGATTTAAAATACAATAAATGAAGTTATTTAGCAGAGAGTGTTTATTTTGCCAATTGCCAAGACATACACACATATATATGTATGTATATATGTATTTATATATATGTATATATTTGCTGTTGTAAAGTCTCTGATGAACATTCCTTCTGTCTTTTACCCACCACCTGGACCATGACTGCCAACTAACTGCTTTGGCTGCATTAATGAGAGGTTGAATCTAATTCCACCTCAGCTTCTGAAACAGGTTTCAGGTGGCAGCAGAGACAAATCTACAATCCTGATTCCAGTCAGCTGCCCCAGAATCATGTCTGGGCCCTATACATTTAACTACATTCACATTTTGGTCAAAATATGTTGAAAACAAATTGTCATTTGCAAAATTACTTTTTGCCACTCTGTTCCCATTGATTTTCCCAGTTTCAAATCCCAGGTGATAGCTGCATACAGAAGTTATATAGTCTGCTTCTGTCCGTATCATCTGCGTAGGCACTTGCTGAATTTCGTGCCTTGTCCACACACTGTTCTGTTACAGTTTGAGCTTTATTAAGCTGCAGCCTATGGGATTTCTATGTGGTTTCCCATCTGTTACTAACCAGAATTTTCACAAGGGTATGAAGCTCTTAAATACTGCGTATATAAAGAGCCAAAGAAATAATTAGCCCGAGAATATTCTCAAAGTTCTAATAGAAATGGCCTGGAAAGTTTGGAGAACTGTACAGCTCTCCAGCAAACCCTATAGTATCTCATCTTGCCAGCTTAGTTCTTCCAGCGTGGATTAGAATCTAATTTTTAGGAAAATTTCAAAAATAGATGCTCTGTTTCAGGATCCAGATTCAGGTAGCCAGGCCTCTGGCAGTGGGGCTAGTCTGCGTGTTCAGCTTGTGGCGAGGGTATGCCTTATCTCCACACTAGACTAAATGTGTGCTTGTAGAGCACACGTTTCAATTGGTGAAAGCTGTATCACTGGTGTAGTTACCTGTGAATTTCAGTACTTTAGTAACATTTCTGCAGTCATTACCGTATGTCAGGGCACTGAGGCTGCCTGACCCCTCTGATGTCTGAGTTTAGCTGTTGTGCTTTGACAAAGCCTTACTGTAATGTCCTTACTTTCCCTAGTGTCGTGGTTTAACCCAGTAGGCAGCTAAGCTCTACACAGCCATTTGTTCACTCTCCCCGCAGTGGGATGGGCAAGAGAATCAAAATGTTCAAAGTGTGAGAACTCATGGGTTGAGATAATGACAGTTTATTAAGTAAAGCAAAAGCTGCTCATGCAAGCAAAGGAAACCAAGGAGTTAATTCACTACTTCCCATCAGTAGGCAGACTGCCCCCACTCCCTCCCCCCCCTCCCGCTTCCTCCTTCTTTACCCCAGTTTTATTTCTGAGCATGATGCCGTGTGGTATGTGACATCCCTTTGGCCAGCTGGGGTCAGCTGTCCTGGTCCTGTCCCCTCCCAGCTCCTTATGCACCCCCAGCCTCCTCACTGACAGGGCAATACAAGGAGCTGGAAAGTCCTTGGCTCTGTGTAAACACAGCTCAGCAGCAACTAAAACATTGGTGTGTTATCACCACTATTTTCATCACAAATACAAAACACAGCAACATACAAGCCTCTATGAAGAAAATTAACTCTATCCCAGCCAAAATCATGACAGATGGTCTTAAATCCAGAGAGACATGCCTCAACGGTATGTTATAGTGACCCGACAAGTGGTCACACACATGGCAGTGGGCTGCTGGAGAAGCAGTGTGTGGCAGGACTTGCTGATATGGGTAGTGTTTCTTTTATTTCCACAGAAAATTAGGTGTGATCTCTGGGAGGACTCAATGTATGTCTCTATCTCAATAATCTTCCCTGTGACTAGATAAACGGTTTTCAAACTAAGGCATGCTCATGGCATTGAAAAAGCTGGGCTGGAGGAAGAAAGAAAAAGCCTGAGACAGTCAGAAACTTAAAGAAAAGTGCTGAGCAGAGTTCTATAGTTTTTCTGCTTCCCTAAAATCTGGTGGTTGCACCAAGAATGAGCAGTCTGAGCCTTGCTCCGTGTTTATTGCTAGAGCTCCTGGTACCACATGAGATCTAGCTCCCTTCTCTGCTGGTTGGTGCCCAATGGAAACACATTGCCATGGCTTGCCATCAACATGGAACTAAAGCGTTTGTTTGGTGACAAAAGTGATGGTAAGAATTCAGAATCATAAGTAAGTTGACAGGTGGAGGGACTGCTTGCTAGATCGTTACATTGTCTTTCAGAAAGTTCTTTATCAAGGGCAAAGCTGGAGGCATGGTAGTGCCCTTAGCACTCAACTGAAATGAGCAGTAGATCCATGCAAGAAGGGCTTCTCTGAGAGAGCCCACTTCTCTGAGAGAGCCTGAGAGGTTCCTGCTCAGGTTAATACATTCAGCCTTCTTCATGATATAAACCCTGCCTGCTTCTGCTTCTGGCTGGGAGGAGGGACACAGAAGACAGTGCGGAGCAAAGGGATAATCCAATGAGCTGCATTCTGCCTACAGCATATGTAGATTACAGTAATAAAATTCATCTGATGCTGGCAGATGTCTGCAAAGGAGCTGCCTCCACCTCAGTTGAGTCCTTAGACTTCCTGTGGGCTGAGGACAGGTATTCAAGGGTAGCCTATGGCTCTTCTTGCCCCTGCAATAGATGCTTACAGCCTGTTACGGATTGTACTAGAAGCATAGGAGGCCTGTGAGTATGGGCATGCCTATCACAGACAGCTAAAGCTGTGCCAGAGGATGCCGTCCAAGATGCTTCAGCCTCGTAGAGCAGTTCACTTGGAGCACTCCCACACACCATGCCTCTCTGCAGGCACATGCACTGTATCAGTGCCTCCATTTTGAGCAGAGTCCAAGGAGAGTTCCTGTCTCTGTCTGCAGTCCCTTGAGCTGTAAGGCTTGGAAGCATCAAATCCAGCATGTTTTTGAGACACAAAAAGCATGTCAAAGTCCCCACAAGCTGTGGATTTTAGTCTCAGCCTCAGGGTTGGAAGCCACAGGTCTCATTTTCCAGAAGAGCACCCCATCCCCCCAAGCTACAGAGTGACTGATCTGGACTGCTACACAAGCAGAAGTTCCTAGGGCCAGTGAGATCAAGAGAAGTTGCCTACAGTTTGCTGGGAAGGACAGTCCAATGCATGTGGTGAGTCTGGATGTTGAACCTTGCTCCAGGAGCCCTTTAGGCAAGTGCCCATCTACAGCATGGGGAGCAGGAGCCAGGATCCAAAGAAGGTGGATTCTTCCAGAGTGACCAGAAGGCAGGCACAACTCCTTGGGGCATCTCAGATGACACTAGACATCTCAGTGGGGGCAACCAATTTCAAAATGAAGAAATCTGCTTGTAGGCACTAAAACACATGAGCCATTGTTTTGAGTAGAGATGACCACACCAAGGGGAGCCTGAAGAACAAATCAGTTCCCCCCTAAAATAGGACGGCTGACTGAGAAGCTGAGCCCATAGAGCGGTATGTCCAGATTCCGCCTTGCCTAACTGATAGTACAGAGGCCTTTTCACGTATATTTAGATGCCTGAATGTGCTTGTCTTAAAACTCAACCAAATTCCTCCTGTATGGAGAAATTCTGTGGATAATTAGGTGTCCAGTGCTTTTTAAAAACATGATGTTGTCAGAAATATCTCTGTCTTCAGAGCAGCTGTTTAGACAGAGTGCTGTGCACCTGCACAGATGTGTTTCTGTCCTAAAGCTTCCTTTGTGCTCCAGGGAGCTTGACATTTTAGATCAGCCTACCTAGAGACCTATGCTGTCAGTGGAGATGGGCAGATGCCTTCATGAAGCCCTCTGAATTACTCTTTGGGGGAGTCTTGTTTTCTCTACTGATCCACTGCTGGGAACGCACTAAGGGTTTCAAGCATCCCATGACAGTCCTTAACACCAGCAGCTGTCCTGTGTGATCCCAGCTCTGGTCCTGGATCCATGCTGCAGGTAGGAAAGGAGATAGTTTGCAAGGAAACATAATCACTGTTGGTTTGTTCTCTTCTAGATGTGGATGAGTGTGGCGCAATCTCCGGCGTGTGTGATGGTGGTGAGTGTACCAACACAGCAGGCAGCTACGTGTGCACATGTCCACGTGGTTTCATGACCAGCCCGGATGGATCCCGCTGCATTGGTAAGATGCTAAATGGCTCTCAGGACCATTGATGTAGAGAGAGGTCACACTGAAACCCAGACCTCACATCATGATAATGACTGGGAAATAATTTCAAGAGTTGTTCATGCAGTAGCTGGAAAATGCTGGGTTTTGTGTGTTGTCCTTGCATGTGCCATGGCTGGCTGCCATGGCCCAGCCTGGTCACAGATTTTGATGCTCTCCTCCTTGGCTGCTGTGGACCAGGGCTTTCTCCTTTTCCCAGCCACAGAGGATAACTTGGACTGCAGACGCCTCAGTGCTTGAAGTGTTTCACAGGGGGATGCTGGGGATGCTAAGAGGAGGACTGAGGTGGAAAGTGTCTGGCTAGGATAGTCTGCATGAAGAATGATCCTTGTGCTCCTACCCCGTTTTTTCTGCATTAGATGTCAGCCAGAAGACAGAGACATCAGTACTCCCCCTGCGACTGAATTGCAGGCACAGTGTGTGGTTGTGGTAGGTACAAGGCACAGTGCGTAGGTCCAAGGAAAGGCCTACAGGCCTTTCTGGAGCAAAGAGGAGCCCAGTTATGGGGAACACCCTGCAGCTGCACATTCACCCACTTGTTTTGCAGAGGTGAAGAAGCAGGAAAACTTACTCCAAATGTTTGCGTAACCAACACAAATAAATGGTGACTTTTGTCATCTCCTCCTTCTTCCTGCTTAGACCACAGGTAATAGCTCATAAATCTCTACTGCCCCAAGCTAATAAGCAGTAGGGCTGTGGACTCAATTGGCCTCATCTCACTGAACTCAAGCTTTCAGGGTTGAATTGCTTTGCACTGAGCTGGCTGTCTGGTTTCCCTCCGTAGTCAGTGGAGAGAAAGAGGTACTTCCCAAGCATGGCACAGGGCACTATAGACACCTATTCCTGCACACATACTGAGCCTGCAGGCTTACAAGGCTGCTGTGTAAGCTCTTACACACTACCTTGTAGCCTGCCTTCCTCCCGCAATATCCAATTTGTGGCAACAAAATGACTTCCAGGCCCATACGGAAATCACAGTCTTGCAGACTGCATGAAGGGCTTGGTTGGGGCCGGTATGTGTCTCTCAAACATACCTGTTCACTCTGTCTCAGTTTGGCTCAAGGTGCCTGTATTTCAAAGCTTTCCAGAATTGGCTCGAGTCCAGGCAAGCTTTCCCCAGACTTATGAGCTCTTTTGCCTCCAGACTACAGAGGCTGGAGTGAATCTTGCATGTTTAACAGATCAAAATTCCTTTCCAAGTCTTGTAAATATTTGATGGTCCATTTCTCTTTGTAACAGACAACAGTATCTATGATAAATAGATCAGCCCTCTGTTTACTTGCTCTCAGCAGGGGCACTTACTTTAGTCAAAATGAATCCCAGGGTTTGTCTCACTGTTCAGAAATTTAATTTGCCTTTAGAACAGCAAGGATGCAAGGATCTGTAAAGAGGAACTGTTAAAGGAAAGGCAAGGATCATTGTTAGTGCAATGGAAAATGTCAGGTAGGGTTTTCTGTAGAAAGTCCTGGAAATTAATACTAAAAATAGTAATAATAATAATAAATTCCAAGCTCTTTTATGTCCCCAGAACCTGGAATAAAAATGAATCATGTTCCAATTCCAGAAAGAAAATGTTATAAAGTATAACATACAGGTCACCTTGTTTGGGCACCTGATATGTTTTAACAAGAATGAAATTCTTTTCCTCCCTGTTTCCCAGGCCCTGCCTTAAGCCCTGAGGGGCGTGACGGCTGTCTGATGAGTCATATGGACATTTCTCCACTTTCCTTGAAACCAAGTGCTTCAAGAAATGAAAACTAAATAAAATTAGAAAGACCAAATTTAAAAATAGTCCAAAGCTTAGTTAGCTACAGTGGAATATGACTGCATCTAAACTCAATACATCATGCTCTAGCCATTTCCCTGAGCTAATATATGCTGCTAGTATGCTGTCACATTTTGGGACACACAATATTTTTTCTGGCAAAATACACAGTTACCATTGGGTGTTGTTGCCCTGGGATCCATATTTTACAAACTCGGTTTATATCAGTTGAGGGGGTTTTAGTGCTCATTTTGAGAGTTTAAACCCACAATTTACATCCTGTGACATAAATCAAATAAGTAGTTTGTAAAATTGAAAGTTAATAAATAATGTGGCCACCCTTAAAACATGAACAGTATCAGAAGAGAGCAGAAGAGATTGTCATACTACCACCTCTCAGATGTTTAGACTGGAAATGACCACATATAGCCTCATATATCATGGGGCACCCGCACTGCGTATACGGCAACTTTATGGTGGCAACTGTGATATATTCTCATCCCTTTCCCCTCCCTTTTTAGCAAAGTAAACACCTTTTTATTGCATTTGAATAATCTCCTGTAGTTTTTGCAGCTGAAACAGCAAGACACTGAGCTTGAGTTGATCCCAAATCTCATTAGCTGCCTTCCTCAGTAAAATGCAAACAGTGGCGTAGTTGGAGAAAGTCCGTCATAGTTTGAAATGAACATTTATTGAATGATTCAACCACCTGTGCTCGACACAAAGAATCCAGTTCCACACATGTTCATAACAGTTTCATTCATTTATGCTTGTAAAAGACAGGCTCAGTGTTTTGCAGGCGGCAGAAGAATCTGCTCTAGCAGGCTGTGAGCCTTTCTTGTACAATGGGTTGCTTTTCAAGAACAGCTTAAAAGCATAGTTTTCAAATGAGAAAGATGGACTTTCAGATGCATTTCCAGACGTGCACATGGTGTTCCCTTGTTCATTGCAAGTCAGCACTCCTGCACATTGCTTTATTTGCTCTTTTTTCCTGATAGTGCAGCAAAGCTCTGAAAGAGAGGTTTGAGTCTTCTCTCTCCTTGGGCAACATCAGCAGATTTACTGCCTAAAGTTCCAGGTAGGGCCAAATCTTGTTTATTGTTGCAAATTCCTGGGCTCACAGAAGGTTGTGAGCGTGTTGCTGAGGGCCTCACCTGCCTGGAGTGCTATTTCTGACTGCCTTGGTCATTGTCCCAGAAGGGAAAGAGCAAAAGGAAAGAGGAAATATGAGGAGATAATATTTATGAGGGCAAGAAATGACAAAAGGGAAGAGGTGTGAGGGTCACAGGCTCAAAAGGATTGATAAGGAGCTGGAGAGACTATGAGCAGAGCTCTCCAACAGCTCTCAGCCCTTCCCAAGGGGTTGAGGGAACTGGGGATGCTGCCAAGCAGAGCTCTGCTCAGACACCTGCAGGGACCAGAGGGTGTAGAAAGGCTTTGTAATCACTGGAATCTCCATCCTCCTCCCTCTGCCCCGTGGAGAGCACGAGCATGGCCAGGCTCAGGAGGACACGGGCGTCCATGACTTGGTGGGACCTTGGCTGGGGACAGTAAAGAGACAAAGATGAGGGAGGCAATGGACAAGGACCTCAGCAGGAGGGCAGGAGCAGGACCACAGCTTGGCATCTTGAGGGCTGCAGAAGGAAGCAAGATGGGAGAAAAAGACAGGCATAACCACAGACCCCTTACCTTTAGGAGTGTTCATGTACCTGGACCTTTCAGTAATAGTAAAGCTTAAAGTGCAAGAGCCTTCCAACACACACTATGAAGTTCCCAGGCAAAGAAGCTGGAAAGAAAGCGGATTTTTGTTTGGTTTGCTACCGGTTGATGACTCATAGCAGGTTTCCTTTGAGGTGTTTCTGCCTTCAGTCTCTTTTCACCACACCAAGCATGCGGTTATGCCCATTTATCACAAAAGCAAAACTAGTTGAGAAGTTCCCACCATTGCCTTATCTCTCTACTGCCAGCTCCAACATCTACAGAGCTTGGTACTGCCCCCAGACACCGCAGGTACATAGCACTGTACCACTCCCAGTACCTGCTTGTGATGGTTTCAGCTCCATGAGCAGAGCTTGATGAAATCCTTGGCCTGATGGAAGACAAATTTTTTGGTGAATTAGTTCTGATGACACAATGAGCTGGACTAACTGAACATATGCTGGCACAACCGCCAGGACCAACACAAAGGAAGCAGTGGGGTGATTGGGGATGACCAAGGACAGCCACATCCTTTCCAGTCTAGCAGGATTAAACAGCATGGAACTGCATGTTTGTTGTACCAATGAACCTGTGCAGGAACCTGGATTGCAAACTGGGTTATTCAGTCTAGATTTGTAAAGCATTTTCCCTTGGAAGGAATGACTTTACTTATTTATTTGTTTTTAATCAGATTATTTCAGGGATGCATTTATACCTCAGGCTTATACCAGTTGAACTGGAAGGTGAGTTTAGAGAACAGTGAACAGCTAGGAGCCAAGGAGGGAGTGAATTTACTATATCACTTGCCAACAAAGAAATTGTCCTGTAATAATCCAGAGCTTCCCTGTTTGCACTGCATCCTTCCTTCAGTGAGACAGCAGAAGCACTGGTGGCCAAGGTATGTCATGGACATTGAAGTTCAGTGGGAGCTGCGCTAAGAAGGATGCTTTGTTCCTTTGTTCTGGCATCAGTCTTTGCTGAGATGGGCACCATCATCTAGACTAATCTTACCCGGACAAGAATGAAATAGCTCAGATTTCCAGAAACTGAGAACATATGATGGCATCCTCAGTCCAGACTGAGCGTCCTCACCACAGTACGAAGCTCCTTTTGCACCTTTCTTCCATGCAGACCAAGCACCACTGGACATCTTGGGTGGGAGTCCTCTGGCTACATGCTGATGTCTGTGTTGCAGCTCTCTTCTGAGTTAATGACCTCAGGTCCTTTTGTATTCAGAGCCAACTGCCTTTGGCAACCATTAGTTTGCTTGGTTTAGGTCACTTGAGCTTCTCAGTTTCTGTAAAAAGCAAGGCACAAAGTGAGAGAAATATTCACCCTCTAAAGTCCTCTCCTGGGATGCAGTACCAGTACTTTTTATTCCTCTGTCTCTTCCTGCTCCCACACCACTCCCAAAGAAACAGATCAGGTTTACTTCAGGATGAAAATTGCAAAATCAGGGAAAAACTAATTTTTTTAAAAATTCTAGCAACTGTTTATACTTGTCTTCATATTTTTACACCAGTGAAGGCAAGCTGATAATATTTTTCCCCATGTTTTCATTTTCTTTTGCCCTTTTGCAAATTTTGCCCTAATCTTTTTTAGAGTTTCCCAGTCCTTGGGGAATTTACAGATAACAAAAAGGAATTAGAAAAAAACCTGAAATGTTCTATAATGAAGTGAATGTGGTAAATGTGGAGAAAAACAAATGAAATTTAAAAAAAAAAAAACAAACAAGAAAATAGTTTATTCCCTTAAGCCAGAAACAACTAGAAGTAAGTTTGCAAAATTATTTTCGTTCTTTGACTCTCTCACTTTTCCCCAAGTGACTTCCATGACCTACTCATGACTAAACCAAGCAAACGTTTGTATGTATGTCATGAGAACCCACTGCTGTATGTAATTCCTTTGCACAGACTTATATCTCTTCTACTGGCTTCTTAAAAACTGGAATCCCCCAGTAAATTTCCAGATGTCTGAAAAGCCGCCAGAATGCTGTGCTTTTACCAATCATTTGCATGTGCATGGCAGATCTTAGGCATCTTGCGCCCACCACGGAGAGGATGTCCATGTTGACGTGAACAGGATGATGAAGACTTGCCTTGATGAATTGTCACCCATTACCCAGAAAGTGCGGCTCCTGGTGTAGGGCTTGTGCCAAGCATCAGAGCACACCTGTGCCTCTGAGATGCTGGCCCAGTCAGACAGGTGTGGACTCTGCCAGACACCAGCAGGCAGCTCCATCTTGGAGTTGCTCCTGACTCATGATATGCAGGCCAAACTCCATCCCCTGCTCTTCCGCTCCTGGTAGGACCTTGTAAAGCATCCATAGCCTTTCTGAACCAGAGGCCGCTGACAGACCTGTGGCTGTATCCCCCACCTCTGTGCACTGTGTAATCTCATGTGGAATTTTTCCTCCTTTCTCGCCTGCAGCGTTATCTGATTTACTGAGGTTATTGTGCAAACCTGTTTCCTTAACAGCTGCAGAGGAAGGCAGAACAAAACCATGATGGCTTTGTGCTTGTACCTCCAGCCTGTGGGTGGTCCTGCAGGAGGTCACAGAGGGACTGCAGGGACCCACTGTTCTTTCCATCCACCCCTGTCTCTGCCCAAGGCAGCTCCAGATGGGTTTTCAATTAGTTCTGACCTTCATTTCTGAGAGAGATTATTACAAACTGCAGCAAAGACAGCTGAATTTAATAAACGTTTGTCCAGATGAGTAAAGGCTGGACCATTCCCTCCATTACACAAACTGTTGTGACCTCCCTGCCTTGTCAAAGCTGTCAGCACATATCTGTCTGTAGGAAAAGAAGTCGCATTCTCTGAACCAATTCTTGCTCATTAACTGGCTGGCTGTCACTGTGTATCACTGCCTTTACCACAGCAAGCATCCCACAGAAGAACGGAAGAGCTGGGTGGGATCTGTCCTTTCTAATGCCCAAAGTGTTTACTCTAAACTACCACCTTCTGATTTAGGAGTTCATTTAAGCTCTGTCCTAAGTGGCTCATTTAGCTAAACTCACATCAATGGTTTGAGGTAAAGGGATTCATGCAGCTTTTCCAAGTGGCCCCACTATGGTGCCCTGGCTTGTTCAGAGAGCAGCTGCTTTCTGGAGTAGGAGTGGGCTACATGCTGGTGTTAATACTCCCAACCTGTCAAGGTACTGTGGAAAGATGGCCCTCTTCTACACTCCAGCAGCTGCCACCGAAACCTATAAAAACATGGGCATTGCTTTTGCACTCTTACCATTTGCCAGAGATGAGGGACCTGGGGTGACCCAAACATCCGTATAGCTAGTACTTCGCTTTATTAGGATTAGGAGCTATTCCTGTGTTGCATTCAATCCCCTTGCTCAAATTTCCCTTCTGCTAGTCTGTCTGTCCTACTGCAAATCTCTTTGGTGGATAATGTTTCCATTTAGAGGAATGGTTCATTTTGAACTCAGTGCTGCATAATGGCCGAAGGAATGTATCTAAGAAAAAACCTGCTGGTTTAGTTACCCTGGCTTTAAATGGGATCACTGTCCTCTGCAAGTCCCTGAGTTGTGATTAGAGATGTAACCACAACCCACAGATCAAACGGCTCCTTGTAATTAATTTCAATTATATTTCAGGAAAGTGTCAGCCTGCTGGCTAATGTCAGTCTAGAGGCACAGAAAACAAATCAGACTAGACTTTCCCCCTCATTAATTTACTTGAGAAACAAGGACAGGAGATGAATGAGTGGAAGATTCCAGGTTTTCCTAGAGGGCTTGGTGCCAGACAAGGCCTGCTAGACATGTGAAAGACCCTCAGTCTCCTGGGCCTTGTCCAGAAGCCACACACACTAAACACCAGTGCCAGGCTTGGTGTCTGTGGCTTTGGCTAGGCTTACAGACTTTGACCATCATCCAGGGTTTCTTCTTACTACTCAGTCCAGGTGGTGGGAACTAACCCATGACCTGAAACAGGCCTCTTGTGGGAATGGGAGGCGATCAGACTAGAGGGGTGTGAGATTGGGAACAACTCCATTTGGTTAGGGAGAGATGCTGGGAGCTGGCAGGGAGTGCTTCTTCATGGGAAGCAAGGGACACGGGGCACGTGCCATTATAACCATTCTGGAAAGTAGAGGTAGGTCCTTGCCTGAGATGTGCAGGCTCACACTGGACCATGGTGGCTGTGGAAAGTTCATTGCTTAGCACAGCATTGGGGATCACTGGCTAATGCTGGAAGGGTTGTACATTAATCCCCAGCCTCACCAAAGTGATGGCTGAGCACCTTAGTGTGCCACCTTGGTCTGCCACATTGGTCTGCCAGCTCTGTCCTGCAACAAGTGAAAACAAGAGAAAAGAGTGTTGCAGTCAAGGTGTAGAGCAGGAATGGCTGGGGAATGCCCACTAACTGTCCAAGAACCCTCAAAATGTAGCAGTCAGTGCTGGATTGTTTTACCACAGCAAAGTATTTTTAGTGGCAGATGTCAGAGGAAAATATATCATGGTGGGTCCAACAGCCCAAGAGAGGCAAGCTGCAGAAGCTCCACATCACCAGGCCCAGCCAGCAGCAAGGCTGAAGATGTGCTCCCAGCAGGCACATGCACACAGAGCATACATATACACGACACCACATATGTACATGTATGTATACGTGGCTGACTACACACAGACACTCAGACAGACACTCAGAATACTCACATGAAGACAGCATGTGCCTGAGCAGGATGGAGGTCCACTAGTTAGAATATATATACATACGTACAAGGTGGATCACTCCAGAAGTTGAGCTCAGACACTCACTGGGGCTGATGGCTCTGCTGGGAAAACCATGGGAGGGGCCTGGACAAGGTGATTGTTCCTTGGGGGTCCTTGGATTGGGTTCCTGCCTGACATTGTGCGTCCCTGTGCTTCTCTGGGATTATGCAGATGGGTCTTTGGTGGGCCGATGGCTGCTGTGATGGGTCTGGGAGTAGTCCAGCAGGGTATTATGTGGGCTTGCCCTCCCATCATTGCCTGTCTGTGCTCCTCTGTGGGTGTGCAGAGGAGCTTTTATCACATAACATAACAGCAGAAACAGCATAGCTAGCCTGAATCAGTTTAGCAGTCACCAGGGCACTTTCCCTACACACTTGTATGCCACTGCACCCATAGCTTCTGAAGGGAGAACAAGGTATAGTGAGGTGCAATACTGCCCACTTTGTACATTGCCTGAAATATGTCCTTTTCTAGAGGCTACAACCACTAAGCTACACAGCCAGGCTCCCACCTCCCAGTACTCCCTTTTTCTGGATGAGTTTATCTCTTGCTCTGTGCTGTTGTCAACAGATGAGAGTGTTGCTCAGGCCATGCATGAGACTGGCTCGTGTCCAGAGTGTGGGAGCTATAAACAAACCCCTCCAGCTGCTGAGAACTGAAATATTAGGTCTTTTACATAGCAGAAGTCAGGTTGTGCAAAAAAAAATGGCTATTCACTATAGCTGCTGTACCAGCTCATATGAGTTGAACACAGAGTTTAAAGGATGCTGTAAGCAAAATCGAGAATTTGACCCCCTTGATTTATTCAAGAGCCTTAGCTCCCTGTGTACCTCATACATGATTATGAATTAGCTGGTGTTTTCTGCATACAGTTCCTGAGTGTCAGGCCCTGATTCCTATGAACTGATTCTTACCCATGTCCTGGAGCCAGACAGGTTTTGTCCCTATGTTTCTGCCTGATCCTGTAACTAGATATTGACTAAATCTCATTCTGCTACTTTCTCTGGTTTGGTAATGCCTTAATTGCAGTCAGAGTGTTTCCAAATATATTTTGCCTTCCATTTTCACCAAGCCTAGATTTCCTATGTCTCAAGTTCCTAGATTCCATTGGCAGGTCTGATGGGTCTTACGGCCCAGTATTTGGGCCATAAGGTGGTAAGGAGGGGCTTTGTTCCAGTCCTTGCTTAGAGGTGATGGAGAGGCTCTAAAGGGTTGCTCAGACACTTAGTGGAGCACTTCCTTCTTAGGACACAGTCAAGAAACTCAAATGAGTGTTAAAATCAGATCTCGGATCTGCCAAACTTCTGCAACAGCTGAACAGGTTTGTGCACAAACCCCAGCAAGGAAGAGGCATTTGTTATTGCAGCTTCTGGGATGTGGCCATGTTCAGGGCCTGTTGTACAGTTATATTGGCACTGATGACCAATCCTTGGTCACAAGTGTAAAGTAAATAAACAAAATAGACACTAATGTCAGAGGAAGAACCTAAAGAATGGAGATCTCAGCCCCAGGATGCAATTTTGTTGAATACTGTATTTACACCAGAACAGTTTATCTGTCCCTGCTGAAACGATGAGTCAGGCTGTCCAGTGGTGGAAGTGTTAATGTCTGTAGTGAGGTCTCTAGTGGACTAGCTCTCCTCAGCTTTTTCTCTCTCCCAGCTGGTAACTCAGGGTGTGCGCTGGGTCAGTGGGGGAACCCAGACTTGACTATTGACATCTATCATCAGTGCAGAAACTCTAGAGAGAGGAGAGAGACACTTGTAAATAATCCCATTTCTTTGAAATGGGAAGGTGAGGAAACATGAGGTGAAGTGGGGGATCTCATCTGTTTTCTGCTCTGTGAATTCAGCCAGGATCTGGTGGGTCAGCTTGTGCTCCCTGCAGCGTTCAGGGAAACAACCAGTGGAGAGAATCCAATGGAGAGGGGTTGCCCACCTTCTGCCTGTTTCTGGTTCTTGTTCAAGCTGCTTATAGTATTTAGGAGCCTGAGTGGGAATGTGGGATCTAATACTAGAGAGTGAGGCTTGTCCCTACAGCCTTGCTGTGCACCAGATGAAGGTGCTGGAGAACATCACGATCTGGGAGGATGAGGCAGAACAGAAGGTCAGATTAGGATATTGGACAGCAAGAAGACACACTATTGGGAGCAAGCCCTTGGGACCTGATCAAGCGTGTGGTGATGACACCCTCTGAATGTGTCTCCTTCTCCTCTCCCTTTCTGCAGACCAGCGGATTGGGACATGTTTCTCTGCTCTGATTGGGGGCCGCTGTGCTGGGGACCTCCCTGGCCAGTACACCAAGATGCAGTGCTGCTGCGACTCGGGGCGTTGCTGGGCCATTGGTCAGACTCCAGAAATGTGCCCTGTCCGAGGGTCTGGTAAGTGCAACGCAAGGGCTCTCCACCTTCTGCTGGGCCAACATGTGGCTCTGCTGCCCCAGTTATACCCTAGAATTGCACAGACATGATGAATAATCAACATAACACTCAGAGAAATGTCACATGGGGATGCTGGCTTCCATGCCTGGGTTTCATCTGAAGGCGAGCCAGATGAGTTCAGCCAAGGCAAGAATTTATCCCTTTCCTCCTACCCCTTCAGCTGTCTTTAGCACCCACCAAAATTGAACATTGGGGCCAAATAATGGTGAGACCAGGCATGAGGAAGCCTTCAGAAGGCACAACACTGTAGCTATCTATATCTCTCTGCCTTTTTTCCTTCAACACCAGCAACCCCCCTCTCTGAGAAGGGTGGGGCGTTACAGTACCAGCCTGGCACCCTTCTTGTGTCCTGTCCGTTCCTGCATGAAGGGAACCTGTGGTGCCAGCTGCCTGACACACCCCAAGAAGCTGTTGCCAAACACCCTGGCAAGCTGTGTCTCATCGTCTGTTCTAGAGTGCAAGGCATTAAAGCCCTCCTCACCCATCTGCCCTGTTCCCAGCAGCACCCCCCTGTCTGCTGTCTGCTTCTCCGCCCCTCCGCCTCTGTTCTCTGCACTCTGGCAGAGGCAGAAGGGTGTTTAAGGCACTCTTGGAAAAGCACTAAGGCAGCCGGTTTGTTTCAGATGAGTACCGCAGGCTTTGCATCGAAGGACTCCCAGTCGTGCCAGGGTTCCCTGGGAGCTTTCCAGGAATTCCTGGATTCGGGCCCAACGGTGTTGGGCCGGGACTCAACGGGCCTGGAGGCATCGGACCAAATGGGGCAAATGGACAAGGCGGGATCCCAGGTCTGCCTGGAATGGGCCCAGGAAGTTCAAGCATTGGTAATTAAAATTACTTTCTTACTGTGCTGACCCAATTTGGCTGCCTGTCTCAGAACATACACAGTGTGTCTGCCTGTGTGCTGGCCCACTTCTCTGAGCTGTGCACACATGAGCAAAGCACCAGTGCTCTTAGCCAGATACAAGATTTATTTTGACACTGGGGGAGTGATGGGATGTGACACTAATGCTGTGCAGAATGCTGAGCCCAGAAGCAGATCAAACAGCGTCTCCTGGCAGAGCAAGGGAGCCGAAGCTGGCTCCAGTGCAGAATATCTTTCTAATTACCAAACAGGCATGAAGCTTTCACGTCACTGCCTCACTCTCTGCTTCCCCAAAACAGACTGTTTTTCCCACCACCTCGGACACTCTTCTGATGTGCACCTCTATATAGCTCCTTGCCAAGAGCTGAGGCCTGTAAAAGTGCACTGGATGTCAATAAATATTGGTCCCCACCTTGCTTGCTGTGCAATCTCGTGCACGCCAGGAGGGTGGGAGCACACCAGGTACCACAGCACTCTGCAGAGAGTTCTGAGGCAGCTGAATTTGTGTCTGCCACACCTTGGTGGACTTACTGATCTTGCTTCAAGGGGACAGCGAAGGGAAGGGAGCTGTAATTCTCTGATGCTGTCTCTGTGCTTTCCAGGAACTGCCACTTTAAATCAGACCATCGACATCTGCAAGCATTTCACTAATCTCTGCCTGAATGGACGCTGTATCCCCACCCCCTCCAGCTACCGCTGTGAGTGCAACATGGGGTACAAGCAGGATGTGCGTGGAGAATGCATTGGTGAGTGGAATTTGCTTGACACACACACAGGTCAGCTCCCACCACGCGCCAGCCCCATGCCTGCTCCTGACGTCACCTCGAGCTGCTGCCCCAGCAGTCCCCATTCCAGACAGAGCTTCCCATGAGAGGCTGCAGTTGGGCGCATGGGTGACAACTCTCCTTTGGTAGCCATAACATTGCCATTGGCTTAGCTGCTTGTCACTGCTTAGACAGAGTCCCAAGAAAACCTATATCCCCCCTCCGTTGCTCAGTGGGCAGAGCTTCCAAAAAGACATGAAAAGGGTCAGACTGTCTGGTCTCCAGGCTGCCGATCCCTTTCTCCTCTAACTATGCTCTCTACATGGTCATTATTGTGTATTCAGGCCTGACTGGCCTTACCTTCCCATCAGCTCCAGGTTTGGGCTCCTCAATGCAGAATGTGACTGCTTTCACCCTTGCTGGCCATGCTGCCAATGGGCTCAGCTGCTTACAGAAGCCAGCCTTTGTTGCCTTTCCTGGTAGTAGCTGTGTGTGTGTTCCCTAAATAATGGTGACTCACAGATTTAAGCTTTTCTTCTTGCAGATGTGGACGAGTGCTCCAGCAGCCCCTGCGTGCATGGTGACTGCGTGAACACACCTGGCTCCTATCACTGCAAGTGCCATGAGGGCTTCCAGAGCACCCCCACAAAGCAGGCTTGCATAGGTATGTCTTTTCCGTCCCTTCCTTTTGGGAGGGATACTGTGTGTTGCACCAGTGTCAGCAGGATTGTCAGAGAGTTAGGTACCAAAGGAGAATGTAAAGGGGAAACAGAGTGACGAATTCCCAGTACCAAACAACCTCCCAGCCAGGTATGTGGTGGGATTTCAGAACAACTCAGTTGAGTTGCCAACAATATCCCACAGTCTGTCTAGGAGAAGAAGTTTCCTCTGCCTTTATCTACCTGAGAATTGGCTAACAGCAGTCTAGGAACTTATAGAGTCTTTTTCAAGAGCTGAACACTATTGTAAAAACATTTTGTTTTGACAAAAAATTGGGTTTTAAGGAATTTTTGTCTTAATGTAAAGGTGGTGGTTTCTAGCAAAGTTGTTCTATCAGTGTCTTGCAGCAAAGTGGTGCTCCAGGTGAGGAAGTACTAAACAAGAATTATGGGAAGGTAATGTCCCATGTGGACAGGGAGCAATGGCAAATTTTCCTGTCAGCATCTGGCCTTTGTTTTTATTTATTTTATTTTATTTTATTTTATTTTATTTTATTTTATTTTTTATTTTGCAGTCAATGGCTGGTCCCCCTCTTGTATAACTTAGCACAGTGCATGGAGCAGAAATTTCTCACTCTGGCTTCCACTTGTCTCAAGGCTGATTTTTTTGTAACCTCCAGGAAGACCACATTGTGCAGCACTACTTAGACAAGGCCATATTACCTGGAAAAACAGCAGAGTGAGCCTAGGAGAAATGTGAGAAGTGGAACAGGAATAATGGATCTGGGAGGATTTTCAGGAGATCACTTTGATTATCTGCCTCCAGTGGCTTGATATCAAATGCAAATTGCATGTGTCCAGCTACTTGCTTAGTAAAGCTTTGATGAAGGGGTTTCCAAAGAATCACCTATTTTTAGGCTTTTCCTAATTTCCAATCTAAATCTTTTAATTGTAAATTAAGCTGAATTCTTCTTTGGAATCTCTTTCTGGCCATGAAAATTAGTTCATCACTGTCTCCTTTACATTTTTTTTACGTGCTGGGAAACTGCAACTTGTAACCCCTCTATCATCTCCCTTCTAGACTAAACAAATGCAAGTCTCTCAATCTCTTCTCATGGATAATCACAGAATAGTTGAGGTTAATGCTTCTGAGCTTCTTATCATCCTTGTTTTTATCTTGTCAACTTTCCCCATTTTGTCTTTATGTTTTCTAATGTGTGGTGCCAAAATTGGATGTAGTTCTCCAGCTGTGACCTCTCTAGCTGTCAGGAGAAGAAATCATCCCATGTGGCTTACACAAAGCTATTCTGTTGATATAGCCCAAAAGGAGATTTCCTTCTTTGCAGGGTCACTCCATTTCTTCTGTGATTCAGGTCCTTTTCTGCCAGGTAACTTCTCCAAATTAGCACGAGTCTACAAAAAGTCTGGATTCTTCATTGCTACTGGGGCCAGACTGTTGGCTTCTTACAATTTGCTCATAGAAGGGTGTATTGGGTTTATGTGGTAAAGGTTTGGTAGCAGGGGGGCCACAGGGGTGGCTTCTGTGAGAAGATTCCAGAAGCTGCCCCATGTGAGATCAGAGCCAGCTCCAGCTGGCTCCAAAAGGGACGCACCACTGGCCAGACCTGAACCAATGAGCGATGTTGTTTGCGCCTCTGTGAGAGCAGATTTAAGAAGGGAAAAAACTGCTGCGCAGCAGCTGGGAGTGAGAGGAGTGAGGAACAGCCCTGCAGACACCAAGGTCAGTGAAGAAGGAGGGGGAGGAGGTGCTCCAGGCACTGGAGCAGAAGTTCCCCTGCGGCCTGTGGTGAGGACCATGGTGGAGCAGGCTGTCCCCCTGCAGCCCATGGTGTACCACGGTGGAGCAGATCTCCACGCTGCAGCCCGTGGAGGAGCCCACGGTGGAGCAGGTGGATCTG
>VXAL01008585.1:140181-157342 GCA_013399475.1 Chauna torquata
TCCTTATCTCAACCCTTGAGCCCTTGTCCTTCATATTTTCCCCCCCTGTTGCTTTGAGGAGGGGGAGTGAGCGAGCGGTTGTGGTGGAGGTCGCCTGTTTAGCCGGGTAAAACCACCACAAAGGGAGCATCCTATCTTCCCCAGATCTTGATAAATGGTCAGTAACAATCCCCTACCTGAGATGTAGTCTTCCTTTCATCTTTCATCTTTATCCATAGGCATTCATTCAGTGGCCTATCTTCCAGAGCAAGCGTACACCATGTTCTTGATCTACAACACAGCACCTTCCCTGCCAGCATACTTCAGTCAGCCACATTGTACTCCACTTCTGTACCCCAGTATCTATCAGGGAAAGTTCAGATTGGATGTTAGGAAAAAGTTCTTCACCAAGAGCATGGTTGGGCACTGGAACAGGCTCCCCAGGGAAGTGGTCAAGACAGCAAGCTTTCCGGAGTTCAACAAGCATTTGGACAATGCTCTCAGACATATGGTTTGATTTCTAGGTAGTGATGTGTGGAGGCAGGAGTTGGACTCAATGATCCTTGTGGATCCCTTCCAGCTCAGGATATTCCCTTCCCTTCCCTTCCCTTCCCTTCCCTTCCCTTCCCTTCCCTCCCCTGTGCATGAGCATGAGGAGCAGGGAGCTCCCAGAGCATGCACAGAGCTTTCTCCACATCTCCACCTCCTGCAGTTTATACAGAGTGGAAAAGTGTGATCCTGGAGCAGGGCATGCTGTGAGAGACTGAGAGCACTTTCCCAGTTTTCTCATGGAGTAGATTAAGCTGGAACTGCTCCTCAATCCACCTGCCGCTAATTTCCTATGTTGATTCCCCTGCCAGATATTGATGAGTGCATCATGAATGGAGTGATGTGTAGGAACGGACGCTGTGTTAATACTGATGGCAGTTTCCAGTGCATCTGCAATGCTGGCTTTGAAATCACCCCTGATGGCAAGAACTGTGTTGGTAAGCTATTTCCTGATAAGCTGTCTTCCATCGCCTTGGGGAGGTTGGGGCTGAGTAGGGACTATGTCCTCCCTGGGGACTGGTGTTTACTTTAATCTGTGCTGTACTTCCTTCATCCTGGGTAGACACTGCTATGGCAGAGTGCATCTCAAAATAAGAGAACAGGAGAGGAGAGGAGAATACAGCTACACTGAAATAGGAAGGTATTTTTATAAGGATGCTAGTGCTCCTAGAGCATTCCTGTAGGTTTTTTCAGGTCCAGGACCATTAGCAGGGATGGTTATGGAAGCAAGACATTCTCCATCACCTTGAGAGTTGCTGCCTCCAGTAGCTAAGTTACAAGTCCTGCTGCAAGCTGGACCAGCTGACCGAAGTACTGAGAGTGGCAGGGACACAGCAGGACAGCTCTTACCAGCAGTAGCAATGGGAACTCTGCCACTGCCGTAAGAAGCAATTTGACTACAAGACAGGTGATAGAAGTGTATGAGCACAGGAGAGTCCTGTTGCAGCTCTCAGATTCTGCTCATGTTTTCTGATTGTCCTCCTCAGATCACGATGAATGTGCCACAACCAACATGTGCCTCAATGGGATGTGTATCAATGAAGATGGCAGCTTCAAATGTATCTGCAAGCCAGGTTTTGTTCTGGCTCCCAACGGACGCTACTGTGTTGGTGCGTAGGTCTCCAAGCTTGGTCTCTGCCCTCTTCCCAGCCTGCCACCCATGTTCCAGGGGACTTGCAATGGGTCTGAGGCCAAGGGAAGCTGAGTAAAAGCAAGGCTGTTGCCAGACATCTCCTGCTCTGCTGCTGGAAATTCCCCCCTAACAGCAGAATGAGCACAAGGGAAAATGTTCATGCACCTCAACTATTTCGGTGCAGATTCAAGTTTAAATCCTCTTTCCACAGGAGGTTAATCAGGACTGTGAGGCTCTGTATGGCTTGCACAGTGTGAGCTGGCAGCCGTCATCTCCACAGCTTCCCCAGCCTCTACAGTATCATCCATCAGGGTTTGTGTGTCACCTCCCAAAGCCAGAAAGTTTAGGGTGTGAAGGCAGAATGGTGAAAGGAAGAAGAGAACATAGCACTCCTAATATACTGCTGTGACGCAAGGTGAATTCTCTGGCTTACTGCTCCGTTAATGTAGCAGAGACCAGGCCCTGCTGCTCTGAGAAGGGGCTGCATCTCAGGAGACTGAAGTCCTCTGAATCCTGCTTCCTTTCCTTGAACCATTATCAGAGCATGCAGGACATGATGCTCCAAACTGCACCTCTGACTCCCAGTCTCCCTGCAAAATAAGCCAAAGCCTCTTTCTGTGTCCTCCTGCCCATGGGCAGCTAACAGCCAGTTTGTGCTTCCTCTTTCAGACATCGACGAGTGTGAGACACCAGGAATCTGTATGAATGGCTGGTGCATTAACACAGAGGGCTCCTTCCGATGCGAATGCCTTGGAGGCCTGGCTATCGGGGTGGATGGACGAGTCTGTGTGGACACCCACATGCGTAGTACCTGTTATGGAGGCATTAAAAAGGGCACGTGTGCCCGTCCCTTTCCAGGAGCAGTCACCAAGTCTGAGTGCTGCTGTGCTAATCCAGATCATGGCTTCGGAGAGCCCTGCCAACCCTGTCCTGCCAAAAACTCCGGTGAGCTCCTCTTCCATCTGGGTTTGCAAAAAGCCAACAAGGTGCTCAGAGACGTTCTGAGTCTGTGACAAGTTCTCCATAAGATGGCCTAGACAGCTTGGCAGTGGCATGGAAAAGCCATGGGAAGGGGGGGTGCCACCTTGCAGTCAACAAATTTAGGTTGGATCAACAAGCAAACCTGATGCTGATCTCATTGCAGGGATTCTCACAGTTTTGGACAACTAACTGTGAGTATGAGCTCTAAAATACATATTGCATAAGCATAAACAGACACTGCTTGGAAGCCCACAAATGACATTCTAATAAACAAACAATAAATCCCAGAATTAACGTCACTGTGCTTGAACTGTCCAGAAAAGCTAATGATTCTGTTGTGCTTTCTACACAGCTGAATTCCAGGCACTCTGCAGCAGCGGCATTGGAATAACAGCTGATGGCAGAGGTACATGCATCCCACATACTATATTCTGGATAGACATTTCTGAAGTCATCCTCAGCTCTTTCGTTCAGTTGCTTTTAACTGAGTGTGCGTACATCTGTGTGACTGTGGGAGCGTGTGCTATGAGAGACTCGGCACTATGGAGGAGAGTTAGAACATTATGCCTGTGTATGTGAGAGCTGTTTGTGAGTAAGCGCAGCGGAGGTTGCATAGCCGGGGTGGTTGTAAGTGCATGCAAGAACATACCTCTGTGTTAGTGAGTGTCTGTGGGGGGGATGTGGGCTTGGGCACAGGGGGAGAGAGGTGTTCCATGTCTTTTCTCCTCCTTACAACATCATGAGTTAATATTAAGCAAACATCCCTGAGGACTGCGTATCGAATCAAATAGTTGATTTCTGGCACCCTGTGGGAACTACATTTCTGGGGATGTGCACACACAGTCTGGCTTTATGCACTGCTTTGATAGGAGTGACGACCATGACCGATTGCATCCTCTTGCTCATTTCCCTCCTCTGCCCTCCAGCTCCTAGGTTGCAGGAGAAAAGGGTTCGCAGTCTCCCAAGGAGACGAAGGTGATAAGTGCATGTTGTGCTGCATGAGACGTGTTGCCAAGGGGCTGCTTTGAATTAGACAGCTGTGCAAGAGGTCAGGCAGGCAATGATGCTGTCAGCCCTGGGCAGTGCTTGGATTAGCAGGAAGAGCACAAAGCAGCCAGATAGCTATGGCCTTTCAAAGCTTTCCAAATTGGAATGAGCCAGAGGCAAAACGATGGTGACTTCTTGGGCTTCCTTCCAGGGCACTATTTCTTGGCTGAAATCAGTCTCAGGCTGATGATAAGATGCCTTCTAGCGAGATGCTAACATCAGACATGCTCTGGTCAGCCCAGAACTGCCCGCTGCCATGACTATATACACTCAGCATCTCTCCAGGGTTGCAATTCCCTGGGGATGTAGCTGAACTCCAACTGCATGGAGACAAAGGCCCACAGTGTCTAGAAAGCCCTGACCTGGGCTGCTTGCCATCTGGCTCTACGGCACTGCGAGGACACTGCTGTGCAAACAAAAATTTGCCTTGTTCTGTGGGGAGGCTGTTTCTTGCCATGGTGAGATTTCTTTACCTGGCCACCAGAGCTTTACTCCAAAAAAGGCAGTGAGACGATGTCGATATTGAGCAGAAGGAGCTGCCCACCTGGCTACCACCCCCCTGCATTGCTCTCCACATGTACAGTGCACTTGGTCCTGTTAACATTGGACGCTGTCCTCTTAAGGACAGAGCCTCCACTATGGGGGGGCAGGAGGTTGGTGATGGCAGAGACACCCACATCTCTCACTGCCAGACACCCCGCAAACCTGATGCCACCCACCACACATGGGTAGCAGTGACCTGTGGTACCCACTGCACATCACTGTGGAACTGTCCAAATATCTCTCAGACTGGGGCAAATTTGTCCAAGGCACTTTGCTAGTCTTTGAAGCTGAGGTTTTGACGTCCTGCAGGTGTTGGCCCATGGCCCTACCTTCACCCAAACATAACACTCCCCTCTTTCCCTGTCCTGCCACCACCACACACTCTCCAGGGCCTTAGGTCCTCACATCTATCATTCCAGGGTGCCAGGCTGTTCTCAAGCAGTTCTTTGTGTCAGCAGTAGGAAAAGGAAATTCACTTTGGCCTGATCAGGACAGCCTGGTGGCTGTGGGGTCAGGGAGTCTGTGCAAGCTTTTGGTTTGGGGACCATGGTCAGGCTAGGGGCTACAGGGATTCGATGCCATTGGAAGGGCTTTGCTGTGACTATCTAGCCATGGGCATGACCCTTTGCCAGCCCAGCTGCCCACAGGGTGCTCCCCAGCATGTCTGGATACTCTTCACCCTGTTCTACCTCTAGCGATGGTCCCCTGTGGCAGGGCTGTATGTGCACAGGCAAGTTGTCCATCATGCTCTGTGTTTAACCCAGTTATCCCCAGCATCCTGCTCACAGGATCCTGCTTCCAAATAGCTTCTTCTTCCCAACGTTTCAGTAGGCAGGACGACTGAATGGCCTAACCTGAGTACCTGGGATAGAGATACTGTCAGGAGACTTAGGAACATAATAGAAGGACCTGAGAGCCCTCCATGTGGTAACGAGTCTGGGTTCATCTCAACCCCTTGTCCAGTTCTCTCCTCCTGAGCTCAGAGCCCTATGCCAGATCAGCTGTGCATTACCAGGACAAAGATACCCAGCTCCAAAGCACCAAGAGGAAAAGAGCAAGGCTCCCCAGGGCCTACTGGGTTACACCATGAGGGTAGGTAGGACAGGAAGGAGAGATTTCTGCAGAGCGGTGCCCTAGCCGGTTACTGACATCAAGAAGCAATGAAGAATTACAGTGTGGAAGATTTCTATCTGGTTGGCCATGATCCATCTAATTTGACTTCCTTCTCTGTGCAGACATAAATGAATGTGCCCTCAACCCAGACATCTGCCCCAATGGCATGTGTGAGAACCTTCGTGGGAGCTACCGCTGCATCTGCAACCTGGGCTATGAGTCAGATCCCACGGGCAAGAACTGTGTGGGTGAGTTCAGGGCAGCCCAAGTTCAGTGTGCCATAGGGAAGCAGGAGCTCAGTGCTAGTAGGGAAGGGGTGCACATGCAGTGTATGAGACTGGGAACCAGGTGCAGACCTTCACAGTACAACTGCACAGGAGCCTGAGGTGATATAGCAGCTGATGCCCTCAGGCACAGTCTGCATTCATGTGCCTTGTCCACATGGAAAAGCACAAAGAACTATGTGAGAAATTGCACAGATGGAATTTAACATACTTTCCACATTGCAGTACTTTGAGGATGGGACTATTTTTCTCCCCCTCACCATCTCGCTAAACCTATCACTGTAGGATTGCTCTACAGTTGAGAGGGGCAGGCCCCTCTGGAACACAATCCAGACCACCCCAAGTCTGGATTGAGGCACACCATATCAGCTGCTGTCCTTCCATTGACTGGATAAAGAACCTGGATAGAAGGGAGGGGTAGGTGACATAAATCACGGGAGTGTTGGTGGAGGAACCCTATGGAGGGACCTATTCCAACCTCCTGCTTGGAGCAAAACTGCCACCAGCACAAGAATCATGCCGTGGTGATGATACCCAGGTGTCAGGTATGAAAGCACCAGACACCCAAGAGACAACAAGGGGAGTGAGATCTAGGAAAGATGCTGGGCTGTATGTGGTGGACTAACCTACTCTAGAAACACCAGCACCGCCTAAGCTGGGTTAAGTTCCTAGAGAGGTGCATCCCACTGCCTAGTGTTGCTGTAAACCACTGACAGCAGTCAGTGTGTGGGAGGCTGTTGTCTCTTGTCTCAACTGCCTTCTGGTTTTGTCTGTAGACCTGCATGTGTTTGCTCACACACATCATGCCCCGTATAGTATTGATCTGGGCAAAACAGAGCATTTCTATGGTTCTTAGGCTGCCAGAGTGCTGTAGGGCTGGCAGAGTGGAAGAGTGGACATTGGTGTCGTAGCTCAGAAACCCTATCTCTCTGCCCACAGATGTTGATGAATGCACTGTCAATCGTTTGCTGTGTGACAATGGACTGTGCCGCAACACACCCGGCAGCTACACCTGCACCTGCCCCAAGGGCTTTGTCTTCAGGACTGAGACAGATACTTGTGAAGGTAACGTGGCTCTGAAGGCAACAGAGAGCATCTTTGCAAGATGTGAACAGTGAGCTATGTCTTGTGATCCTGCCTGAAATGAGCTCAATGTTTAATGTGTCTTTGTTTCTCTTTTGACCACAGTGGTTTAAATTGGAGCAGGTCCAGGCTTTGGGATTTTTTTTTTTTTTTCCAGGGGAATTTCACATTTCATTCCAAATAGTGGACATCCAAACCCAAAACATCCGGCCTTTTCAGTGACTGAAAACCAGAACTATTTCCTCTGGGCTCCCAAAATTGTAGCTAGAACCTGACCAAAATTACACATTTGGGGGATTTGATTGAAAGTTTACAGTTTGAAGTGGGAGAGATTTGTTTCCTGACCACAAAGCCCCAAAACACTGTCACTTTATGCATCTGTTAGGACAAAACTCTCATTGTCTGTAAAGAAGATGATAAATGGCAAGTGCTACACAGCCTCACATCTGGTGCAGACAAAGCCCATGAGGGCCATGCTCAACACTGTGGCTGCTCCCCCTTTACCAGGAGCAGCCCTGAGCGGCTGAGTCCATCATTCCCCAGTAGTTTCATCAGCTAGCCTCAGGCCATCCATTCCCTTAACCCTGAAGAAAATCGTTAATTTCATGGTATTTGCTGTCAATGCCTATCCACCTTGAGACTGCATACTTGAGTTATACATGCAGGTCTCTTATGGCCTGCGCTGCTGATCCTCTGAACAGCTGAAAATCTCCCTTCTTCATGTTCTTTGCTTCTTGTCTCCCCAAGTCCTTGGCCAAGAAGATTGGGTCCCATGGCACTTACCGCAGTGACAGTCCCTTTCTTTCTGCAGATATCAATGAGTGCACCTCTAACCCTTGTGTGAATGGTGTCTGCAGGAACAATGCTGGCTCCTTTGCTTGTGAGTGCTCCCCAGGCAGCAAGCTGGACCCCAGTGGCACCATCTGTGTGGGTAAGGATACGGCCTTCTGGAGGCAACTCTGGGACACTGATATCAGCACTGCCCTGCATCAGCCCTTGCTGTTCACCTGAAGCAAGTCCTGTGATCCTGGCTTAGGGATGGAGATCCTTTGAGGCCTCTCTCACCTTGTGTTTCCTTGGTTATTGGTAACAACTAACATCTCTTTTATGCATCCTGGAAGCCTGAAAAACTGCACCTTTAGACAGTGCTCTGAGCTTTGTATCAGACAGAAATCCTTAATTGTGCTGCAGCACAAAGCAGACATGGGAGTCCGAGGGGACCCTACAGGCCATCAGGATGTTGGGTTCTCGCTCACCAGATGGATTTGTAGTGTGCTGAGATTAAGGCACATCAAGATGAAGTAGATCCCTTCTCATCAAGATGATGTGAAGGTACTCACTTCCTAGATGGTCAGGGCCTTGCAGAGCATTGGTGTATAGCAACCTGGGGCAGTTAGGCAGAAGGGGCTCTTTCTACCCAGAAGAGGAGCAGGCTGAAAACAGGAAAAGTGTGGGAGACAGAACTGATGCAATAGTAGTTGTATCAGAAAGCACAGAAATGCTGCTCCACAGCACAGCAGGGACAGGGCTCTGGGGAACAGCAAAGTTTGGGTCCATGCTACAAACTGCTTGGCCCTACACCTGAAAAATAAAGTAGGGCCAGAAACCAATAGTCACACTGCAGCTCAGGGATAGTTTCTCCTACCTGCTTCTTGTGGAAGGCTGACTACTGTGAAGCTGGGAACCTTAGCCAAGGAGTAGATCTTCACTCATGCCTTGCCTTTGCCCCTACAGACAGCATGAAAGGGACATGCTGGCTGAACATCCAGGATGGACGTTGCGAGGTGAACATCAATGGGGCCACACTGAAATCGGAGTGCTGTGCTACGCTGGGAGCAGCGTGGGGCAGCCCCTGTGAGCGCTGTGAGATTGGTAAGGTTCTGCTTGGCAAACAAATCATGCAGGTAGGATGCAGCCCATTTCTCTGCTAATGTTCCTCTGTTTTCCTGTTTTCTTGCAGATACTGCATGTCCCCGTGGCTATGCCAGGATGAAAGGGGTCACATGTGAAGGTAAAGTGCTGCAGAACACAGAAGAATTTTTAAATTGGGAATATAGTCATTGTTTATTTGATGTTTTTCTGCAACTTTGAGTTTGGACACAGCTGGCTGGGGCCTTGCGCTTTCTTTGTTATCTCTTGCTTTGGCATTTGCCCTGAGCACTGTAGCCGGGATGTTTTGAGTGGAGGCAACTCCCTGGTGTGTAGCACCAGTGCATGGAGACACAGTACTTCATGAGTCCTGGTGCTGCTCTGTCAGCACTGTGCCAGCTATGGACCTGTGCAACAGGACCAACCTCTCTGTCTGTTCCTTTCTGATAAGGCTTCATGATGCAGCCTCTTTGCAAAAGTGTCCAGCTACGGCTGTGGCTGTGCCTGGAGCATGTTTTTCAGTGTGACAAGCTGCCAGTTTTAGCCAGGTGGGCAGCTCTGGGCTCCTCCTGGCTCTCCCAGTGGCCCCTCAAAGCCATATGGGGCCTCACTGTGCGCCACCCTCATGCCTGCCTCTTGCTTTCCTGCCAACAGATGTGAATGAGTGCGATGTCTTCCCTGGTGTCTGCCCAAATGGCCGCTGTGTGAACACAGCTGGCTCCTTTCGGTGTGAGTGCCCAGAAGGGCTGACCCTCGATGGCACTGCTAGGACATGTGTGGGTAAGAACACCTCATCTCAAGCAGACCCCTGGTCTCTGTTCAGCCATCTCTACACAGTCCCAACCATCCCCTATCCCACCACATGCCATGACTCAATTCCCAAGACTGTTGCTGTCTGAAGCACATAATACTTGTTAGGAACTGCCAAACCAAGCAACCCAATCAAGGCAAGTCTGCCACAGCTTCATGTCCCTAGGTCCAGCCAGTGGTGCAATCACTGTCTGTGGGTGGACTTCAGGGGTAGCCAATTCTGTGTGCTATGTTTTCAAGAGTCCACTGCTTCTGATCATCATTGTCTGTTACAGTGATTACACTTTAAATAGATAACCTAACAATACTAGTTAGTGACCCTGCCCTGGAGCCCTAAAGCAACTCCTGGCTGCCTTCTGGGCATCTAGGGGTCATCTGCACTACTAGCTCCCCCAAGGAGGGCCCATTCTCTGGCCCTGGTGCCAACAGTCACAGGCCAGGCATATCCATACTAATAATCTTTAATAGCATCCCAAACAAGGTGGCCTTATCCAAATGGCCCATACCTGGGCGTTGTTTGGAAGATGCTTTCTGGCCCCAGCCAGAGCTGTTCTAAGGACAACGCTAACTATGCCACAGAGCTGATGCCCCAGAAAATGATACCTCTGGCCTTCCCAGATGTGAGGTGCTGCAGGCAGGGACTCAGCTCTGCTCTCTCACCAGATGTCCGTGTGGAACAGTGCTACATGAAGTGGGATGAAGACGAGTGCACGGAGCCTCTGCCGGGCAAGTACCGGATTGACATGTGCTGCTGTTCTGTGGGCTCAGCCTGGGGCATTGATTGTGAAGAATGTCCCAAGATCGGCTCTAGCGAGTACAAGGCCATCTGCCCAAGGGGACCAGGCTTTGCCAACCGAGGAGATGTGCTTTCAGGCAGGCCCTTCTACAAAGGTGAGAAGAAAGAGGGGAGCTGCTAACTGTGGGCTGTTCTCAGCCCATCTCAGCTACAGCTCAAGGAACCTGCTCCCTGCTCTGTGACCCTAAGTTCATTGCAGACATCCCTTCCTGAAACACTGCTGTTCAACCTTCACCCACAGATGTGAATGAATGTAAGGTCTTCTCGGGCCTGTGCACTCATGGGACCTGTCGAAACACCATTGGCAGTTTCAGATGTCTCTGTGGCAATGGCTTTGCTCTGGATGCTGAGGAAAGGAACTGCACAGGTAAGGGAAGAGCAACCTTCCCCTGAACCATTCTTGCCCATCTTGCTGCCTTGACTGCGTTGTGGGATGCTTAGTGTGATGGTGGTACCCAGAAGAGTCATGGCAATTATCTTAGGGATGTGCAAAGAAGCCAAGGGTAGGGGCGAAAACAGAAGGCTCCTCCAGCTTGTAGGAGGAAGGATCGGTCCTGCACCACAGAGGAATCTTCACTGTTGTCTCTCCCTTCAGGGAGTGGAGATCTTTGGTCTGCCTGGCCAGACTTGCCAGTCCTTGGTCATGAAATTCGATGTACAGGACAGGCAGCCCAGTGCCAGCTGTTGTGGTGCTTTGTAGCCTGTCCTGCCACCACTAGCTGGTCTTCATCCCCCACAGATATCGACGAGTGCCGCATCTCACCAGACCTGTGTGGCCATGGCACCTGTGTCAACACACCGGGCAGCTTCGAGTGTGAGTGCTTCGAGGGCTACGAGAGTGGCTTCATGATGATGAAGAACTGCATGGGTAAGAGCTCATCTCTAGGGTAGGGCAGCACCCTTGCTATTTTTCGATAGGGAAGAAAGTACCTGGTGGCAGATCAGACAAGGGATCTCATGCCAAGCTGCTGTCTCTGTGTCTGAATGTCCAGCTACCTGTCTGTCTCATTCTTCTGGCTGTACCTGGGCACTGTTGATTACAAAACACAGGACCTGGGCATGCAGAGATGCTGTGAGAATTTTGATTAGCTCTCTGTTCCCTGGTATCAAGACAAATCTCTACATTGCCTTCTAGGGGCTTCGCAGGAGTCCTGATGCTGAGGAAATCCGTGACAGTATTTGCTCTCCCCAGGGCAGTGAGTCTTCTACCTTGCTTTGGTTGCAAAGGCAGAAATGGGCTGAAGGGCAGCACTTGTAGAGAGAGGAAGGGCTGTGTGTGGAGCTGAGAGTGCCATAGATGTGCCTGGGAGGACAGCAAAGCATATGTAAAGTGAAGTCAGGAGTTCATGAGACACAGCACAGGCTCTCTAAGAGCTACAGGATGCAAAGGGAAAGGCCACATCCCCAGCAAGGCTTGGCTTGAGGCCTAGACCCCTCTAGAGAAGGAAGGCAAAAATAGAGAGCTGTAGCCTCTGCCTCCTGACAGATGCTGTACCTTATGTGGGCCAGTAGTGCACCAGTGATGGTCCCGATGCTATCCCTGCTAGGGGACAGTACCATTGAAAACAAGGACAGATTGCAATGAGGTTGCCAGATGTGGGGACAAGACTGGGAGTTTTTCCTCAGAGACCTTTACTTATCAGGGCCTTCTCAACTGGAAGCCAGAGCTCTTGCCCAGCACCTGGGCTGGTGGTGCCCCATGAGCAGGGGAAGGAGACTGGCTGCCCAGGCTAGCATCAGTGTTCTGGGAATAGTGCCTGGCCCAGAGGAGCATCCATGGCTCCTCCTGCCATGACATTCATGGGACGTCGTTGGTCCTGCCCTGCCACCTCCTGGCCACCATTCCCTCAGCTGTGGGAGCCCAGAGGTGAGCCCATGCTGGCAGCCCATGGGGGCCAGAAAGCCAGCCAAAGTGACCAAGGCAGCCTGCCCCACCACAGAGAGCCCAGTGGGAGTTGGGGGTGTGCAGGATGCAGTGTCTGGCCAGGGGTGACAGGAGTCCACTGAGAGACTGGAACAGGCAGGGAGTCAGCTGCAAGCTGCACCTCTGCAGGCTGGATGGCTTCTCTAAGGACAAAGAAGGGACTTGAAGGTTTAGGAGAGCCCAGGACTCCTTCTAGAGGCAGGTGGCCTCCATGCAAATTCTGCGGCTGCTCGTTATCATGCACCAGCCGAACACTCACAGTCAGATGATGTGCCAGGGCTTGTGTGTGTCTCAGAATGGAGTGGCTTTCCACCTGTAAGAGTCTCGAAGGGAGACAGCTTCTGGCTGGAGATGCCAGCTCCCAATCTCCATTGCAAAGGGCAGGTCTGGGTTCCACAGTAGGTTATTATGATCACTCCCACTTCTTGGAGCTGTTAGCCATATGGTCTGCATGCACGTGGCACTAGTGATGCCTGCCACACTGCTGGGGCACATCTGTTTATTGCAAAACCTGCTCAGAGCCTCATTGCTTTTTTCACATCAGTCCTACCATGTCAGCCTCAAGGGAAGTGTTCAAGTTGTATTAGGAATGCTACAGGCAATGTCTCCACCCAGTCCTTTTAGCATCCATTTATGAATCTCATTTATGAATTATTTTTGATCAGCTGCCTGCTGATCCTGTCTACCTCCACAACCTTCTGGGGCTGGTCATGCTAGAAGGTCACTAGAAGTATTTTCTTTTAACGAATGTAAATGATTCATTCTACTTTCACCAAGGCTCCCCTTGCATATAGTAAACAGTTGTTCCACATTCAGCATAGCCACTGCTTTGATGATTCTGTAAGCATCATTCAAATTCTACTTCTTCTCTCCAAACTGCAGAGCCTCAGTTACTTTAGTGTCCTTTCACAAGGCAGCCACTCCATCCCCTTGGCTCTTTTGCTTAGCCTTCACAGTATATCCTAATTTGCAAAGACCACAGCTGCACACAGTGCTCAAGATGTGGGCACACTAGGGTTTCATATAGCAGCAAACTGATTCTTCCTGTCTTGTTCTCGCAGCCCTTTCCCATGATGACAAATTTTTTTTGGCTTTTTTGGCTGCCACATCATATGTCCTTCAGTATGAGTACTGAACTGGTCTAAAAGCTTGCCATTTTCACAGCCAGCTCATGACATTAGAGTTTATGCCATGATTCCCCTAGTGCAAAAACTTCCTTTCAGAATCATCAGACTAAGCTTGGCCTTGCTGGCAGCCTCTGCCCTGACCGGTGGCCACCCTGGGCACCCCAGCAGCTCCAGGAACCTGACCTACTGCTTAAAGTGTAGCAGCTCACATTGTTGTTACCAGAGTATAAATCTATTGTTTTCATGGACTAAACTCACCCTTTTCCAGTCAAAAAAAAAAAAAGTACGCTCTATTTATCACCCAAAACTGGAGTTCCATGAGACAATAAATATGACAGGCCCTGATAGCCCCTGCTGATACAAAACAACTTCCTGATTCTGGAGCAGCTGGGTTTCAAACTTGGCAGACTTTTTTTGTACCAATAGATTTCAGTTTTCACATCACATATTCAGGCCAGGGATGGATTGGGTCTGCTTTACCAGTTTTTCTCAAGTGCTTTCCTATACCTTTCCAGCTTGCTATACCCAAAGGGCATTTCCCTGCAATCCAAATACAATGCTGCCTTCCTTTTTTTATGAAAGCCTAACACCTTGTATTTCCTTTTTCACTTTGTACTTGGATTCCACATAATCCAAGTCACATAACTTCAAATACCATTGCAAAATGTTTCTCAACTTGTAGATCTTGCGTAGTACTCTATCAAAGCCACCACAGTTATCCTCCTGTGATTAACCTGGTTCATCTATCTACCCTAAATGCTATCTCACATGCTACCTCACTCGTTTTAATCCAGTTACATGTAACTTGGTCTCTTTTCTAGATAATATATTCTCCTTGTAAGTAGCTGTCAGTAATGTCATCCTCATATCACTGCTGAAATTAGTAGACCTATTATTTCCAGTCTTATACATATACATAAATTTATCCCTATACATGAATTATATATGCACATAAAGGTTTTGTCTTTATAGCACTGCTTGGCCTCCTGCTGTCATTGCACATCCTACAGTCATGTGCCATTAAATCAAATGCCTCCACTAGCATGAGAACGTGGGGATATCTCCTAAGTCACGTACGTTGCTCAGCAAGAGGTCCCCCATTTGATAACTTGGGTCTCTTCCAGCTCTGAATCTTGCTGTTTCATCCAATTTTTCTTCAGCTGCTTTCCAATAAATCTTTTCCAAAATGACCATCAACCTCGTCTCACTTGTATGTGATATATAATCAACTATTTTTGTTTCTGCACCTTTCCTTGAGATTGGAATCTGCAACAATTTCATACTAGCTTCATCCATTAATGAATCCGTTAGCTTTCTCCCGTCCAGTTCCCCACATCTAGCACAGATCAAGTACTTCATGAGAACTTCTGGTAGACCATTTGCANGCAGCCCTTTCCCATGATGACAAATTTTTTTTGGCTTTTTTGGCTGCCACATCATATGTCCTTCAGTATGAGTACTGAACTGGTCTAAAAGCTTGCCATTTTCACAGCCAGCTCATGACATTAGAGTTTATGCCATGATTCCCCTAGTGCAAAAACTTCCTTTCAGAATCATCAGACTAAGCTTGGCCTTGCTGGCAGCCTCTGCCCTGACCGGTGGCCACCCTGGGCACCCCAGCAGCTCCAGGAACCTGACCTACTGCTTAAAGTGTAGCAGCTCACATTGTTGTTACCAGAGTATAAATCTATTGTTTTCATGGACTAAACTCACCCTTTTCCAGTCAAAAAAAAAAAAAGTACGCTCTATTTATCACCCAAAACTGGAGTTCCATGAGACAATAAATATGACAGGCCCTGATAGCCCCTGCTGATACAAAACAACTTCCTGATTCTGGAGCAGCTGGGTTTCAAACTTGGCAGACTTTTTTTGTACCAATAGATTTCAGTTTTCACATCACATATTCAGGCCAGGGATGGATTGGGTCTGCTTTACCAGTTTTTCTCAAGTGCTTTCCTATACCTTTCCAGCTTGCTATACCCAAAGGGCATTTCCCTGCAATCCAAATACAATGCTGCCTTCCTTTTTTTATGAAAGCCTAACACCTTGTATTTCCTTTTTCACTTTGTACTTGGATTCTTTCTTGACTTAGATCTTACCTTGCACCAAACCTTGGCCACTGACCTTCCTCTTGTCTCAGCCACGAGCAGCTGGAGCCTGAACCTGGCATTGCCAGTAAGCTAAGGACAGAATCCATGCCTGGTATTTTCATTCCTGCCGTGTGGGGAGACGACAACCTTTACACTTGGGATTGGCTAGCGCACAGTGGAGCTCTGCCAGGCCAGCAGCTTGAACTCAATGGCTGTGAGCTCCAACGGTCATACATATTTGTCTGTTGCCTCCATGTGACGACTCAGCTCCTTCTACTGCTTT
This sequence comes from Chauna torquata, assembly GCA_013399475.1. NCBI lineage: Eukaryota > Metazoa > Chordata > Aves > Anseriformes > Anhimidae > Chauna > Chauna torquata. The sequence goes on from VXAL01008585.1 coordinate 155,792, forward strand.
TCAACCTTCTCTTACAAATCTATTGTCACTGATTGTTTACATATCCACACTCTAAACATACACTCATCTCCAGGCATGAGTGATATCATATGTTCAATCCTTACATTAAGCCACATAATTTCAAATACCATTGCAAAATGTTTCTCAACTTGTAGATCTTGCGTAGTACTCTATCAAAGCCACCACAGTTATCCTCCTGTGATTAACCTGGTTCATCTATCTACCCTAAATGCTATCTCACATGCTACCTCACTCGTTTTAATCCAGTTACATGTAACTTGGTCTCTTTTCTAGATAATATATTCTCCTTGTAAGTAGCTGTCAGTAATGTCATCCTCATATCACTGCTGAAATTAGTAGACCTATTATTTCCAGTCTTATACATATACATAAATTTATCCCTATACATGAATTATATATGCACATAAAGGTTTTGTCTTTATAGCACTGCTTGGCCTCCTGCTGTCATTGCACATCCTACAGTCATGTGCCATTAAATCAAATGCCTCCACTAGCATGAGAACGTGGGGATATCTCCTAAGTCACGTACGTTGCTCAGCAAGAGGTCCCCCATTTGATAACTTGGGTCTCTTCCAGCTCTGAATCTTGCTGTTTCATCCAATTTTTCTTCAGCTGCTTTCCAATAAATCTTTTCCAAAATGACCATCAACCTCGTCTCACTTGTATGTGATATATAATCAACTATTTTTGTTTCTGCACCTTTCCTTGAGATTGGAATCTGCAACAATTTCATACTAGCTTCATCCATTAATGAATCCGTTAGCTTTCTCCCGTCCAGTTCCCCACATCTAGCACAGATCAAGTACTTCATGAGAACTTCTGGTAGACCATTTGCATTCTTCTACCCAACTCTATTTCCAGTTATAATTGTGGGGGCTTCCTTTCACCTGCCTATATGATCATCCTTTATCCTCTGACAATTCTTTACAGCTCCTCCCATCTGGCTATTACTTCTTTTTATTCTGTCACTCTCATCTGTTTTCAATTTAATAATTCTTGTTTGTAGCTTAAAACGTCCCATCAATGACCTCAGTACCTCAGTTCATCTCCAACAAGTCAGCCAGACTGTTGGTGTCCTCTAATTCCTGGCATACCATGTTCCTCTTCTCATCTGTCTAGCCAGACTCACTTGTCTGACTAACCTAAGTCTTAATATTATGCTTAATATTATGCTGTTTCTGCTTTGGCATGGAATTTCAAACCACATCAATTTGTGGCATGATCCAACACCATTTATTTATTTTTCTTATTTAGTTCTCTGGGTTCTTTAAAATGTATCACTACCCTGCCACTGGCATAGTTTTCTGTCTTTTCTGTACAATTTGTAGCCTGGATTGCAACAGCTCAAACTGATCATCTTTCTCCTACTTTTCTGAGATACTGAGTGTGTCACAGCCCCCACTGATGATCTGCTAACTTTCAGTAATGAGATTTCTGATATCTTTATATAAGGACATTGTCTTCCTTTCCTTTCCCTTTCCCTTTCCCTTTCCCTTTCCCTTTCCCTTTCCCTTTCCCTTTCCCTTTCCT
>VXAL01008585.1:157410-236638 GCA_013399475.1 Chauna torquata
GTTTTCTTTTCATTCTCATTACTATCTACATGATTCTACCTTACACTTTTTTTCTAGGTTACAGGGTCATCTCACTTCTAAGGGTGATGTGACATTATGGCACTTCCTGTGATCATGGATTAACTTCTTTCCACCTGTGTTTGGCAAAAAAAAAAACCATTGCTTTACTTTCTTTGGGAGGAATTCTTGACAGACCCTGCAGACCCTGGCAACAGGCAACATCAGCACTGAACCTGCATCCTGCAGTTCATTAGGAAAAGTCTGTGGAGAACCCGAGGCTTGTCTTGCACTGTGTGCATGCCAGCATGGCTCCTGTGAGACTGGCTGAATGGGGCCTGTTACCCACATTGATCAGATATATTCCAGTCCACTCTAGCTATAGATAAGCTGAAGATCTCTACAGAATGTTTTATTCGATTAAGTTGAAGGATTCCATTCTCAATTACAAGGCTAGAAACTGAAAAAGAAAAATATGAGAAGAAAATGGATCCTTTAAACATATGTCTATTCTTCTGCTGTCACTAAGGGGTTCTTTGGGGCGTTTGTTAGCTTCTTCAGTTCACCATATTGCGTCCAGTGTCTTTGTATTCCAAGTGCACATTTGTAAGAGTACTATTGTGGACAGATGAATCCTCTGAGCAGTTCCAGGAAGGCTCCCTGTTTTTGCCCTCTTACTGTCAGTGCAGGGCATCTTCAGTCAGCCCTAGGTGCATATAAGAATGCAAAATCCTTTGAACCTACTCTGGGTTTGAGATGGAGCACCCTCAGTCTCACATTCCATTTTCTGAAGTTAGAGATCAGATTCATCCAGCACTTGCTTTTCCAAATAGTATAACTTGCACTGTGAAATGCAGCAAATATCACAAAGAGGATTGCCTGTGCAATATCATAAGTGATCACAAAGAGCTTTCTCCGGGGACCATGCATAATGAGTTGATAACAGTCTCCCAGCTGTGACACTTGCAGCACCTCATCTCCTCCTTCATCTGTTTTTAGTTTCCAGCTGTCACCGGTGCACCATTCCAGTGGTGCTCTTGGTGGTTTTCTTTGTTTGTCTTTTTTTCAATAGTTTATCTTTTTTTTTTTTTTTTTTCTCAGCGCATTTATAAACTTTTCTATCTTTTTTTTTTTTTTTTTTCTTTTTTTTTTTTCTTTTCACTTTTAATGTCAGCAGCCTGTTTCATCTTAGTTTGGCTGGATCACATCTCTCTCATACCATTTTGAACTATTTCAGGAATTTCTCCAGTTTTTAGTAAATTCAATTCATATGTAATTTCCTCAGAAGTGTACAGACTATTTATTCCCCAATTCTGTGTGTGACCCTGGGACTATCCTAAAAGCTGTTGCCAAGAAAGCCTGTCTGTTGGTTTTCTATCAAACAAACGATACGTTTTCCAAGGATTTCTCACTCTGATGATGGGACCTGTGAAAATCTACTAAGACAGGTGGGATGGAAGCTAGGAGCTATCCATCTACTCCTTGCTGGCTAACCTGCAAGCTAATAACTTCTTTCCTCCTGATGTTATGGTTTGCGTTCTGCTGAGGTCAAGGCAAGAGTTGCTATTTCCCAAAATGCAACCATAAGTCCACTGGGCTCACCCAACCCCTGGATTCGCTGCCCTGTTAATTTTGGGATGTGCCTCTGCTTTGGGATGTATCTCTGGTGATAGAACTGTGGTGCATGGCACCAGCACCACCCCATTATCTGGAAAACCCAGCTGAAGGGGACAATCAACCATATTTCCTGTCACTCTCTGCAGATATCAATGAGTGTGAGCGGGACCCACTGCTGTGCCGAGGTGGAATCTGCATGAACACAGATGGCAGCTTTGAATGCATCTGCCCCCCTGGACATGAGCTGACTTCTGAAGGGAACACTTGCGTAGGTAAGATAATGGAAAGCTATGTTATGACCAGAGTCTGTTCAAGGATAATTATGCAGGGAGACTTGAGTCTCATGCTGGGCCTGTGAATCTCCTTCCAATCCCATGTATGGGTGGAATACACTCAACCAGGAAGGACTGAGGTTACTCCCAGGGTTTCATTGCATTTGTGATGTCTCTTGTTCTACCTGCTGCTCACTGAAGACTGAGCAGTGGGGTGGTGGTAAGGTGATGGCAGATCTGAATTTTCTCCTGGCTGCTATACCTATATCTTTACCAGTAAATGAAATATTCTCTAGACCTGGAGCCCTATAATCTCTACTCACACATATCTATACAGCCAAACTCTTACCTCCCAAACAAGTTGGTCACACCCCAAGTAGGAATAGTTCCTAGTCCCTTGTAGTCTCTGAGATTGGTCTAGGCAGTGTGAGGAGGTATCAAGGGTTTGTTATGTGTTAAACACCCAAGTTCTAGTGCTCATTTTTAGTTCTGCTTAGGTTGTTTGCACAGCCATAACCTGCAAACTGGGGAGAGCCACGTGAGCAAAAGGAACTTCCTCAGGACAGTCTGAGCTGAGGTTGGGTTCTAGCATGATTGAAGGTTTGTGGTTCAGGTTCCTGGGAATCATAAACAGCACCAAGTAATGATGGGAGAAGACAGTGAATTGGGAGGACTTGCTAACTCAGAGAGGGTAGAAAATAAAGGTGGGGTGAAATCATACCAGCCCAGGGCTGAGCCTAGGAACTGCAGGTCCTTGCTCTGGGGAATCAGTCCACTTTCTCTTCTCAGTGCAGAAAGTATGTGGGAGAGTTTCAGGTCAGAAAGTAAGGACAAACTGAGTTTGGAGACAGTAGTATGTTGGGGGTACCCAGGGCTGGGTACCAAATGATGCTCAACATGGCATCAGGATGGCTGGCTGCTCAAACTGTTCTCTCCACCACAGATATCAATGAATGCTCCCTCAGTGACAACCTGTGTCGCAACGGACGCTGCGTCAATGTCATTGGTACCTACCAGTGTGCGTGTGATTCAGGCTTCCAGGCCACGCCAGACAGACAAGGCTGTGTCGGTGAGTGTTCCCCTTTACCAAATGCTATACCAAGGCACCAGTATGCATCCAGGACACTCCTGGCCTCATACCTCTTATAATGCTCAGCAGGGTGCCTGAGTGCAAGTTAGCACCAGGTGTGGGGGGAACCTCCTGCCTGAGCTGCAGCCAGATTGGCACTGCTGGCAGAGGGTTATCATCAGCTGTGAAACTATTGTGAGCTGTGAAGTGGTTGACAGTGAAGGCAAGAGGTGCTTTCATCTGGCCAGGGGAGCTTTGTTCCCTCTTCAGCAAGCCCATCACAAAGACACCTCTCCCACCTTGTCTGTTGCGTACTGGCACTGTATCTGAGCAGCTCTGCTGCAATGCACGTATCTCAGCTGATGACTCAAGCGGATGCCTGACCTCTTCCTTCTCTCCCAGACATTGATGAGTGCACCATAACCAATGGCGGCTGTGACACACACTGCTCCAACTCGGAGGGCAGCTATGAGTGCAGCTGCAGTGAAGGCTATGCACTGATGCCAGACAAGAGATCATGCGCAGGTGAGTGTTCAGCTTGGCTCTCGTAGGTGCTGTCACAGGGTCCTCTGCATCCATTGCCAGCCAGACATAATGCTGGCTTCAGGGTGAGGCGGTCTCATTTTTAGGTTGCTTCCAGAGAGGTGATTTCTCTGGACTAATGTTTGCTTTGCACTGCTGTCAATGTCCAGCCCCTCGTTATAGGGCCCTCAGTCCTGTAACTACATGATTTGTTACACAGCCCCCCCTGTGACTCCCTCCTGCCCCCTACTGTTCCCACAATACCCTTTCCCTGGCTCTAACTTCTCAACTTCAGCAATGGTCTCTTTTCTCTAGATATTGATGAATGTGAAGATAATCCAGACATCTGTGATGGTGGGCAGTGCACTAACATCCCTGGGGAGTATCGTTGCCTCTGCTTTGACGGCTTCATGGCATCCCTGGACATGAAGACCTGTATTGGTGAGGACAAGGTTGTGCCCTGGGCACACGCCAGCGCTGCACCAGAAGGCTGTTGTTGGAGGGAGGGAAGGAGGGAAGCAGAAGCTTGCCCCAGAGTCAGGACATAGTTTTTATGGTGTTCAAAGCGAGTCCTTCTTCTCCTGCAGATGTGAACGAATGTGATCTCAACCCTAACATCTGCCTGCATGGCGAGTGCGAAAACACAAAGGGCTCCTTCATCTGTCACTGCCAGCTGGGCTACTTCGTCAAGAAGGGAACCACAGGCTGCACAGGTGGGAACACACCAGACCTGGAGCCAGGGGAGCTGGTGGGAGCCCTCACAAACACCTCCTGAAGCTGCCATGGAGGGAACACCATATCTCTAATGGGGGATACTACGGGCACCCAGGGATGTGCTGGGTGCTGGGAGCCCCTCCTGGTCAGGCAGACATCGGCAGTAAGGCAGGTTTCAGGCAGGATGATGCTTTTCTAGTTTATAGCCAAGCCAGGGACCTGCCCTTCCTTTTGTCTTTATATTCCAGAGGGGAGCACAGATCAGCTTTTCAGCTCAAGAATATGACCCCAGGGCAGCCTGTTCTGCAGAGCACCTTGTTCCCATTCCATGGGGTTCAGACATCCAGAAGCCATCAGTGTCTAGACCAGTTAGGAGGATGGCACCTGGCTGCCCCCTCATCTTTTGGGGAAGCTGAGCTGTGTCATGCTCTGATGTCCTTCCTTCCTGCAGACATTGATGAATGTGAGATCGGGGCTCACAACTGCGACATGCATGCATCCTGCATCAATGTGCCTGGGAGCTTCAAGTGCAAGTGTCGCACAGGCTGGCTTGGAGATGGGCTGAAGTGCAACGGTGAGTTCTCAACCTAGGGGAGGATGTTGGTGTGTCCAGGTGCTCTGTGGGTACCTGTGAAGACTGGGCTGAGTTGGCATCTGTGCTTACAATGCTCTTGAGAGCAAGGGGCCCTGCATGAAGTTTTTTGTAAGTGTGGGTAGCTGTAGGTGCGGGATGAAGAAGTGCTGCAAGTGTTGCACTGTCAGGCTTTGCAGCTATGTCTGGGAAGGATATGAGCGATGAATATGGGAGCAAGGGCATATATTTGTGGGATGCGGAGTGTGTGGGTGTGTTATTGAGATGTGTGTAGACGAATGTCAGATTGGCAATGTGGCTGTACGGTGGTGTGTTGGAGCATGGTGTGGTATGTATGCAGGGATACACGGGTGTGGGAGGTGTGTGGGGATGTGTTGGTGTGTGTATATATGAGTGTAGTGACTGACTGGATCCACGTGTGTGGTGTGTATAACGGGATGTAAGGGCGCATGCACGGGTATGTGTGTCTGAAGTGGGGATGTACTAGGGATGTGGGTCTGTGTGTCTGAATGCGTCTCACTGCCAGATTGTGTCAGCACTGCCAGAGTGCTGTCTCATGGCCCTAGAGGCTCACGTACATGTGTTGGAGCACTCACAAGCGGTCCAGGTGCCTGGAGGTTGCAGTTTCCTGGGCTGTTTGCACGTCCACCTGAAGCACGTCCCCTGGGTCCCTACACTAGCTACCCATGCCTACAGGAAACGCCAGAGGCAAAATATTGACAGGATGCTTCTCTCTACCCAGACCTGGATGAGTGTGCAACCGAAGAGCACAAGTGCAACCTGAATGCCAACTGCATCAACACACCAGGCTCCTACCGCTGTGCCTGCCGAGAAGGCTTCAATGGGGACGGCTTCTCCTGTGCAGGTGAGGCCCATAGACTCACCCAACAGCAGGAATGTGGCTTTGGTGTCTTGCTGGGACAGAGGGTCTCACCCCCTTTCAACTTCACTCAGCACCTGGCTGCCAGTGTGGGGTTCCCCAAACCAGATATCCCCCCAAAGCCACTGCAGCCTGCCCTACACCACAGCCTGCTGAGATACCTTCAACAGAGATCCACCTTCTTCTCAGCAGGTGTGTGGGCAGGATCAAAACAATGAGAAGTTTTGCAGCCTTCTCTTTACAGCCTCTTAGCAGAGGGGTGGGAACAAGCTTGTGGGAATTTCCTGGGTGAGGTGGAGGAAGCTCCTGTCTTTGGGTGGACACCATGTCAGTCTCACATTTTACTCTCCCTAGATGTGGATGAGTGTGCGGACAATGTGAACCTGTGTGAGAATGGACAGTGTCTCAATGCACCTGGGGGTTACCGCTGCGAGTGCGAGATGGGCTTCAATCCCACAGAGGACAGCAAGGCCTGCCAGGGTAAGTGCCCAGAGTTTTGATTACTGCTCCAAGAGATCCAGGGTCCACCTCCTTTCTGGCCTTGGTCTCTCCCCTGCACCATAGCCACCTGATCCACTACTAAGCAAGACCCACCATCATTTGGTGGTGCAAGGCTCCTGGGTTATTGCAAGTAGTCAGAACCCTGACCATCAGTGCTGGGTACCACGTGGCCAGTGAGCACATCTTTATATGCCATGCTGAACTGCAGGCTTTGCTCTGGCTCCAAGGTGCTACTCCTCAGGCTGGCAGCTCCAGGTGAGACCAACCCTGCAGAGGTGTCAGCTCTTCCACTTACATGCCTTGGTCCCCAGCCTGCAGAGAGGCTGGGCTAAGCCAAGGATCCAGGCAGCATGTGAGCCATCAACTAAACAGGAGTGAGGGGAGAAGGCATACACACAGCATTCCTGGTCCTGCTCACCCAGGAGGTGATATCATCCCTGGGCACTAGAACCGTCATGAGGAGATGGCTTGCCAAGTGGGTGGCTGGGCTATGGCTCTGCTTTGCAGTGGGAACAGGAAAGGCCTGTCCCAGCCCTCACCTTGCCAAATCCTGAGTACCCAGCTCTCCCTCTCTTGCAGACATTGATGAATGCACCTTCCAGAATATTTGTGTCTTTGGGACCTGCCAGAACCTGCCCGGGATGTTCCGTTGTGCCTGTGATGACGGCTATGAACTGGACAGGAGTGGAGGCAACTGCACAGGTATAGGATTTTCATGGGTCCATTGAGTGAGGATCACTGCCCCATGGTACAGCCTCACCATGAATATTGTATGCAGTTCTGGGCTCCACAATACAAAAAGGATGTTAAGGCACTTGAAAGCATCCAGAAGGGGCAAGAAAGCTGGTAAAAGGGCTGGAAGGCATGTCCTATGAGAAGAGGCTGAGGACACTTGGATTGTCTAGTCTGGAGAAAAGGAGGCCAAGAGGTGACTTCATTGTTCTCTACGACTTGCTGAGGAGGGGAAATGGAGCGGGAAGTGCTGATCTCTTCTCCCTGGGGACTGATGATAGGACGCGAGGGCATGGCACAAAGCTGCACCAGGAGAGGTTCAGGCTGGATATTAGGAAAAATTTCTTTACTGTGAGGATGGTCGAACACTGGAACAGGCTTTCTAGCAAGGTGGTTGATGCCCTGTGCTTGTCAGTGTTCAAGAGGCATTTGGACAATGTCCTCAATAACATGCTTTAACTTTTGGTTAGCCCTGAAGAGGTCAGGCAGTTGGACTTGCTGATCTTTGTAGGTTCCTTCCAACTGAACTATTTTGTAACCCTTAGAAACATCGTGGCTGTAGGAAGACAACCTGTCCACACAGTACAGAGCTTAGGGTAGGGGCTATGGTTTGTGTGGCAGTCTTCATCTCTCTTTTCAGTCTTCATCTTTCCATCTTTTCAGACATCAATGAATGTGCAGACCCTGTGAACTGTATCAACGGCTTGTGTGTCAACACCCCTGGCAGCTACCTGTGCAACTGTCCACAAGACTTTGAGTTGAACCCCACTGGTGTGGGCTGTGTGGGTGAGTGGGGACCTGTGTGGAAAGCACATCTTCCAACCAAGAGCTCCGTGGTCCTTCTTGTTGGTCCCATACAGCTGGAGCTGGCCACTACCAGAAACTGGGGTGGCTGACCACAATCTGCCCTGCCGAACACCTGGCTGTCCATGATGGGCTTAACCCTGCAGCAGCAGAAGAGTATCTTCCTCCTGTTAAGCCTGGCCTACCTTGTGTCACCAGTGTGGGTGCTGTCCTGGTTGGAGAGATGTTATTCCTCCTGTGCACACAATTCTTTGCTGGACAGACTTGCTCATGCAGTACTTTCTTTGCGCAGATACTCGAGTTGGGAACTGCTTCCTGGACACCCAGGATCGAGGAGATGGGGGGATCTCCTGCAGTGCAGAAATTGGAGTTGGTGTCACTCGGGCATCCTGCTGCTGTTCACTGGGTCGTGCATGGGGCAACCCCTGTGAGCTTTGTCCTCCAGCCAACACAAGTGAGTTGGAAAGGCATCTGGGATGAACTTGGGCATGGGCTGGATGGGCAGTGTAGGGCAGAAGGAAGAGAAGGGGCTGTGTCCCTGTGGCTTCTCAGCTCAGGCTAGGGGTCCCAGGTCTGATATTTATTATAATCATGATAAAGCAAGAGAAGCTGAGGGAGGAGAGGCTGACCCTGTTTGCAAGGCTAGACAGGTGGACCAAGGCTGGGGAAAGGTGGGGTGGGGGAGACCAGGCAGGTCGTGCCTTGGCGGGGTCCAAGTTGGGATCCTTTATTCCTTGTCACAATAGGCTGGGGGAGCGAAGGGGATGTGGAATAACCCTGTTCAGGAGTGAGCAGGCAGAGCTAGGGAGGCTAAGTTGGCTTGGAGTGTGACGGGAGTCAGGCTGCTCCACCTGGAGCATTGTCACCATCCTCATGGCCTGTTTCTCCTGGTTTTCCCTCTGTGTCCTGTCTCATGGGAGCTCACTCAGCTCAGAACCCCCCTGACTGACTTTTTCCACAGCCGAGTACAAGACCCTGTGCCCTGGAGGAGAAGGTTTCCGGCCCAACCCCATCACTGTCATCCTGGAAGGTAAGCCCACCTGTCCCCCTGCCCTGTCACTAGGTGCTCAGGAGCTGGGAGAGCCCAGCCATGTGTGAGCACTGTCTGCTGTGTCACTGGGCTGGCTGTGTGCCTGCTGAGCCCTGACCACTGGATGATAAACAGCAAGTGCGTGGTCTCCTTGGATGTGCTCCAGACACCTGACAGAGCTGCTTGGGTGCCTGCAGGGGCTGCAGGCAGGGGGATCAACACAGCTGGGGTCCTGAGCTGAGGGCGCTGCCTGGGCTGGTCTGCCAGGTAGTGAACACCTCCTGCCTGCTCTCCCTCCACAGATATCGATGAGTGCCAGGAGCTGCCAGGCCTCTGCCAGGGTGGCAACTGTGTGAACACTTTTGGCAGCTTCCAGTGTGAGTGCCCGCTTGGCTACTACCTCAATGAGGACACACGCATCTGTGAAGGTAGCTGCACTGTGGTGCCCATGCATGCCTGGTGTGTATGGCACACGTGTACGCTTGCATGTGCGCATGTGTGTGCAACAGAGCTGTGGTTGTATCTGTGCTGGGCCTTCCCTTTATGCTGTAGGAGTGGTTGGCAGAATCTGTTCCCCTTTCTCTTCCAGATTTCCCATTCTTATCACAAACCCTGGCCCCTTTCTCTATGCCAGGTCAGCCTGGTCCCTGTGCCAGGCCTATCCACACCTCGTGCCAAGCTTACCCTCCACCCTGTGTCAGGCCTGTCTCTACCTGTGCCCAGTACTTTAACCTCCAGTCTCCTCTATTTGACAGATATTGATGAGTGCTCTGCTCACATTGGGATCTGCGGCCCGGGGACCTGCTACAACACCCTTGGCAACTACACCTGTGTGTGCCCCCCTGAGTACATGCAAGTCAACGGAGGAAATAACTGCATGGGTATGGCATTGTCCAGTTCTCTGGGAAGGGCTCCGGCAGTGCCCTGGCTGTGCACTGCTCATGGGTGGTGCTGTGGGCAGCACGGTATGGGCAGTGTGGCTGCGTGGAAGGAGTGGGAAGTCCTGGGAGCAGGGGCTGGGACTCAGGATGCCTGAGTTCACCAGGCATCTCACTGCATTCCTGCCCCTACGCCATGCACGTTGCTCACTGTTGCTCACCCTGCCACTGGATACAGTGAGAATGGCTGGCATGGAGTGGTGAGAGCATCCCACAGAGCATGTGCATTGTCACTGCCTACTATGGGTTACAGTCCAAAGCTTTCACTGGAACAGGGCTTCAGTCCATCACTGCAACCACTTAGCTTGGTTTCCCTTGAAGGGTCTGTGTGTTACTTGCAGTCCCTGAGCACCAGGACAGGGTAGTCTGGCATCTCCCTGGCAATGAGCTCACTGGGGCTTGCAGCACCCATTCCCAGGGTGGGCACAAGACAGTGTCTGGGCTGCCTTTGCAGACATGAGGAAGAGTGTGTGCTATCGCAACTACAATGACACGTGTGAGAACGAGCTCTCCTTCAACATGACCAAGAAGATGTGCTGCTGCTCCTACAACATTGGCAAGGCCTGGAACAAGCCATGCGAGCCCTGCCCCACACCAGCCAGCCGTAAGTCAACCTTCCTGGAAAGGCATCTTGAGACTGTGGCTGCCTTCTCACTTTTCTGGTGATCCCATGCACTTTGAGACACAGGCACAGTCGGAGTAACAAAATAGTAGGGGAGAAGGGAGAACATCATGGGTGGCAGGCAGTGCCTACCGGTCACTGTGGGGACATGCAGCTTCGCACACTGTCTTGTGCTGGAAGGACACAGGTGACTAGGATAGTGTCTGCAGAGAGGAGATGATGTGTGGGACCCGCCGAGGCTGTGTGTGAGCATGCAGTGGCTCTGGGCTGTGTGGACAGGCTGGGCGTGAGTGGCAGTGTTGTTTGTGAGCTTGCGTTGCAGTGGCAAGAGCTGGCTGTGTGCTGCATGCAGCGTGGGATCGGAGTGAGGCACGCAGATGTCATGTGCATGCCTGTCTTTTTCTGGGTGTGCATGTGCAGGCGCTCATGCGTGTGTGTGTGTAGGTGTGCATCTGTTGCCCTGCAGTGCGTGGATGTGTAAGCCCGTTGCCCTGTGCCATACGTGTGCTCGGGGTTCCCCATGTGCCGGCCCTTGTGATGCCTGGCTAGGCACTGTGCAGATCCCCTCCTGCCCATCATATCCTCTCTCCACTCACTCCAGCCATACTTGGCCCTTGTCACTCTCATTCCTCACTGCCTGCCCGCCAGGCATGGCCATGACTGTGGTGTTCCCCTTCCAGCCGAGTACCAGATCCTGTGTGGGAACCAGGCCCCCGGCTTTATCATCGACATCCACACAGGGAAGCCAATAGGTGAGTACAGCCAACCCCTTCTGCCCCAACACCCTGCGGTGCCAGGCCTGCTCTCTGCCCTCTGCTTTCTTCCCACAGTGCCTGTAGTCTTGTTTGCTTCCCCTCCCTTAGCAAATTAAGCCTTGAGTAGAGGAGAGACAAGTGAAAGAGGTGGCAGCCATGGTTGCAAGCAGTTGGCCAAGCCTTCAGGCCCGAGTACCTGGGTTGCTCAGAGCTCCCCACATCTGCAGTTGTCCGTTGGTCTCTGTGCCACCTGGAGAGACAGGTGGCCAGTGGCCACAGACAGTGGCCAGTAGCCCATGGCCAGGTAGGTCCAGAATTCACCTGATGGACCTGGCACTCACACTGCTAGCAGCACAGGCCTTACAGCCTCAGGGTGCTGAGAGCTGAAGTTTCAGGTTTGTATTTTGGGAGATGGAAAGCCAGAGGCGCTGGTGAAAGTCCTGGAAATTGTGGAGTGTGTAAGGACGTTTTGCAGTCTTGAAAGATGCACTCACTGGAAGTTTGTGAGACAACAGATTAGTTAATCATTGCTTCACCTGGTCATGGCAGTGCCAACAGGACCGCAGGAGAATGAAGAGAAGGGAGATGAGTTCATCTTCCACTCCCAGGAAGCAAGTGTTAAGAATCATGGACCATGCTGCAGAGGACGTCAGTCACTCGTGTGGGGCTGCAGGGCTGGCAGGGCTGGTGGTGGATTGTGCTGGACACAGTGACAGAATCAGGGACCCTCGAGCCATCTCAGTGCCCACCCTGAGCTTCCCCGTTGCAGCCTGGTCCCAGAGCCTGAGCTAGTGTCCATATTACTGCAGAGGCATACTCGGAGAAAGCAAGATATGTCCTGGGTAGGATCCTTCCCTATACGTGCTGTGCAGGCTCTGCCAGCAGTCCCATGGCTCCTGTGGCTTACAGTCTTGTGTGGCTCTGTTGTGTACACAGACCTCTGCGCAGTAACAATCCTGCGAGAGTTGTTCCACTGTTTGCCTGGTGGCCCTTTCCTGTTAGTCTTCTTCCTAGAATGAACAAGGGCAATGGTATTCCAGTTATGGGGGACACTTTCCTCCTTTCTGCCTTCCTCGTATGGTGATAGATGTTGTCTGTGTGCAGATATTGATGAGTGCAGTGAGATCCCTGCTATCTGCACGAACGGTGTCTGCATCAACCAAATCGGCAGCTTCCGGTGTGAGTGCCCCATTGGATTCAGCTACAACAACATACTGCTCATCTGTGAAGGTAACGGGGCAGCAAGGATGGTGCTGCCAAGGGTGCCTAGGAGGGTGGGGGGCTCAGCATAGCACTAGCATCTCCCCAGCCTGTGGGGCATTAGGGTCAGGGCTGTAAGCAGACGTAGACAGAATCCACATGTTCTCTGCCTTCTTGAAATCATTTTAATTTTCCACATCAATGGGTGGACAAAAATTGCTGATTTTCTTGAATGTTCCTGTTTTTCCCCTCCTCTGTTTTTTAGTGTTTTTTTTTTTTTTTTTTTTAGTGTTTGCAAATGCAAATGTTTAAAAGATTTGAGTTGTACCTAAAATGCATCACTTTATTGCAAAACAATAGAAAAATGATGAAAACTGACACTGGTTGGAACAAACCAAGAGTTAAAATTCAGTTGACTCCATTGAGCCTCTCCAGCCCTACCAGGATGATGCCTGGTGAGTGCTTTGTGCTCTGCACAGTCAAGGTTTGCACTTCTCTCCTCCCACAGACATTGACGAATGCAGCAGTGGGGAGAACCTCTGCCAGCGCAATGCTGACTGCATCAACATCCCAGGCAGTTACAGGTGCGAATGCTCAACCGGATACAAGCTGTCGCCTAGTGGAGCCTGCGTGGGTAAGATGGGAGCTGTTTGCTACCTATTCTAGTGTGGGAGGCGCTGACATCCCTGCCTAGGCTCCTCAGCTGGCTTTGCAGGCCACCCTGTGTGGACCTAAGGAAGGACAGGATGAAGGATATGCCAGTCCCATGCACTGGTTCTTTGTCGTTTGTCAAGCTTGGGGACTGTGACCTGCCTGTGCTGTGATTAAGAGATACCTACACTTTTGGAATAATTCCCAGAGATTGTGGGCCCCTGGGGGATGACAAAAAGTCTTTATGAATTGCAGCTTTAGTTTGGCAGCTCAGGCCATTTTCTGTAACGAAACTTACTTTTTTAGAGATTGCAGATCAATAAATCCTCTTCCTTGTTCTCTGTGAAGCCATCTCTCAGAAAACTGAGACACAGTTCTGCTGCGCTGGTGCTCACAGACACAGCAGGCAGGGGGCTGCAGAAGGCTGGCACCTTGGCTTTTCCCACTTGGTCCATCCCTTCTGCTCACTAGTGCCTGCTTTGCTTTGTTTTAGGTCGCAACGAATGCCAGGAGATCCCCAATGTCTGCAGCCATGGGGACTGCGTTGACACCGAGGGCAGCTACATCTGCATCTGTCATAACGGCTTCAAGGCCACAGGGGAGCAGACCATGTGCATGGGTCAGTGTGACCGCCCCAGCCCTGCACTGCCCTTTTGAGTGAATCACATATCAGGATGAACGTGAGCTCTCCCCAAGCACCTGCTGGGTAGTGCCAAGGACAGCCAAGGGCAGGGCCACTGTGTCCTCTTAATCCCAGGCTGCCCCTGCAAAACCACAGAAGTGTTGTGCAGCAGTCTGGACCCTGTCTGCACACCCGAGACTGTGACTTTCAGCTCACTCAGCCCCTCCATCAGCTGTGTCCTTTTCCCTGCAGATATTGATGAATGTGACCGACAGCCCTGTGGAAATGGGACGTGCAAGAACACAGTTGGCTCCTACAACTGCCTCTGCTTCCCTGGCTTTGAGCTAACACACAATAACGACTGCATGGGTGAGTTGCATGCAGTCCTGACCGCACGGATAACAGACTGGTGTCACATGGCAAAAGCTGAGGGGCATTCACTGGGTGACACGCAGTGGCACGGAGGGGGTCACTCTGGGTGCCACGTGGCAGCAGTTATAGGTGCGACGGCTGGGGGTTACCTGGCAGTGGCTGTAGGGGTAATGGTACATGTTACCAGTCAGGGATATGGGGCTGGCTAAGGCGGCATGCTGACACTCATATGTTGTGCATTATCTCTTCCCATTGTGCTTGTCATTTCCCTCCCACAGACATTGATGAGTGTTCATCCCTGGTGGGGCAGGTGTGTCGAAATGGCCAGTGCATCAACAGCATCGGCTCCTTCCAGTGCCTGTGCCAAGAGGGGTATGACCGGACCCCTGATGGGAAGAACTGTGTAGGTGAGTGTCTGGGGAGCAGGCTAGTCCTTCTCAGTGAGTTGAGCTGTATGTTAGCATGGCTGGCACTATGCAGCACTATGAGACCTGGTCCCCAAGCTGGTCTACCTAAAGGTATTCCCATCTGAGGCAAATGGACTCTCCAGAACCACTCACCAGGCCCCAAGTCCTATCAAGCCAAAGCACTGTCATTTAACTGTCCATGGAAAGCTGGACAGGGCCCCATTATGCCTGCATCTCTGTTCCAGCAATGCTGGGAATAGTAATGCCAGTCCTTTTCCACCAGCTGAGACCTGCAGGCAGCGAGGACAAATATTGTCTTGCCCATGCTCCTAAAGCATGCAGAGTTGTACCAGGGATGCCTCGGGAACTACCCTGCAGGCAGGACTGGCTCTGCTTGAGATGGTGCCAGTGCTGTGTGCAGCCTCTGGGGCTGCAGGGACAGACAGGCACATTGTACCCAGGTTACCTGTGTCTACCACAATGCCTCCTGCAGCACCTGGTCCTGCAGGCCTGAGCCCATGTTCCCAAGGCACATATCTGGAAAATGTCTCATCTGCTTCCCTTGGGTCTTTTGGGCAAAGCAGCGTGCAGCTGCTAAGTAGGACCTGGCTGCAGAAAGGTACCCTGCACCTGAGTTCTCAGAGCTGAGCACAGACACTGTCACTGGTTATTTCTTCTCCTCTACAGATATCAACGAGTGCGTGAGCCTGCCTGGGACCTGCTCACCAGGCACCTGCCAGAACCTGGAGGGCTCCTTCCGCTGTATTTGCCCCCCTGGGTATGAAGTGCAGAACGACAACTGCATTGGTAATGTTGGCTCTCTGCCTCTTCCACTTCCAGCGCAGCATGTGGTCTGCTTGGACTATTCTCAGAGCAACCATATTCTTCCTGGGTGGGTTGGGGCATGCATCACCACCCCCCGATATCCTCTTGAAAGCAATTGGGCACAGAGCAAGGCAAGGCCGGCTCCCAGGACAGAGGAGGGTCAGAGGTTTTGCTGTACCCTGACCTCTTCAGTTGTCCTGTTTGCCCTGAAGGTGGGTTAAGGGTTAGGGCGAGACCTCCTGTCCCCAAGAGGGGTGATGACCTGCAGGCAACAGAGTTTCCCCAGACATTACAACTTTGCCTGGTTCTAATGCGATGAGGAAAGGAGTGACCTTTGGCTGCTGTGTAAGTAATACATCTGTGATGCTCCCAGATATCAATGAGTGTGAAGAGGAGCCCAACATCTGCCTCTTCGGGACGTGTACCAATACTCCTGGCAGCTTCCAGTGTGTCTGCCCTCCAGGCTTTGTGCTGTCTGATAACGGCCGACGGTGCTTTGGTGAGTGTGGCTGTGCCTGCAGGACAGTGGGGAAGTACAGGACATGGCAAATACTAATGCCATGGATGGAGGCAGGAGCAGGCAACAGCACTATTGCTGCCTGCTGTGACCCCTTAGGGTGTGCTCAAGACAGACAGATTATTTGGGGGGGGGCAGGATATTAAAATATCCTGGTTTACCACCAGTTTATACTCAGCTCCAGGACAACTTGGTGTTTCTGAGCCAAAATTCAGGGGTACGTGGGCTGCTCCCTTCCTCCACACCAGCACTACCTGCAGAGCCATCCAGGACACAAGCATCCAGAAGAGGACCCTTCCTCGTACTGAAGGGTCATACTGGGAAGGGGAGAACGGCAAAACCATTGGATGTCTGCAATGCCCTGTGCATTTCTCTGTCTTCCTACAGATACTCGCCAGAGCTTCTGCTTCACTCGCTTTGACAATGGGAAGTGCTCTGTCCCCAAGGCCTTCAACACCACCAAGGCTCGGTGTTGCTGCAGCAAAATGCCAGGAGAAGGCTGGGGAGACCCCTGTGAGCTGTGCCCGCAGGAAGGAAATGGTAGGTGTGATGGGCCCCAGCCCCATGAGAGAGACGGCTGTGTGTGCCTCCAACATAAGCAGTATGGGGAAGGTGTGCAGGTTAGGCCAGAAAAGCAGCAATGCAAGCTGTCCAGCAAAGTGGGCCCCTCCGTCTGGAGAGTACTACCTTGAAACCTAGTAGCCCTTACTAGATTGCAATATTCCCTGGGTCTCCAGCAACCACAGTCATGTTCTTGGGAAATTGATTGCTTAGTTCTGTTTTGGATGTGCTCTCAGTTTTCAGTGGGGCTTTAGATAAGGCAAAAACATCTCAGTGCCTCCAGATCCAAGGCAGGCATAAGTGTTTCCCAGTCAGCTAATGTTCTGAAGACTCACTTATGTAGTGAGCTGTCAAGCTCTCGGTCATGCCCTAGAACCTTCAATAGCACATTTCAGCCTCTGGGAATGGAAGCATGTCTAAGCATACCTCACTTTTCTACTTTCTTCCAGTTGCCTTCCAGGAGCTGTGTCCATATGGTCATGGAGCTATCCCAGGCCCAGGTGACACCCGAGAAGGTAAGTTCTGATCGAGGGATGAGGAGAAATGTGTCTTGTGGGAGTGAAGGGCATCAGCCTAGAAGCAACCAAACTCTGAAGAGTAGGGTTGAATCCCAGTGGCAGGAAGGGAGGGAGGTGGGACTGGATGCCCTCCCAGCTCATGGTCTCTGCTTGCCAATGCAGTCCCCAGCTCTGGAGACGAGTATCTGGGATTGCAGAGCCAGTTCTGAGAGGACAGGGATGTTTCTGGCCACATGCTTACATGAGGTTTCATTGCCTTGGTTTCCCCTCTAGATGTGAATGAATGCTCGGAGAACCTGGGTGTCTGCATAAACGGGGCCTGCATTAACACTGATGGCTCCTTCCGCTGCGAGTGCCCCTTTGGGTACAACCTGGACTACACAGGAGTCAACTGTGTGGGTAAGGGTCCAAGCGGGGAGCACCTGCTCCCTCTTGCTTTTATCCTCCTTGTGTTAAAGGCTATGAGCATGTGCACGTGTGTGTGCGTGTGTGTGGAAAGAAGGATTTTTGAATTTACTTCTCCACTGCCCCTTCCTTTTTTAACCCTGGCTCCTGACTTTGCTGGGCCTGTTTGAACGCTCTGGCTGCAAGAAGATACCAGCCTGCATCTTTCCTATATAACTCATCCACCTAACATGGTCCTGGCTTCCTCCAGATACAGATGAATGCTCCATTGGCAACCCCTGTGGGAATGGTACCTGCACCAACGTGGTGGGAGGCTTCGAGTGTGCCTGTGATGAGGGCTTTGAGCCAGGTCCCATGATGACATGTGAAGGTAACGCTGCTGTGGGGCTGCCCCTTCACCCTCCATTGCACAGCTCCAGGGTGAGAGATGGGAGAAAGCAAGTAAACACCTTCCTTCCTTCCAGTCTCCCCGTAGCTTGGATAACACTCTCCCAACCAGTTTTGGACTCTGGAGTCTTTCACTTACCAAAGTCATGTTTCATTGCTCCACTCTGTCTGGGAGACCTAAGGGAAGATCTGAAGAGTTTGAACTTTCTGAGAGGAGCCCATGGGTTTCCTACTCCAGCTTGCTTCCTGCTTACTTCCCAGACAATGTGTTTTGCTCAGACTTTCAGAGCCAGACTGGCTGAAGTCTGGGAGTATGTTTCCCACTGGCAAACTGGCAGGGATTGCTGACGCATTTTTTGCTTTCTCTGTCAAACAAGATGGGAATTTTACCTGGGATATCCCCAGCCAGTGAAGAATGGTAAACATGTAATGGTGCTGTAATGAGTCTCCTTAACTCTCCTGGGACATACTGCAGCTGTGGTCTTCTAGTCTTGGGTTACTGGGGATTGTGATGTGGTTAATGGCACATGGAAAAGCATGGAGCAGATCCATATCTAAGGGGTCCCTTTTGTCCATTACGAGGTTTTTATACTTGCCTGATGGTCCTTTTTTTGGTCCCCTGCCTCTTTTCCTAAATTCTTGCATTTCTACAGACTTCCTCTGGGGCCAGCAAGTACTTTAGTCTCTTTCATAAATCTGTGTGAAGCCCGTGGAGTGGCAGTGTTTCCCACAGCGTCCTTCATCTGCCTACCTCTGTAGGCATCTGTACACAAATTGGGTTATTGTCCTAGAAAACCACAGCCACATCCAGACCATGTGCATGTCCCCGGTGCGTCACTGCTTGGGTGAGTGAGCAGCAGTCAGATCAGCCTCCAATGGACAGTGCAGAAAAGCTGGCTGGGCCTCATCTCCACATGAGCATGTACATCAGAGTTGATCGCCTTTGGCTTCCTCTGAGACCAGAGCCCAGGGTGAGTGCTGGAGGCCTACCTGAAGGCAGGAGCTGCTTCACCAAGGACCCAGGTCCCTGTCCCTGTCAAAGGTACTCAGACACTGGGTGTCTGTCCCTCTACAACTGCAGACCATGACAGGAAGCCTTGGTGAAGCACAGAAAGTTCTCGTGAGATGAATTCACAGAGGGGAAGTCTGTTCTGAGGAGGTCCACTGACATTACTGTCCAGCTGATCCTGTTCAGAGCGCAGAGTCAAGCTCTCCTCTCTCTCCTGCCTCCCAGATATTAATGAGTGTGCAATGAACCCCCTGCTCTGTGCCTTCCGCTGCATCAACACCTTTGGCTCCTATGAGTGCACATGTCCATCTGGATACGCCCTCCGAGAAGACAGAAGAATGTGCAGAGGTAAAAATCCCCTTTCCGCAGCCATTTGGATGCATTTTGGTCCCACTCTCTCTCAAGGCCCCTTCCCTTAGCCTGTCTCTGGTGCTGTACCACCAAGAAAGAAGGCAGGACTTCTGGGCTGGTGTCTCTGGGCTTGCGCTCACTCTTGCGTCTATCCTGCTGTCTATGTCATGTACCAGCCAGCCTTGACCAAGGTAGCAGGGATTGGCAGAGCAGTGCAGATGTGAGCACTCAGTCCGTAGCTGCCCCCACAGTGGTGCAGAGCAGGCAGGATGAACATGGTCTCATGATGTTCTCGGTTGCAGATCTGGATGAGTGTGCAGAGGGTCTGCATGACTGCGAGTCTCGAGGAATGCTGTGCAAGAATCTCATTGGCACCTTCATGTGCATCTGCCCACCAGGAATGCAACGAAGACCTGATGGAGAGGGCTGTACAGGTACCAAGGACCGGGCTGGGACGGTTTCCCAATAGAGTTGGAGACCATCCTAGGTGGACACCTGTGGCTTTCATTTATGTCCTGTCAAACGAGTCCTTTCTGGGGTTTCCCATGGGTCAGAACTTCCTGTCCTACTAGATGCCTGCACACCCCAAATCTCTGCTCATCTCTGGACCCATGGGCCCACAAAGTTCCAACACAGGATGACACAGCACTACACCTTCTGTCCTTTCTCTTGAATCTTTCCATGTCTGTGTACTGAGCTGCTTTCAGAAGGGCCAGTGCTGGCCAGTCCAGACCTGCACAGTATTAGGTACAGGAGGAATGCAAAGGAAGCACAGCTCCACTCCTAGTCTGGCAGCTTGATCACTTGAAGGTGGAGAATGTGCAAACCAGGGAAGCTGGGCACTCAGCCACCCTGCTCTGGGGCAGGTCCAGGGGAAGTGGATGTGTTTCTCAGCTGTCTGAGGATGTGGGAGTGTTCCTCAAGGACTATGTGTGAGTTGTTCAAACTGAGTGGTAGCATGGGAACTCATGGAAAGCTGAAATTCGTCCTATGCCTCACTGCAACTCTTTGTGGCTCCTTCCTTCCTAGATGAGAATGAGTGTCGCACCAAGCCTGGAATCTGCCCCAATGGCCGCTGTGTCAACACGGTGGGAAGTTACCGCTGTGACTGTAATGAAGGTTTTGAAGTCAGTCCCTCTGGCACAGAATGTATTGGTAATTACCATGTCCTGGTGGGTCTTGAGCAGCCTCTCCTTAGTAGCAGGTGGTGCTTTTCAGGTGCTTCAGGATTTCTGAGGGGAATTTGCCCAAGGGAAAGTTTGAAAATGTTGAACCACGGGTTCAGTGAGCTGTGGGGACAGAAGAAAAGAGCAGGCAAGGCTGAAGACTTGCAGCTAAGATTTACCTCATGAACAGTTTTGTTGTCCATACTGAAACAGAGAGAGTGTTGCTCATGGAGGTAAGGAACACCTGGAGTGCCTTGTGGGACACTAAGTCTTGGCCCAGCCACTTCTGTGCCAGGAGAGCTGCGCAGTGAGAGGCTGCCACAGCAGTGCCAAGGAGAACTCTAAGACCTAGCAGGTTTAGTAACAAGGGAATGGGCCAGAACTGGGGCTCAGGGCAGGAGCAAACAGGATTCATCTGCTGGATAGAAGTGTCCCATGTGAACTACATATCCTCACAGAAAACAGGGACTTTATCCGTCCCAGAAAGTGGGAGCTGTCATCCTTGGGTCAGGTCGCAATTGCTCTAAGGTATATTCATACAGTGCCAGGGAGTGTTTCTGAGTACAAGTGATGACAAAGCTTGTGAAAATGACACATGAAAAGGATAGATTCAGGGACTAGCCTGGACCCCCAGGTCCCAGCATGCAGGGAGTGGCCTGGGTTGCCCCAGAAGACAGGTTGATGGGACATCACCTTTGCCATTCACATTATCCAAACCACACTTGCTCCATGCTGAAACAGGCACAGGCTGGACAGGCTACTCCATTATCCCCGGTGCTGACACTGTCTCATATCGTGAACTTGTCTCCCCACTCTCTCTATCCAGACACCCGCCAGGGATTCTGCTTCACTGAAGTACTGCAAACCATGTGCCAGATGTCCTCCACCAACCGCAACCTGGTCACCAAATCTGAGTGCTGCTGCAACAGTGGGCGCAGTTGGGGCCCCCAGTGTGAGCTCTGCCCCCTTCCTGGAACTGCCCAGTACAAGAAAATGTGTCCTCATGGTCCAGGGTACTCCACTGATGGGAGAGGTGAGCAGGGGACCAAATCACCTTTAGTGCAGACAGGAGAAAGCAGAGATGTGGGTACAAGCAGAAGTCCACTGGAAACTGACTGAGACAGGTCTACATAGTGCCTGGAGCAGACAAGAAGCTTCTGTGATGTTATCTTACAACTCCCTGCATGTATTCGCTGGCTCTCAGGGAGAGCCTGAGTTGCCCTGGCAGAGGGTAGTCACAGGAGCATGGGGATAGAGGCAGCGTTGGCACTAACAGGTCCTTCCCTCCCTCTTGCAGACATCGACGAGTGCAAGGTACTGCCCAACCTCTGCAAGAATGGACAGTGCATCAACAGCATTGGCTCCTTCCGCTGCCACTGCAGGCTGGGCTACACCGCAGATATCACAGGCACAGCTTGTGTGGGTGAGTCAGGAGAAGGAAACACATTTCTCTGTACAGCCCTCCCTCTTCCCCCGCTTTTCAGCATGCAAAGAGATGGTCCTGTAGCCCCCACCTGGGTCCTGGCTTCCACCTCTGAGCATACTGTCCTGTGTATCCATAGCAGGGCGCTGGACACTTTGTCCCATTGCATGACAATGCATCAAAGTCACCCCTCCATGCTGTTTAACTCCTTAAAACCCAGGCTTGTCCCTCTGACTGCAGGGTCACTGGGACTGATGGGGGTGTGATCCAGAGATGAAGGTCTGTGAGCAGCCAAGCCTTTCAATGGCAGGGCAGCAGGCTCTAGCCAGCCTGAGTGCCACTTTGGGAATCCAGATGTTGACATAAAAGGTACCCCTGGAATGACAGCTGCAGGTGTCTGGGGAAGTACGGGAGGAGATGAAGATGTGCCACACTTCCATTATCGAGATAGTGTTCAGGACCATACCAGCAGCTGTGTCCTAGATACAGAGTGGAAAAGAGGTTTTGGATCCCAGAAACCAGGCTGTGTGCCTAGGAGAAGGGTGGATATGACCTTGAGCACCAGGCCAGGATTCCTCTCTAAACACATGTGACCTTTCTCCAGCTATGTGCCCTCCAGCCTGGATCAAAGTTATGACCATTTTCAGAGCCTGTTGCTGCTACTCCCTGCTGGGCAGAGGTGACACAGCCCCCAGAAATACAGGGCTGACCCCATCCCTGATGTTCCTAGTACTCAAGAGGAGCATCCACCCATCTCTTCAGCTAGGAGGGGACTGGGCAAGATGTCACTCAGATCCATCAGGTCACAGCACATGGCATGTGATTCAGCTCTTTTCCTTAAGAGATCTAGATTTGTTGTGCTGGCTCAAACAGGGGTGCTTCCTCAAAGCCTCTGTCTCTGCTCCTCTGCACACCTGCTTCTTGGAGAGTGGAAAAGATGCATTTGTCTGGGGCACAGAGTGCCAGGACCCATGTGGCCACATGACCACTTAGTAATGTAGGGCCGTGAAACCTGGAACCACCATGTATTCAGGAGCCCCTTGGTAGACTGAATGGTCCAATGGGAGATGGGGACCCCATCCAGCAGCACAGCCTGTGAATGCTTTGTCTTGTGTCTCTCGAATCTAGATCTGGATGAATGTAACCAGTCCCCTAAGCCATGTAACTTCATCTGCAAGAACACAGAGGGCAGCTACCAGTGCTCATGCCCCCGAGGGTACATTCTACAAGAAGATGGGAAGATCTGCAAAGGTATTCACTCAGGAGAAGGAAGCAGCAGAGACCCTGCCTCATCTCTGGCAGTGTTGACTCTGCTGCAGTGGAGACTGAAAGAGCTGATTAGCATGCGACAGAACAGTCAGGTCCTTCTGTTCAGACACAGGACAAGGCTAGACACAGAGAAAGGTGCCATACTGGATACTCCTGAATGGATGCACCAGGATTTCATCCCTCTACAAACACTCTACACAAGTCTCATCAGGAAAAAATATTCATTGCCCCTTCCTACAGATTGCAAAGCATATCCCAAACTGTGCTGAGTTCAAGAAGCCTTGAACCTGTGTATATGCTACAAGTGGGCTGGGCATGTCAGAGTCACCATAAGGGCTCCTCCCGGTGCTGGCAGCTGCCAGGCTGGGGCTTTGCCCACTCCTCACAGTACTGATGTATCAGGCTGCAAGTAAGTTTGTCTAAGAGTCTGGGAGGGTCTGGGATTTGTGGCTTACAGGAGAGGCGGAGAAAAATCTCTGTGTCTTCCAGATGTGTATGTGATCAACAGCTGAGGTGGGGAGAGGCTCCCTGGACTTGTGATTCTCATGCAAGAACTTTGTGTGTGGTGTTCTTGAGGCTGGTCCCTGTCAGGTCCTGGTCTGCTCAGGACCACTGCGTATCACCATGTATATGCAGGCGTCATTGACTCAGACTACAAAGATAAGCTATCTCAGTAAGATAAACTGAGACATATGTTCTTGCGCTTATTGCTTTAGACTTGGATGAATGTTCCACCAAGCAGCACAACTGCCAGTTCCTGTGTGTGAACATTATTGGAGGATTCAACTGCAAATGCCCCCCAGGCTTCACTCAGCACCACTCATCCTGCATTGGTGAGTAGAGGCATTCACTGCTATGCTGTACACCACCAGAAGGGTGCTCGGGTGTTAGCTTCAAGCCCAATAGAGTCTTACCAGCCCCACAGCTCTGTCTCTAGAGTACTGCAGCTCTCCAGAGAGTTGCTGCCTGCTCCTCTCCAATCAGCCTGGGATTGTGCATCTGACTTGTCTGTCTGTTACTGAGTCTGAGCTAAGCACCATGATGCCACGCAGCTGTCTGCAGAGCTACACTACCCTTGGGGCTGGACTTACAGGCAGCTGCTGGTGTTTTGCAGACAATAATGAGTGCACAGCCCAGCCCTCTCTGTGTGGAGCCAAAGGACAGTGTCTGAACACACCAGGCAGCTACAACTGCGAGTGTCAGAAAGGATTCTCCCTGGACAGCTCTGGTGTCAACTGTGAAGGTGGGTCTTCGTCTCTGGGGCTTTGACAAACATGTTCCACATGGAAGAATTCCTAGTTCACTCACAGTCTCTAGGGTAGCTAGCTCTGTGCAGTCAAGAAGGGTCCAGTCCTTACTATGGGACACCAGAAACCCACATGGGAAGCTCTGGTGCAAAGGAGGGGACAGTGGACATTTCCCTGACCTGCCTGGAGACACACAGGCTCTTGGAAAAGCAGATGAGGGTCTTGATAATTCAACCACAGCAGCAAAGGGTGGAAAAGAAATAGACGTGTCTCACCACAGGAGACATCATGCCAGGCAAAACCCACCATGTGCTATGCTAAAGAAAAGTCTGTGTTCAACACAGGCAGCATGAGGCAGAACAGACTGATAACAGTCCAAGCAGACCAAGAAGCCATAAAGCAAAAAACATCCAAGCAGTGACTATGGTGGGATATATGTGGGCCTTGGGGCTGAGGTCATTATTCAAGTCCAAGCTGCAGAGCTATAACTAGGCAGAAGAACCACCCACCCACATGAACACCCTGATGGATGCTGGCTCCCAAGCATGGTACCACATGCACGTGGTCACTGTGCACCTGGTGCTGCCCCCAGGACAGGCAGAAGTTGTCTCACTGCCATCTGTGTTGCATTGCTGCAGATGTGGACGAGTGTGATGGAAACCATCGGTGCCAGCATGGCTGCCAGAATGTGCTTGGAGGCTACCGATGTGGCTGTCCTCAGGGCTACGTACAGCACTACCAGTGGAATCAGTGTGTGGGTGAGTGTGGGATGGGGGCTCTTGTATCCTGGAGCTGTGGGGTGGGGGATAGAGCCTAACACTGAGTCCCTCTCCAGCCACCCCGGCCATCTCTGACATTGGGTTCTGGGTTCATCTCTGCAAACCCAGCACTGCACTTCCTGCCCTGTCCCAGAAGCAGGCTGTGCCTTTGGCCGGAGAGGATGCTGCTGCCCTGCCCTGCTCTGTGCTGCCCCAGGCTCTCTCTGCAACAGTGACCACAGGAGGCTGCTTAGCAGAGCGATGAGCTCCCACTGCTCCTGATGCCAGCAGCTTCCTGCATTGCAGGAGGCTGGGAAATCAAGGCAGCCCTTCAGGGACCTACACGGGCTGAGGCCTCACAGAGGACAGCGTGGCTGGCCCTCCCTCTGAGCCAGAAGAAGGGAGCCTGCTGCCAGCATTCCTCAGTGATGGCCACGGCCACTTGGGGCGGGGAGGATCAGCAGCACAAGAACCCCCTTCCATTGAATTTCTAACTAATTCTGCTGTCTTTGGGTGCAGATGAAAACGAGTGCTCCAGCCCCACTGCCTGCGGCTCTGCCTCCTGCTACAACACTCTGGGAAGTTTCAAGTGCGTCTGTCCATCTGGCTTCGATTTTGACCAGGCCTTTGGGGGGTGCCAGGATGTGGATGAATGCTCAGCAGGTGGCAGCCCCTGCAGTTACGGCTGCTCCAACACAGACGGAGGCTATCTTTGTGGCTGTCCTGGAGGCTACTTCCGAGCAGGACAAGGGTAAGAGAGCAGCCAGCAGGTCACTGCCAGGACACCTGGTACCTTTTCCATCAGGCAGATGCCAGGCACACTTCTGGATGCACATAACACAGGAATGTACCCACTCATGCTTGCTCTGGTGGCAGCACCAAGCCCACCACTCTGTATCTTTTTGCCTAAATTTCCACACCAGGTCCTCATAGGCCTTCTTACTCCTATGAAGCTGAGCGCACAGTCACCTTCACAGGTACTCCCAAACTAGTAGACGCACAGACCTGGTCAGCCCCACCTCACCCGCAGGAGCTCAGGTTAATGTTGGGTGTTGGATTACCCTGGAGGTAATAGCAGAAGTGGAAAGAAAGGAGGGAGCTCTGAATCCGCGCAGTTGTGTCAGGGCCAATTCTCTGAGAGGGAAGCTCCAGAGCCAACTCTCTCTGCTGCAGGGACTTCTTAGACTTTGTTTAAGCATCTCTGGATAAAACACATTTAAAGTGCATCTGGAGTGATGTTCAGAGACTAGGACTTGTCCACCATGGTCCAGCTTGACCAGCAAGACTAGAAACTGGTTCTCATCCTAGCTCATCTCCAGTCTGGTTCTTGATCCATTTCTGTAGCCTTGGATGGCTTTAGACTCAGGAGGACCCAGAGCCTGGAATTGCTTCATAACAAGGACCCTTTTCACTATGCAGTTCCACCTCCTGCCCCACCCTCACATTGTCTGTGAGTGATCAGCTTTCAGTGCTGTGAATCCTAAAGTGCAGCTGTGTATCAGATGCTGTTCCAGCCCAGCTTGTGCTTCACATCGACTTTGTGAAGCAGATTGCTTGAGTGCTCTCTACTGCCGGAGAACAATCTCACACTTCTCTCCTGTGCTCCAAGTCACTTTTAAGAAGTGTCTGCTGTTCTCTGTAGGGTACAAAGGGAACCAGATACCAGGCAATGGTGCCCCAACTCCACCACAATTTGTAGCTCAGGTCCCTGAGACTGGCAGCCATGGTGGACCTGAGGTGCGGGATGTGTGTTTTGCAGTGTTGCCACGGGCACTTGTACATTCCTGGGGGATATTGCAGGTTGCTGTGTGCATGATGCCCACAGGCATCCTCCACCAGCACACTTCTGCTATCTGCCAAAGTCACTAGTACAAATTGAAGGAACCTTAGGAGCCTGTGAGCTCCCATTCCCACAAGTCCTTTGCTTCTCCACTGCCAGACTTGCAGGATCCTCATGCTAATGCCCATCTCCTCTTCCATTTCACTAAGTGGTTAGTGCAGCTGTTAGCACTGTAGCAGATGCAGTGCAGATTCATCTAATCCAGGGCACAAACAGATTAAACCTACTGCCTTATTAAGCAAGATGTGGCCTGGTCTCCCCCAGGCACATCCTGTACACAAGAGACTGCACAAACCATGCAGGGCATGATCCTCCATGTGTGTCTGGGTGCCACATGAGGAACCTGTGAGGACAATGTTAAGATTTCCTTCTTAAAGCGTGAATCTGGGATGTGTCTCTGCTCTTCTCTCACCAGACACTGTATTTCTGGTTTGGGTTTTGGGAAAGGTTCCTACCTTCCTGCCCCCCAAGAAGAGGATGAAGACAATCTTCTCTCCCCTGAAACCTGCTATGAGTGCAAGATAAATGGCTACCCCAAGAGGGGTCGCCAGCGACGCAGTGTCAATGGCACTGAGAGGCACCAGGTAAGAAATTCATGGCATCCTGGATGAGGTAGAGCAAGACAAGAGCTGAGTCACTTGGGGGATGGCTGCCTGGAGTGGATCCCATGCAGTGTGCCTACTCATGTGGGGTAGTCTCAGTCCAGGCAGAGACAGCAGCTCACTGTACCTGCCCTCACTGGATGCTTGGGTGTTTATGGAGGCCACTGAATCAAGAGGTCCTGCAGAAATCACAGAATCATAGAATATCCTGAGTTGGAAGGGATCAACAAGGATCATCAAGTCCAACTCCCAGTTCCAAACAGGACCACCTGAAAATCAGACTCTATGTCTGAGAGCGGTGTCCAAATGCTTCTTGAACTCTGGCAGGCTCAGTGCTGTGACCACATCCCTGGGGAGCCTGTTCTAGTGCCCAGCCTACCTCTACATGAAGAACCTTTTCCTAACATCCAGCCTGAATGTCCTCTGTCACAGCTCCATGCCGTTAAAAGGCACGGAATTAAATAGAAATGGAAGATCTTTTGCAATACATCCGAGTAGGATCAGGACACCCTAAGCGACACACACTAGTGTGGTTTGGCCACTAATGGCTGGAGATATGCGCAACCCAGAAATAAGGCCGATGTGTTCCCTCTCAAGGGGAGCTGATAGGGTAAGAGGTCCCATGGGTCCATAGGGGACTATCAGCACTTAGTGTTTGACTCCAGACTGGACCTGTCAGTCTAAATATGGGTTCTTCCTTGAAAGAAAGTTTTGGCCTCTGTCAAAGGCTTTCCCAAGTTCACAGGCCTGCTCAGGACAGATAGGACTGGGACGCCCTTCAGGTCTTGAGCGAAGTGTCCATGAATTTACTGGTGCTTTCCCTGAAGATGAGGGCTCTGGACTTGCTGGTTCAGTCTCAGAGATACAAACAGGGCACCAAGAAACATTTGGGGGACAGTAAGGACCACAGAAGTTGCACTGACTTCTCAGAGCTGCCTTGGGGTGGTCCATGAGGCAGAAACCCCTAAATGAAGTCCTACTTTACCAGGCCATGAGCTTTTCTTGGTATCTGCAAGTAAAATGCCTGGTTCCTTCCCTAGGATCATGCTGTGAACTTGGCCAGCATGGATGTGGATGCTCCTCTGTCCATGACACTGAACCTCTCTGACCTGGCTCACAAGGAGCACATCCTGGAGCTTCTGCCAGCTGTGGAGCCCCTGGAGAACCGTGTGCGGTACCTGATCTCCCATGGGAATGAGGATGGCTACTTCCGCATCCACCAAAAAGAGGGGCTCAGTTACCTGCACCTTGGTCGCAAGAAAATAGTGCCTGGCACCTACCTGCTGGAAATCGTAAGCGTGCCCCTGTACCGCAAGAGGGAACTGCAGAAACTAGAGGCCAAGAACCACCTCAACTACTTAGCAGGGGAGCTGGGCCAAGCACTGAGGATGAAGCTCCAGCTTCAGCTCTACTAACAGCCATGAGACCCACCCACCCAACCGACAGTACAGTCCTTAGCCTTGCCATCCACACCTGGAAACAACTGCCTCTTCTCTCGCTGTACCCCCTGCCACCACCTCCCCCACTGCACTGTACAACTGATGGGAAATGTCCCTCTGGGCTCAGCAGTCACCTGGGCCACACAGGGATACTCCATTTCATGGGTTGCTTGGGTCAAAACCAAGCCACACCACAAAAGAGCTCATGAAAGCTTTGCCAAAGGTTCCAACCTTGTTAGCAGGGACACACTCCCTGTGCTCAGCTCCTGCCTGTCTCCTTTAAACAAGATACTGTTAGTCTGAGCTGGCAAGGGCAGCACCATGGGGAAGCTGCCTGTCCTTCATGGTCACAGGCCATGTACCACCCCACAGCCCAACAAATGGGAGGGGATCTGGTGGTGGCTTTGGAAGGAGCTACCACACGGTGTGATTGTAGTGCATTTCCCAACAGCTCTTGTTACTTCTTTGCTTCTGCATTGTCATAATGGTGCTGCAGAAACCCTCCCATACCTACACTGGCTGCTCTGTCTGTCTTTGTCCTCTCCATGTCCTGTGGTCCTTTTAGGCTCCGCTGTCAAACCGAAAAGGTGACTGGTGAGTGAAGGAGAAGTTCAGATTGTTAACCTCACATCACAAAGCAGCCAGACCACAGGGACAGAAGCTCCTGCAGGGAACTTAGGGTTTTCACCCTGCAGTGTGCTGAACACTTGCACTCCCTCCAAAGATTGGAGCTGGAAGGGCTTTTCCAGAGCTCCAGCAAGTCCAGGGGTTAATGTGTCCTTATATAAGTGAGGAGGAGCACTGGGGGAAGGTAAATAATTGCACTGTTCAATGTGGTTGAACAAACTAAGCTGGCAGGAAAAATTGTCATGAGTCTGGTTCAGAGTATTTGGATCCTTCCCTTGCCAGAGGGGATGGAGAACTTGATAGCACTCCTGTGGCACACTGCAGAGGCAGATTTGCTGGCCACTGCTGATGAGTGTTTGAAAATCCTGTAAAAAATTTCCCACCAGCAGGAGCAAGATGGGGGTGGGAGGGCTCTGCAGCCTGGCAGGGAGAGAGAGGCAGGGACAGCCAGGCCTTCATTTTCCAAACAACCCTTGACTCTGAGCCACCCCATCTGTGTGACACCAGTGGTTATGGCCAGAATCCCCTGTCAGGAGCACTTGTGAAAATGGGGGCTGCAAGTCACTCCCCTCCAGTTATCACATGCATCTTGGTCAGTCCAAGGTGACAACTGAAATATACAGTCTCTAGTTAATACAGACAACTGAAATGCACTAAAAAGAGTCTGGAAAACATGAATTAAGTGAATTGAGGTCTCCCTACTGCCTCAAGTAGCCTGTCCAGACTGCTCTGTCCAGGTGGGCTTTTCTTCCTCCCTCGAGAGTGTTCTTCACACAGCTGGTCTCTGCAATGCCATTTCCTAGTTTCGTATGAATCTGTTTTCAGTTCTGCATCAACACTGTGCATCATCAAAGGAAAGAAAGGTGCTTATTCACTCTGGTAACACACAAAACTACCTGATCAAGAAATCTAAGGTGCTTTCAGAAGCTGGTGCTGGTATTGAATCGTGAGCGTTAGTGCACTGTATCCATCCACCCTTTCGTATTTATGTATAACCACCAAAGTTATGATTGCTCGTTGTTGTGAGGAGTGCATATTCCTGTAGCTTTTTTGGTACCTGGGAGGAGGGGGATTGTTTTTTCCTGGTACACTGCCACCGCATGGGGTGGGGGAAGTGTATGTATACTGTATTTGGGCTAACGTCAAACTTGAAAACTCTTTTGTATAATGCAGCTCCAGACTCTGGTTTTGCAAGAGTTCCAGAGCTTGTGACAGGATGGGTGGCCTGATGTTTTGTTTTTTTTTTTAATTAATATTTTTTGTTTTTTTGTTTTGTTTTGTTTTGTTTTTCCAACAGGTGCTTTTTTTTAAAAAAAAAAAACTATTAATAATAATAAATTAGCAGAGATGGGTTTGTGTGTGTGTGTTGAGCCAAAACTATCAAACGAAAAAGCTCAAGGTTTCCTTCATTCCTCTCTGGTGTGGTGTTTTTTGTATTGACATTTCTTGCTGGATGTTTTAGGGAAGCATTGAAACCAGAACCTGTGCCCCCTTGTCCTGCAGAGAGAGATGGCTCTTTGTGGAATTCCTTTTTGTATCAGAAGCAACTGCAACAATAAAATTATTTTGGGTTAAGTGGTTCTGTGTCTTCCTCCTAGTTTGGGCACAGCAGCCGCGGGTGGCAGCACTGTGCCTGCCTGCTGGTTTCTCTTCTGTACTCACCGGTGACCCAGACAACTTCACTCTTGCAGCTTCACCCAGCAATCCCACCCCCACATAACTCAGCACCCCTGGGTGCCCGAGAGGGCTTTGGGGTCCCTCCCAAAGCCTCAGAGCAGAAGGTAGCTGAGGGTGACAGGACAGACACAGCAACAAAGTCTTTCCTGACCCTTTGCTCTTGCTCCCAGCAAGCGGAGGGGAAGGATAGTGATGCCAGAGGTCTGAGCCTGGAGACCAGATCACTGAGCCCAGAGGAGGGGCATCTGCCCAGGCCCTCCCTGCAGATGATCGTGGTTACTGGGTTGTGGGTCTAGGACAGGGGCGAGGGGACACGAGGAGGGCTGGTGGAGAGGAGATGGAGGGCATGCAGGAGACTGGAGGTGGAGAGGAAAAGTTAGAGACTACCGAGACATGTGGTGGGACACGCAGGAGGGAAGGTGAAGGGGTAGGGGGGCTGGGTGTCTGTGTGCGCAAGGGGTTTTATGTGAGCTAGGAGGTGTGGGGCTGTAGCTGTATGCATGGAGGTGGATGTGTGGGTGTGAGTGTGTGTAAGAATGTTGGGGGAGAGATGTGGGGTGGCAGGCATGTACCTGGGTGTGTATAAATGTATATGTGTGGGTGTTTGGGGGAATGAGTAGAATTGCGTGTACACTGGGGATGTGGAGGTGTAGGAGTCCTTATGGTTACATATTTGAGGGCATGGGTATGGGTGTGTAGTTAGAGCAAAGAGGGGTTGCTGCTTTGCCCATGGACACAGCTGCAGCAGGCAATGGTGCCCCACCTGCCATCTGCAAGGGTTGTGGCCAGGGGCTCTTCTGGTGCTCAGCGGCATGGCCCTCCCCAGCTCCTAAAGTGAGGCACTAACCCATCACTGGGATGCCTGGACTGGAAAGGTGACAAAACACCAGTTTCACCAGTGTGGTGGTTTCATCCTGATGGGCAGCTAAACTCCACCACACCGCTCTCTCACTCCCCCTCCTCGAAGGAACAGGAGGAGAAAATATAATGGAAAAGGTCTCAAGGGTTGAGATAAGGGCAGGGAGATCACTCACCAATTACCGCCACAGGCAAAACAGACTCAGAATAAGGGAGATTAATGTAATTTATTGCCTGTCACTAATAGACTAGAGCCCTTTCCCCCATGCATCTGCGTCTACCTCCTCCCCCCGAGCAGGGCAGGGGAACGGGGAATGGGGGCTGCGGTCAGTCCAGAACACTTCGTCTCTGCTGCTCCTTCGTGGTCACTCTCTGCCCCTGCCCCAGCGTGGGGTCCCTCCCACGGGATGCCGTCCTTCCCGAGCTGATCCTGCGTGGGCTTCCCACAGGCTGCAGCTCTTCAAGAGCTGCTCCAACATGGGTCTGCACCACGGGGTCCATCCTTCAGGAGCAAACTGCTCCAGCACGGGTCCCCACGGGCGGCAGCTCCCACCGGATCACCTGCTCCTGCCTGGGCTCCTCTCCATGGGAGGCAGCTCCGGCCCGGAGCCTGCTCCTGCGGGGGCTCTCCATGGGCTGCAGCCTCCTTCAGGCCACATCCCCTGCTCCACCGTGGGCTCCTCCAGGGGCTGCATGTGGAGATCTGCTCCGTGTGGTGCCCCACGGGCTGCAGTGGTACAGCCTGCTCCACCATGGGCCTCTCCGCGGGCTGCGGGGGAACTTCTGCCCCAGCGCCCGCAGCACCCCCTGCCTCCTTCTGCACCGACCTCGGTGGTGCAGGATTCTTCCCTCTCAGGGGCTCGCTCCTCTCCCCCAGCTGCTGTTGCGCAGCAGATTTTCCCTTTCTCCAGGTGCTCTCCCAGAGGCACAACCAGCGTCGCTCACGGCCCAGCTCTGGCCAGCGGCGGGTCCCTTTGGGAGCCGGCTGGAGCTGGCTCTTCTCTAACACGGGGCAGCTCCTGGGCTCTGCTCGCAGAGGCCGCCCTGCAGCCCCCCCGCTACCAAAACCTGCTCCAGTTTTGACAACCCTTACTGTAAAAGAAGTCTTTTCTTACACTTAAATGGAATTGATGAAATTGCCTATATTTCATTCTGTGCCCATTTCCTCTTGTCCATTCTCTGGACACCACTGAGAAGAGTCTGGCTCCATCTTCCTTATTCCCTCCCATCAGATATTTGTAAACATTGGTAAGACCCCCTTCAGCCTTCTATTCTCCAGGATAAACAGTCCCACCTCTCTCAGCCGCTCCTTGTGTGTCAGCAGCTTCTGTCCTTTGATTATCTTCATGACCTTTTGTGAACCCACTCCAGTAAGTTCAAGCCCAGAACTGGACACACTGCTCCAGGTGTGGCCTCACCAGTGTTGATTAGAGGGGGGGGGGTCACCTCCCTGGGCCTGCTGACAACACTCCTAATGCAGCCCAAAGTGCTGTTGGCCTTCTTTTCTAGAGGGCATATTACTGACTCATGTTCAACTTGGTGTCCACCAGGACCCCCAGGTTTTTGGCTGCAAAGCAGCTTTCCAGCCAGTCACTGAAGTCCCAGCTGTTTTCCAAACAGCCAGTTATTAGGGCCAAAAATTGTTGAAAAAAACAACACCCAGACAGCACCCAGAAGAGCAACCCAGCCCAATCGTTACATGTAGGACTTTTGCATGTGACTAAAAGACACATGTACAGTCAGAGAGAGTAAAAAAAAAAATTAAACTGATTTGGGGAAATTAGTTCGAATGGTGCCTACATATTGGGATTCTTAAATTCAGAGTCTTGTTTGTCCTAAAAAATACAGGACTGTGAATGTACAAGCACATGTATATTGTTACAGGGTTCATTAAAAGTAGTTGCTGGAAAACAGGATTTCTACTATGAACAAAGGATCGTATCTTTACTTAGTCCTTTGTTAGTTTAGCAGCTCTCAGTTTCATCAAATAGAGGCCATATCTCCAGGATTTCCTCTGACAAAGGGGTCCCCCAGCATCTGGAAGAGTATCCAGTTGCAATTTAAAGAAACTTACAGCAAGGATCGCTGACTAAGGAGAGAAGTCTGTGAGAGTGTTAGGAAAAGAGAACGGAAGAAAGAATAAAAAAGAGCGTGTGAGAGAGTTTAACTTTCTCATACAAGTAAAGTGAGGAGAATTGTATCTGGCCTTAAGTTATGTGTCGCGCAGGGGCCAGTTTGAACCTGCTTGATTTCCTTCCTTTCTTGTTTTCTTCTATTTCTCTCTCTACCTTTTACTATGTGCAATCCCCATATTATTATGAAAAAATTATATTATTCTTATGGAGCATTTTTATTTGAATATGTTAACAAAAAGGGACACTTAAAAGCTCTGTTTGGGGCAGTACTGGCATGAATAAAGACTGCTTTTAATTCTGGGCTGAGTTAAGGGAGTGGTAGATAGCTTCTTCTCATGGGTACAAAAGGGAGATTCCAGAGAGTGATTATCTTGGAAATTTCACCCAGATTAGGGTCATTAAAAGCTAACAGATCTTCCTGGCTCTTTCTAGGTAGTTGTCCACGGGAGGAGACTGCATTATCATGCCTAGAAGGAGAATTGCATGCTCATGTGTTCCAGCCCTACTGCAATCCCTGAGTGGACACGGGAGAGGTCCAATTGATTTAGAAGCATTTGAGATGAACTGCGATCGAGCCCTGACACTCTTCCTTTTGCTAACAACTGCACAACTCCCCCTTAGGCTTGGCTGTACAAGCCTTTGCTGTGCAAGCCTTTCAGCTTTGGATCCAGCCTTCTACTTCAGCTAACATGTCTATGAGTCACTGGATTGCCTGGGCACAAGCTGGTCACTGCTTGCCTGTGGCCACTGTTTTAACATGCTAAGGCCTCATCCTGCCCATTCCACCTAGTGCTTAGCATTTTAGCAGAAGCTCTGGCTAAGTGCTGCAGGTCATGCCACAGTTCAGAGATCTTTGTAGGGAACTGGCACCCCTCATTAATCTGCTCTGACTGCATCTGCTTGGAAAACCCTGACGTGAACAGTGGCAGTGCCCCCAAACATACAGCCTGTCCCAGCTGTCAGCCTCAGTCTTCAAGAGAAACATCTCTGTGCCCAGAGCAGCTCATATACTCTGCATGTGTCATTCTGCACCAGCTCTAGGGAAAAGAAAAAGGAATCACCAGTCTGGCAATGCCAGGCAGTCTTAGAACATCATTTTGGAAGAGAAACCTGGCACAGCAACTTTGGACCATGCTGTCTTGCAAGAGCAAAGCCCAGACACTGGACATTGAGACAGGTCCCACTCCAGGCTTTGCAGATAATGGCACAAAGTCAGCCTCTCCAGGAGGTTGCACCAGCATCTGCAAGAGGTCAGTGAAGCTGCCTCTGTTCAGTGCTACACAGGGAGCAAGTCCTGGTTTTCCTGCTGAACAGTGAGGTGTGTTCCTACAAACCTCTCCATCCAAAGCTGTGACAGCCTGAGACATTTAGTCTCATCGCATGCTGTTTCCACCTATGTCAGTCACTTTTCCTAAATCTTCAGTCAGGAACACACTCTTCTCATCCAGCAGTTACCAAGTGGTATTGGGAAATGGGGACCTTTGGGTTTTGTCATTCATCACTGAGTACTAGAATCACAGAATCACAGAATATCCTGAGTTGGAAGGCAGCTACAACGATCATCAAGTCCAACTCCTGGCCCCACACAGGACCACTCAAAAATCAAACCATATGTTTGAGAATGTTGTCCAAACGCTTCTTGAACTCTGGCAGGCTCGGTGCTGTGACCACTGCCCTGGGGAGCCTGTTCCAGTGCCCGACCATCCTCTCGGTGAAGAACCTTTTCCTAACACCCAGCCTGAACCTCCCTTGTCACAGCTCCGTGCCATTCCCTTGGGTCCTGTTGCTGTCCCCAGAGAGCAGAGGTCAGCGCCTGCCCCTCCGCTCCCCTCGTGAGGAAGCTGCAGGCCGCCGTGAGGCCTCCCCTCATCTCCTCTTCTCCGGGCTGAACAAACCAAGTCACCTCAGTGGCTCCTCATATGGCTTCCCCTCCAGACCCTTCACCATATTCATAACCCTCCTTTGGACTCTCTTTAATGGTTTTATGTCCTCTTTATATTGTGGTGCCCAGAACTGCACACAGCACTTGAGGTGAGGCCACACCAGTGCAGAGCAGAGCGGGACAATCCCTTCCCTTGACAGGCTAGCAGTCCTGTGTTTGACACATATCCTGGTTTCAGCTGGGATAGAGTTAATTTTCTTCATAGTGGCTGGTATGCACCCTGTTTTGGATTTAGGAGGAAAATAACACACCGATGTTTTAGTTATTGTAGAGCAGTGCCTACACAGAGCCAAGGACTTTTCAGCTTCTCATACTGCCCTGCCAGCGAGGAGGCTGGGGGTGCACAAGGAACTGGAAGGGGACAGGACCAGGACAGCTGAGCCCAACTGACCAAAGGGATGTCCCATAACATGTGACATCACACGGGACAATAAAACTGGGAGGGTTGGCTGGGGGTGGGTACCGCTGCTCAGGGACGGGCTGGGTATCGGTCAGTGGGTGGTGGGCAATTGCATTGTGCATCACNGGGAGTGAGTGAACAGCTGTGTGGTGCTGAGCTGCCTGCCGGGTTAAACCACAACAACACACCCCAGGCCATGGCTGGCCCTCCTGGCTGCCAGGGCGTGCTGCTGACTCATGTTCAGCTTGCTGTCAACCAGAACTCCCAGATCCCTTTCTGCGGGGCTGCTCTCCAGCCTCACATCCCCCAGTCTGTACGTATAACCAGGGCTGACCCATCCCAGGTGCAGAATCTGGCACTTGCTTTTGTTGAACTTCATGCAGTTGGTGATTGCCCAGCTCTCCGGTTTGTCAAGATCTCTCTGCAAGGCCTCTCCACCCTCGACAGAGTCATCAGGTCCTCCCAAGCTTCTACTGTGTTATCAAATGGCTGAAGGCCCCAGTGTGTTGTTGAACAGTCCAGTAGCATTAAGCCTGGCACCTCTTGTGCCGTGAAGTACAGCCTCCCCTACCCCTTAGTGGGGCAACTTTACCCCTGGTGTCCTGGCCAAGTGAGACTTGCTCATGATGGTGATGCAGAAATTGTTCCAGTGCCCTTACTATCACCTCATACTAACCCAAGTCTCCCTTGCTACAGCTGAAACCCCAGACTATTGTCTTGCCCACCATGGATGTGGCATGGAGGAGAAAGCCATGTCCACACATGTCCATGCATCAACCTTTCAGATATTTAAGCAATGATGTCCTCAAATTTCCCCTCAGACTGTCCCATACTAAGTTACGCCACCACCACCCCTTCCAGCAGCCCTTCTTTTGGATCATGGTTCTCTCATCTTGCTGCCTTTGCTTAGATTTGCCCAGCATCTTAACCAGATGCTATTTCAGGCTCTAGCATGTCTATGTTGGAAAAAATGGAAAGCTCAGCTCATACATCACAGGATCCCCTTTATCCTACTTTAATTTCCAAAGGACAGAAATGTGGCTGTGTCAGTGTAATATATTCATGTGTTTGCACTCAGACACTGGATTGTACAATGGTTGAAGTAAAATGTGTATGCAACATGCATATAATTATAAGGCTATTGCTCTGGTAGCACGAACAGTGTCTGCAACCTTGTTCCCAGTTTAGCAGGCAAAATTTATATAACTTGGTTAGTTGTGGCTGATCTTAAACTGCTGCTAATCCTTTGCTGCTAAATTCTGTATGGATGGAGCAATCATGTGGACTAGGAGAGAGACTGGGCTTGTGCTAGGGCTGCCTGTACATGTGAGTGCTCCTTTCTACCCACACACTCCCCTTGATGATTTATGACAATCTTGCATACACCCCAAAAATGACTATCCTGGAAGCCCCTTGCACAGCTTGGATTGCCAGTGGAGCTATGGGAAATGCAGTGTGTTAGAAGTGTAGTATCATACCTAAAGGTTTGCCTGGTGCAAGATGGCTTGAAACTTGAATGGCAAAATAATAGATCTTAAAAATAAGTCTAAAGATTGAATACTCATGTAGCAAATGATATCTAATGACGTTCTCCTGACGATAACACCTGGTTGGAAACAAAGAATGGAATTATCACTCATGAAATGGGTAACACCAAGACTGGGAAACTTATCTGTAAAATGTCACTGATAGAGAGCAATCCAGCTTGCCTGGCAAGGCAATGTATGTGTACACTCATATAAGAGTATGATCATACACTACAAACAAAGCGACTCAGTCACCCTGCCAGGTGGGAACACTGCCTGACAAGCAGTCACCCTGAATGCCTCAGGGGAAGGGCAGATAGTCAGTTGAAATGCTTCAGGGATAAGCTGGGTAAACAAGCCAGTTGTGAATTGGAAGGGTGACAATCTCTCTTCAAAACACTGGTAGAGTATCACCTGGATTCTGGTAGAAACAAGCCCTGCTGGCTTGGGCACTGAGCATGCACATCTTTCTTAGGCACCTAGTGGCCCAGGTCTAATATTCTTGTCTGTAAAGATACTTACCTCTGACAGCTCCAGAAAAAGAGCCTATCAACCTGCTTTTAAATGCCTAAGGGGATGGGCTGTCCCTATGCATGCAATGTGTGCTGTGCATGGGCAATGCAGCAGTTGGCTATGCTGTGCAGCAAGTAGACATGCTGTGTGGTAGTTCTGCTGTGCACTGGTTGGATTGGGCTATGCAGTGAGTTGTTGGGCTGTGGGGTGGATATTCCATGTGACGGATGCACTGTACAGTGTCTGCACTGTGTAGTGGTTCTAATCAGGGTGCTGGATGCACTAGTGCTCCTTAGTTGCCCTAACCATCATCTCCTGAGACCAGCCTCTATTTAAACTTAGGGCTGGGTTTTCAGTCTCTGCTTGAGGCATGTTCAAGGTATACCTATCTTCTGCCCTGTCTCCAGCCCTATCTCCTGGCTGTACCATGAACCGTGACGTTGTAGCTTTGTCTCTACTCTTGTCTTTGGGCCCTTCTGCTGCTTCTGACTGGATTCTGTGGATGGATCCTGTACCTGATTTATCACCTCCAGTTGTCCAAGACTGCCTGTGCAACCTACTACTAGCACTGATCCAGCCCTGCTCACCCTGCTTGGTGTTGTGGGACTGCACCTGGCCAGAGAAGGCACTGCCTCTGCCAGTGCTGTTGTCACCCTTGGCTACTGGCTCACCCCACTTTGTGGAGCAGCACCACTTCTGCTTCTTTGTGGCAGTTTTGCTGAATGGTGATTGTGCTGAGCAGAGGTCACACAATGCAGGGGTTGTCTATACTGTGCAATGAATGTTATGTGCAGCGTGTGCTATGATAGAGGTTCTTGGCCTTGTGTCCAGGAGTCAGGGTCCAGCTGGTTGAGTTCAGCTCAAACTCTAGTTCCAGGCTGACATTCTTGTTTTCAGCGAGCCCTTGTTAGCCTCCCATTCTGGATGCAGAGCCTGAGCTGGACCATCGGCTGCGAAGCCATGTGCCACAAGAGGGCAGGCAGGGCCACAACATCCCAGCGACTGCGAGAGAGCCCATCACCTTCCTGGCTGGTGGCAAAGCAGTGGCACCGTTGGGTGGAGGGACAGTCAAGCAGTGAAATTTGGGCAGAGAAAAACATGCTCCCATTGAGATCAGACAGCCACAAACAGCTCCTGGGCTACCCAAACAGCTGCCTGGGCTACCAGGTTTGGCACTAGTTGAGCTGTATTAGACTTGAGTTGGAGAGTGATACCAAAGAAGGTGCAGAAGCAGGATGCACTGGACCTGGCTACCGATGTCCTGTCAGCCACTGTTTCTTTGCGGCCTGTTTGATGCCAACCACACCACCAGTGCCCCTGTACTAGTCTGGCCATCCACATAAGAGAAGGCTCCCCAGGATTTTCCTATCAGGACAGAGCGCTATGGAGGTGTAACATGCCATCTCCCCTCTGTCCCTCCTGACATAGCCATGGGAAGAACTTACTCCTGGGCACAGGGACATGTAGCACGCAAACCAGCCCCTGAGCCTTCACTTTGCAGCACCCAGCAGTGACTCCTTGCACCTTCCCCATGCTAGTGCTTATGTGACCCCAAGGACTTCCCGGGGGTGACATGCACCCACATATCCAGAAGGTCCCACTGGATGCAGCAGAACCCACCAGGCTGCTGCCTGATGTGCCTACACAGGTGCACTCATCACACAGACCCAGAGAGCTGTAGAAGACATGGCCAGGAACAGCCCACAGGACCTGCTGGAGACATGGCCAGACTGGGACTTCCCGTGTTCAGCTGCACTGGCCCAGGTGCCACACTGTGGCTAAGGAGCACCTTCTGCATGTCTCTGAGAGAGCACGTTCCCAGGTATGGGTCACCCATAGCACCACGGCCTGGTGGTGATGCTCCTGTCCCACATGGCACCCATCCCCAGTGGAGCAGCTCCAGCTTATGC
Source organism: Chauna torquata (assembly GCA_013399475.1). NCBI lineage: Eukaryota > Metazoa > Chordata > Aves > Anseriformes > Anhimidae > Chauna > Chauna torquata. The sequence continues at coordinate 197,613 of VXAL01008585.1, forward strand.
TGAGAAATGTAGGTCTTGGCTCAGACAGAGAGAGGTGGGGCAGCCCACCACTGCCTGGGAGCAGCGGTACACCTCTGAGTGCCTGATGGGACGCATCACAGAGCAGAGGAAAAGCTGTGTGGGGTTAGCACAGTGCAGCTTTATTTCCATGGTGCAGGAGGAAGTTCTCCCCCATGGGCTCAAATCCCTTAGTACAAACCTTCTTAGTGGCCCACAGCCATAACCCACCACGGCTTTTGCTAGCTAGCCCTGTGACTAGCTGCAGCACCCCTACTCAAGAGGCATGGTTCCCACGGAGGGGCAGGAGGACAGCCATATTTTCCCCTCAGCGACTTACACAGCCCTTCTTCTACCCAGGTGCAGGATAGCCAGGGAACGGCCGGCCACCCCCAGCACACCCAGACATGGGGAGGCTGCCCAGATCCTGCTGGAGCAGGGCCTTGCCAGAGTGGGGTACTGCCAGGCCTGGGCTGGCTGAGGGGCATCTCCCAAGTGTTATGTGGGACTTCTGATCCCTGCAGGGATCCCAGCAGGGCCACCCAGGCAGGTCTGCAAGTGGCTGCATGACTGCACCTTGCTCAGACCATTTTCACCAGTTCGGCAGGGACAGGTCACGATGGTGTAAAGCGGAGAGCAGGCTGCAGGGCTGGATGCCAAAAGGGGGCTGCGCATGGGGTCTCCATCTCCCCCTTACTTGTGGGGGGCACTTGGGGCTGCCACACAGAGAGGAACAAAGCCAGCACTTGGGTCAGGTGCCTATAAACCCGCTCACAGACAAAGCTCAGCTACAAGGACGCACACACACACACACACTGGACCATGGTCAGCACTCCCCAGAGGACGCAAATGAGGGCAACGTGGGAGGCAGGAGGAGGTGGGGGTGAAAGTTGTGGCCTGGAACGAGGCAGAGCCACCCAGACCAGGAGCCCTGTGGGCCGTGGCTGAGGGCAGATCCCGCCATGCCCTGTCCCATCGCCTCCTGCCCCTCACTGCAGCACACAACACTGCCCACGAGCATGGCAGGCAGCAAGGACCATGGGGAGTCATATCACCCCTCCAACGCATCTCACCAAGAGTGCTGCAGACTGCGAAGAGAACTGAAAAGTGCTTAGAAAAGAGAGAAACCCCTAGAAAACCCACCCCAGTCAAGAGCCCGACCTCGCCTCCCTGCCCAGAGCATCCCTGCTGGCCCAGGGCAACACCACAGAGGAAGGGGGGGCCGGGGCCGGGGCCAGCTGGGGTGGGAGGCACACAGAGCACCCAGGCTCGCCCCATCCCTGCCCTCTACACCAAGGCGTAGTCAAACTGGCCCCTCTCCAACCCCTCCTTGTGGTCAGTCCAGGAGGAGGCAGGCATGCGGCTGTAGGGGTCCAGCAGGATGCGGAAGCAGCGCACCATCAGCATCACCAAGAAGACCAGGAGGAAGATGACAAAGGCAAAGACGGTTTTCTGCTCAGCATCCATGCCTGCAGTGCTGGCCGGGTGTTCAACCAAGGAGGGGGACAGCAGTTCATAATCCATCGTCGATGCATCATTCATGGCAGAGGAGAGGCACGCTAGCTGCAAGGAGCGTGTGGACAGGGCGCATTCAGGCGCGGGCAGCCAGCTCCAGCCTCCTGCTGTGCCCACGCACCCCGAGCACCACCTGCACACAGGTCACTCCATAGCCACCGGCACCACTAAGCTGAGCTGAGGAGCTTGCGATTCACTCCTGCACGGACCAAGAGCTCCTGGAGGGAAAAGCAGAGACAGTGAGGGAAGAGGAATTGGCCACAGGCTTCAGCAATAGTGCTAAATAACTAGAGACAGATAGTGCTAAATAATTAGAGGCAGAAAAGGGCAGGGAAGAGCCCTCTGTTGCCAGAACTGCAGTTACCTGCCTGCTGATGTAGCCAGACAAGCAGCCAGATATCTGACAGAAAAGCATGGGGACAGTGATATTCATGGCTAGCGGCTGAATTCAGCATACATTTTCAGCCAGGCAGTGTGGGAATAATATTTTTTTAATTGAAGAAATACTTTCAGTTTGAAACTTTTCTTAATTATTGTTATTTTAAATTCAGCTGTAGGTTCTAAACTGTCAGCATTCACCAGGAGTCATTTTTGCTTTAATTAATTAAAGAATTGGAGGGGTTAGTTTTCGCCTTTGGCAGCTGGAGAACCGAGAAAGTCAGTAGGGGAGAATGAAGGAAGTGTAGGGAGGACACTTTGTAGAAAATGCCAGTGAGGAATTTTTCAGACGGAAATCTCCCTTACCACCTCAGAGGCAGAAGTTCACAGCTGGATCCCTGGCTTTCTAGCAAGCTCAGGAAGCACTTCCGCAGCAATGCCACTTCCCAGGGACACAAAGGAATGGGGTGGGAGGGCAGCCCAGGCCGCTAGTATGGAGCTTGCCTCTCAGGTCATAAATCCCCAGCAATCCTCTGGAAAGGTTGCCCAGCTGCCAAACTCGGTGCTGCAGGACCCTTTTGGACCAGTTGCACTGAATCACAGGAAAATGTAGACTGAGAAGAACCTCAGCTGTCAAGTCACAGTAGGCTTCTCAGGGCTTTGTTTAGTCTGGTCTTGAAAATCCCCCAAGATAGACTCAAGGTTTGAGTTCGCCCACTCCTACTGAGGGACATGTGTCCAGCTGCTGTCCCTTGAACCAATGATTTTGCCCCAGGCCTAGAAGAGGCTGAGTCCTGAAGGAGAAGGAGGGCACCTACCTCACTGCAGCTGTATGGGGGCACTAGCATCGCTATTGCAGCAGAAGCAGGAGAAGGCTGTGTCCAAACAGCCACTTCACTGAGCAAACATCTCCAGGGTCCAGCTTTCTTGGGCTAGGGATACAAAGCAGAAGGACAAAGACAGCAAAAGAGGTTAAAAGGGCCACAGTCACTAGAAGTCATAGCAAAGCACCACAAGACACCTCTGAAGTTAGCAACTACTACAAGTTCACAGTGTCTCGTCAGACCAGTACTAGCTCCATTCACCAGGAGAACATCTGCACTAACGTCCCCTTGCACCATCCTGGAGTCTGTGCTCTTAGTGCTGTGGAGACTGCACCAAAAAGCCCCACTGGGAGACATCAGGAAACAGACAAAGCATCCCCTCTGCCTCCCAGGCAGCAATACTGTCTCCATCTAGGAGCAACGATCAGTGGGAAAGTAAAAGGCAGAGCCCAGTTCCAAGGCCAAGGCACCCAGATACGGACCACAGCACGTGTTTGGCATGGCTCTGACTCATGCTGAGAACCTGCTCACTTTCCTTTTTCTGCAGCTGCTGGGACATCAAGAGGAACAGCGCTTGCAGGCTTTAAAAACAATTTCATATCACAAAAGCAGAAAAATAAAGGGCAATAGCAGTAGCAAGGTGAGAAAGCTGGATGCATTCTCTGTCCACGGAAGGTTAGAGTTGCCAGGCAGGACCTGGATGCTGTCAGTTACCAGGCAGTGACCCAGTGACCCCGACATATCATATAGCCATATCTATACGATATGTATAGAAGTAACCTACTCATGTTTCCAAGGAGCACAAAAGCCACCGTGAATGGAAGTGGTGATGGCAGCGGAAGGATGCTCTTTGATAAGAGCTATTGGTCCTTCACAACCTCCCACAACAGAACTGATCAAAGTGGTGCTACCCACTGGAGAGAGGCTGATCCCCTTTAACCCTTACCCTAATCCTAACCCCAACCTTTAACCCTTAACCCTAATACCTAACCCTAACCCTAGGAAAAAGCTGTCATGACCCACCACTCCGTGGCAACACGTTCATGGTCACTATCTCCGAAGACAGATCTCCATCACTGTCTACGGGAACGACTGATCGGCAAAGACAAATATGGCCCTGGTAGGTTCTGGTCCATGGTGCTTTCACACACAGGCCCTTTGAAACAAAGATGTATACCGTGATTTTGGGAAGCGGTGCTGAGGTAATTCCAGGACACAGCCATCTGCTGACAGCTCTATGTAGGAAGACTGGGGCTGCTGCACTGCTCAGCCAAGCAGTGCCATGGCTGGAGGGGAGTGCTCCTCACACCTTTTCTGCCAGGGATTTTGACATATTTATCATCAGATCTTTAATGAAAATGGACTGCAAATATTAGACTTGTCTGGCGGTTCCTGCCTTCCCTGATAGCAGCTGCCCAAACAGTCAAATACAGCTCTCCCAGGCCTAAGTTGGAAGGCCTCTGACCCTCCTTTGCTCATGCTGTGGGTTCCCATGGCATGGGTACCACATCAGAAAGGCAGGAATGGAGACGAATGAACTGAGCTGGAGAAGTTTCCTTTTGGGCAGAGAGCGCTTTGGTTTCCTTTTCCTAGCCATCAGAAAATGGCCTAGTCCAGAGCATGGTGCCTTGGCAGTGCTCAGCTCCTCACACACTGCAAGGGCAGTGAGATCTGCACAGTTTCCAGGGTCTTCAAAGGTGTTGTGCCTTGAAAGCCAACACCCCAGGGCCCAGAGCCTGAGGAGCTGGCTGCCCTCCATATCTGCAGCAGGGCTGGGCTTGGTGCAGAGCTGAGGAGGGCAGTGGGGTCAGTGGCCTGGAGATGGATGTGAATCATGGAGGTGGAGGCCACCTTGGGAACGAGGCATCCCTGGGGCCTCACAGTGAGCTAATTTCTTCACCTGGCCGCCTTCCGCCTTAATCTGATGCTGTCCCCATGGAAAGCTGGTGGTCAGACAAAGGGTCAGCACAGGAGCAGATGATGGTTCCATGTGGCCCTATCTGGAGGAGGAATACCTGCCCACAGAGGAGCATTGCTGGGTAAGGGAACGGAGCATCCTGCGCCTCTCCACAGAGCTCTCTGGGGACAGGCACAACTCTCCACAGCCTCTGTGTCCTTGTAGAGCTCCTTCTGCCCAGGGAGCTCTCAGGACTTCGAAATCATTGCATTGCCTGGCCCAGTCACTGCAATCCTCTGTGTTCAGAGAGGTGTTGGTAGCTCAGTTTGATGTCTCAGCCACGCCACCTTGAGCTCGGCAGGGCACAGGAGTCATATTACCAGCCATAGAGAATGATGCTACTCAGCAACCTCTCTGGAGCGAGGAGAGCAGGAGCAGCTCATGCAGGCTGGGGTCCTGCTTCCTCCACAAGTTCAGGCTCACAGAATTCAGTGTCTGGAGAGCCACAGTTTCCCTGCAGAGGCAGGATGAAATATCATCTTAGTGAATCCCCATCTTCTTGGCATGAGACAAGCTACAGTTCCCTCTGAGGAAAAAACAAACAAACAAAAAAAACAGTTGGTAACCCTTGGCTGGGAGGAGGACTGCTGCTTTGTACTTGCAGCTGTTCCTCGCCCAAAGCCAGGCATGCCTGGGGCATCACTGCTGCTTGCACATGTGCAGCCTGCACAGAAGTGGGGGTCTCAGACAGACATTCTCAGACAGGAGACAATAACCTCCCAGTCCCCAGCTCTAGCCTGCAGCAATGGGCTTTTCCTGACATCAAGTGACAAGCTGTAGATTGCACAAGTTACTGCTTGGGGAATGACTGTGCTGGAGGGATCACTACTGCGATGCACGGACTGGGTGGGAAGGGACCAGCTTTGGCCACAGTGCTGTAATCCGAGTCCTGCCGGGTGACAAGGAAGGACAGAAGGATACACCCAGGAGCACCTCAGCGAGGACCAGTTGAGCCAAGGAGACCAGAAGAGTGGTTTGAATTTAGATAACAATTAGACTTTGGGGGGTTAATTCTAAGCAATCTCCAAATATCCCAACCTAGAAAGGCCAGAGGCCAGGGATGTCCGTGCAGCCTTTTGCAATTTAGTTTTGCATAGTGCAAAGAAGAGAATTACTAAAATGTGTAAGTGGGAACTAGCTGCTGTTCCACAGGAAATATCCTAAAACTTCTACACACAGCACAGTGACTTTCTTGATGCCTTCAGAAGTTTTTGACCACAGCTGTCAGAATTCAGTCTTTGGTGAAAACAGCTCAGTGATCAAATAGATAAAAGTGACCAGAGACTGTATCACAGACTCCTTCTCTCCCTGCTACTGGTTCTTCTTCCATGGGGCTAAAGACTACAATAACTCCTGCAGAGAGGGCTCTTCCCAAGCACTACCCTTGTATCCTAAGTTGGTGCTGGGATAACTGGGGCCTTCTGTGGCCTGGTCATTTGCGATTGCACAGAGGCAGTATCTCAGAACCTAACCCTGCACCAAGACCCTTAATGCCATGTCTTGCGTAAACACCACGCAGAACATCCCTGCTTTGTGGCTACCAAGAAGCCACGGCTGGAGAAGCTCCTTCCACCAGCCACAACTCTCCACCAGAGACTTCAGGGGAGATTCATGCTTCTCATGGACACATCTGGGTTAAGAAAATTCCTGCTCATGGTCCTTCATACCAAAGATGCTCAGAACAGGCCCTGCTGCAATATAAGCAACTCAAGCACAATTTATGTATCTGCAGGTGCCTCACTGACTTGTAACTCACATCAAAAGGGCAGGGAGGAACATGCATATTCAGGACAAAATACAAGATTTTCTGCCAAATAGTAGCCCTTTATTCAGGATAAATTATTTCCCTCATATTTGGGATGTGTTGCTTTTTATTACTATGTGAAGAATCAGATCTTAATTTCCCAGGAATTCTGAGCTGAACCAAAAAATGCTGATAAGATAGTTAAATGAAGGCAGATGTTATTTAAGGAATATGTGATTGAGTTTTATTAAGATTCATGTTCCCTTAGTAACTAAAAAGACTACACACGCAAGAAAATTGCTAAATAGGGACAGAACTCACAAGGGAAGAGGACCATTGTCAACTATTTAGTAACACTGTGGGGAGATTTTTATGGGTATGAAACACAGAATAAATGTTAGTTTCGGAATGGCAAATATTTAAGGAGATATTTACTTAAAAAGAAGTACAGAGTAGTGTTTACCAATGCAGGATGCCATCTGGTGTGGAGGGCTTACCGTTCCCACTGCAGACACCTCCAAACTGATAGTCTGATCCCATGAGTGGGCAGTGGCCAGAGGTTATGGGATCTCAGCAGGGATGGGGCTGTGCAGCACTGGCATGACTCAGCCTGCTCGCTGGGCTACACCCAGACAGTTCCGCTAACACCACCTTATTCCACCCTTCAGGTTCTTGTATGTTTTTGACCAGGAGTCAAGACCAAGAGATAGGTGCTCTGTAGGAAAACAGAAAATGTGTCCAAAACAAAATCAGAGCCCAAATAGTGAAAGTAGCAGGAGAAAGTCTTCTGTGTCAGCCTGACAGCGATTTCTGGATACTAACATTTTGGGTATTGCTTGCTTCCAATTTACAGTGGAGTAACCGTGCTCAAAAATCTGTTCCTCCTTTAAACAGTTTCCTCCCACCTTCAAATGAAAGATGAAGCTGGGAGCCTTGGAATAGCTGTGCTTAGCTCTGCCTTAGTGCACAGCCCAAGCTCTGTGTCGGTGTTGCACAGGGGTCAGTGAGAGGGGAACCCAGCTCTGGATCCAGGGTACAAGGCAGCTCACCAAGTCAGTAATAAACATGTCTCTAGGTGCTGGGAGGTTAAGTCAGCTTTTCAACACTGTAATTAACATAAAGAAACACCTAGCACTGAAAGGTGCACATTTTATCAGCAGGAGTTAAAAAAGACCAACATGATTTGCACAATAAAGCAGAATTGTACCAGAAAGGCTAATCTATTCAAAGAATGAAACTGGAAGATGAACACTGTGAAGCCGGCTTTAATTGCACTGTGTCATGGATGCAGTCCAACAACTAGGGAGTCACATAGTTTACATGCTTTTAAATATACGCAACTTACTTAGTACTGTCTTATAACCAAAAATAGACATTTACAATTATATAACAATGATAAATGAGACTAATGTATTAAATAGAGAAAGTGGAACTAGTTTTGTTGGAGGAGAGTTATGAGGGGCTAAAATGCTTAAATTTAAATGAAGAGAGCAGAATAAAATGTCTGCATGCAAAGAACTGGAGCAAATTCATTAGGATAGTACTAAAATAACCCTACTTTGAAAAGCACAAACCCACTGTCAGTCCCCATATAAACCTATTTGAGACAACCTGCAGAAAAATCCAAAAGACAGATGCATCTGGCATTCCACGAATGTCTAAGAAAACAATTTTGTGTGCAAAATGAGCAGGGCAGTGTAGCAGTGTAGCGTACACCCTTGCCATGCTTCAGGGCCCTGCCCAGAGCTGAGAGCACTCTGCTGCTCTGTGGGAGCCGGGCATCGCGCAGGACCCGGCTCCACATGTTCCCCTTTGTTCATCGCGTTGCGCACATGGTACACAACTGCCTGTTGCAACCAGACAGAAAATGCAATCGCCAGGGAGACAGGAAAGCAAGCACCCTTGTGAGGACTGCAGGCAAACAAGCTTCTGCCTAAGTAGGAGGTTTCTAGAGCCTAAGCTCTGTAGACGGAGGAAAAGGCTTTACTTGCTGGTGCCGCAGAGGTGTAGCTCTCGCGCTGCTGTCCCACTCCGGTGCTCCCAAGCCCATGGGCCTGTCTGCCCGAAGCTGGTCCGCTGAGCCCTGCCAGGACGGAGGCAGCCGGGTGCTTGTCTGGGAAGCGCATGCTTGTGCCTGGCGCTGTTATGTGGAGCTCACGACCCAGTTGAAATCTTCGCAGGGCTTACCTTGCCTTTTTCAGTAAGTGTTGCTGCTGATTCCCAGCAGCAACTAATGAACAAATCCCACTGGGTTACTGCACGGCTGCCAGTATAAACACAACTACTGCCATAGCAGAGCCTGCACAGCCAGACACAACTGGAGAGCTACACCATGCTCGAAAGAGGAGGTGAGGAGAGTTACCACCCCTCTTAACTTCTTCCCAAATGCTTTATTTTATCCAACTGGCATTTTGCAATGCTCACCTTTCCTCTGGGGAACTCTTTCTCATAGGATCTGCTTGTATCCCAGCCTAGTTCTGCCCCATGGGAAGAGAGGGCTTGTAGGCTCCGCTTTCAGGAACAAGCAACATATCCTGCGTGGAATCCACCTTGCAGGGCTAAAGATCACAGCTTCGAGACAAGAGGTACAGGCCTCTGCTCTAGCAGAGCAGCCGATCATGAAAGCCTCTCTGGGAGGGTCTGTGCATCCCACACACAAGCAGACCACAGAGATGGGTGGAAACAGCTTGTTCTCCCTCATGAGGGCCTCCTTCATGAGCCCTCTCAGCCCCTCTCCATCACCTGGCCCAGCTCCCATGTTCCATGAAGGTCCAAGGAAGACCCCAAGTCTCAGCAGGATCCCCCAACTGCACTGATGTATCCAGATATTCCCTCATGCTCTAAAGCCTGCTCTCAACGTCTGCCTTCAAGCACCTTCCACAACAAGGAACGGCACTCCTATCCCACGGCTAGACAGGCTGGGACTGCTGAGGCCGGGTGCTCCTTCCCCACTGACCTTCCTCTGCCATGCCGGGTGTGCAGGGACGCAGCAGGGCAGGGAATGGGGAAACCCAGTGTGCCTGCAGCGTAGGGAACCTGGCAGAAGAGGTGTATCCACAACTCTCAGCCTGGGGTGCAGGAGGACACCAGGCATGCCATTTCCGCCTGCCAGGTGAGTGGCTCTTCCCTTGGAAGTAGAGAGGGCCCAGCTCCCCTGCATGGCTGTACCCCAAACCCTGATGTAAGAGCTTGGCAAATCTTCTGCTAAACCAGCCCATGGCTAATGGGAAGGCCAAGACATCACTGTTTCTTTGATCGCATGCAGCCGCTGTGGAGGGGCTTTCCCAGCAAGGCAGTTCTGCTGTCAGGATTGCAGCTGAGCCCAGTGGTAGAGGAAGATGAGAAGAACCTGGGGAGGCATGGGAAGCTTGGCCAAGTGCAGGGCTCTTCAGAACACCCTTCATGTGCTTCCTGTCTGCAGTCATCTCAGCACACACAGAAATCCCACCACTGTCAAACCAAGCCACCTGGGAAGAAGATAACCCCCCAGGAAAGTTGGTTCCCACCCATCCCACCCCAAAGCCCAGCATCCTGCTCTCTCCATCATCCAGACATGACAACTGCCATCAGAAGTACTGGGCCCCAGCACCAGATGAACAGAGCTAGCCCCATCTCCTGAGCCCACCGCTGGCGAGGGGTTGGGGACCCTGACAACCGAGCACGGAAGGAACTTCCCCACCCTTGCATTCCCTGGCTCTGCAAGCCCGCTGTCCTCCTATAGCATGAGCACTTGAGAGGGGTTGGGGCATGGATGGTACCTGGCTGGCATGGGCCGGGGGGCCCAGCCGCTCAGCCACAGCGACTCGCAGCTCCAGCACTTGCCATCTTGAGGGAAGGAGCAGCCGCCTCTCTCCTGGAGAGCACACAGGGAAGGCAGCTGCTCTTCACTCACACTGGAGCGGGTTCCTATGGCGATGCAGAATCAATTATAATAAAAGGTGGAGCACAGCAATTGGAGCTGAGAGAAGTTTCGTGAGCTGCCTGCCTGGGAAAGCCGGGCCGTGGGAGAGAGCAGGGCTTGGGGCTGGGCCTGCCCATCTGTGGGGTACAGCTCCTGAATCCCAGTGTCCCCCTGTGTGCTCCAGGTGCTCCCGGTGCAGCACACACAGGGATCTGCCAGGCACACCCACTGGTCTTGCCAGCACTTCCCAGAAGGCTGTCCAAGGCTTTGGGAGCAATCTGGATGATCCAGCTGCAAATCTGTCTAGCACAGGCCTGTGCACTCGCACTCTTCCCACCATCCTCATCAGGTGTGGAGGGAGCAGATCCCAGAGTGATAAGGCTTTGTGTAGCCACAGGATGGGCAGCCCTTCCTCTCCCACACAACCTTCCTTCTGCATAACTCAAAGCTGCTCCAGTCCCAAGGGCAACATGCCAGGCACCCAAGACCCCCGTCTGTCCACAGTATGCCTGTGTCTGTCCCAGACCTACAGCCCTGGTCCTGGCAGGCTGAGATGCACTGGAGCAAGCACGGCATTCCTGCTCGGCAGGCTCACCCCTGCCATTCATGCCATGAGGCCAAGCCTGACTCCATGCAGCACCCAAGATGTGGCACTGCACCTCAAAGGTGCAGTTTAAGAAAGAGATGCTGGGTGCACAGGTGGCCATGAAGATGTACAAGGGGTGAAGGAACTGGGAGTGCAATCTCACTACAGCGCTGTGTACACCTTCCCACCCCAGGCTCAAGGAGTGATCCAGCTTCAGTGCCAATCCTGGCAGCTCTCTGGGATGCAAAGTGCTGCCAGGCTTGCACAGTGTCACACCCAGCTCACAGGGAAACATGCCCAGGTTCTGGGAGCTCTCCAGGAACCTGGCTACGTGCTTGGACATGAACCAGAAACCCAACACAGCCTTGCTGCCTGACAGTCCTGCACAAGCTCCCCAAGGTTGAGTGCATGTCACCAGCTCCGACCGTCGCTGCCTCCCACCTGCATGCCCTCCCCACCTCTGTGTGCCAGATCTGTACAAGCAAACAAAGGAAGCATTTTCTGTTCTGGAGAAAGGAGACAGAAGACTTGGAGCCAGTGCTAGTGAGATGCAATCTGGAGGAACAACTAGCACTAGATGGGAGGGGAGAGGTGAGTCAGAGGGGCAGAGCTGGTCAGTATGACCAGCATAGACTGACTGTAGCAGCGGTCGTGGGGTCATGGTCCACACCCAGTTTCGAGGGACATCTACAGATGAAGGCTCTGTTTCTTTGTCCTGAATCCTGAGCGAAAAGATGCTGGAATAACAGGGTCCAGGCCCCTGGCAGGAGGTCAGCAAGTGAAGAGTGCCTGGCAAATGAATGTACAAGCTCACACCACCGACACCCTGGAGCTCTTGGTACAGCCTAGCTGTCCGAGCAAACCGCAGGGCCTCAGGGAGCTGGATTTGGCCATCCCAGCCACTGCAGTTGAGAACAGAAGTCAAGCCCTGGGAGCAGGACACCTCTCTGAACACAGTTTCTTCCCTAAGCCATCACTGCTTTGGCCACATGCGGCCATGTCATCTGTTGAACAGCAGAGCACTGCATATGCAAATCCCTATGAAAGAGAGAACAGAAGAGAGCTCTGGCCCTGGCCAACCCCAGGCAGACAAAGGCAGATGTAGGAGACTTCATGGAAGGGAAGCCAGGCATGACATCCACTGCTACATGCTCTGGAGAAAAGGAACATCCTCATCTCTCCTCATCCAGGTACTCAGGAAGGGACAGAAAAGGCTGCTGCTCCAACTGGCTGTTGGAGGCACCTGGAAGTACGGACTAGATGACAAAGTTGCATATAGCTGCTGGGTGTTAATGCAATCCCTCTCCACGTTGTTTCCTTTTCACAATTTCAGCTATTTCCCCAGTGCAAAAATTCATCCTGCAAAAACTAATCACCAGACTATAAAAGCAAATTCTTCTATGTGTAACAGTATCACAGGAGCATAACTGTGATCCCTAGCCCCTTCAGCACAGTGCAGCATACCCCCTTCCTACAATAAGGTAATTAATTGTAAATATTTAGAAATAACCACCCAGTTTCCTTTGTGATCCATCTTAGCTGCTAATTGAAATGTTTTGTTTTGCCTTTTTTTTTTTTTTTTTTCTGAAAGGTGCCTACAGACAGCATTCTCACACTTAGTCAGTGCAGACAGACTGCTTACTGCCTGGAGCAAAGGGGAGATAGGCCACATTAGTGGCCTCCCTGCAAAATTAATATTGCTTTGCTAGTAGTCTGTCCTCTAGCAGGACTGGGAGTGTGTGAATGAACAGTTCATAAAGGCCTTCTTCATATTCACTCATGGAAGTGTCATGGGAGCCTTTTATTCTCTGTGGTTGCACTGGTTGTGGAACTGTGTGTCCTGCAAGTCACAGGACCAGCTCGCACAGATGATCCTCAGAATCCCCTTGCTGACGGTTAGCCACTGGCAGAGTTGAGGGGCTCTCCACTATGCAGTCCATCCCAGCCCAACCTGACTCAGCCCAGTATACCCCAGTCCATTCCAGCCCAGCCTAGCCCAATCCGGTCCAGTCCAGTCCAGTCCAACCCTGTCCAACCTCCTTTTGGCCCCACAACCATGATCTTCATGTGCCTCACATACCATGATTCGCCAAGTCCCCCAAGGCGTGAACATCACAGCCTCTGGCCAGAATGAGGCCTCTGAGCTGGTCGTGCACCAGCTTGAGATGATGGCGCAAATTTTCACCATTTCCAGCTGTTGTTTAGTTTTCAGACCCATATTTGTGTGGACTTTTCTGTTGCTCATTTGCCCACTGCCTCATCCCTCCTTGAGAGACTGTGTCTTTCCTTGTCACCCTTTGCCACAGGCTGTGGGGATATGAAGACAAGTGAGAGCAAACCGACCCCTCTCCAGGTGCCCTGACAGTTTGCGTGCTTTCTGTGAGGAAGCCTGCTACCATTTCTAATCCGGATCTGTGGAGAGGAGTCCTCAATGCCTCTCCCAGCCTTTCTCCTCTCAGAAGCTAGCTAAGTGCTATACACAGAGCTGCTGTGGGGAGTCAGGCCACAGCCAGCAATACTGCACCATCCCAGGATGGACCATCTTCTGCCCCAGGGCATCTGGGGAACCAAGATTTTCTCATGCCCCTCCTCTGTCTCAAACTGTCTCAGCCACTCTGCATTGTAGTGGAGAGTGTGGCTGCGTTTCAATGAGCTCCTCCTTTTTTTATTGTTTGTGCAAACACAATTGCATCAGCTGAGGGCTCTCCGCATTGTTACGGGTCAGGCGGGATTTCCCTGGCTGGGACTGTCTCCAGCAGAGCAGGCTGTATCTGGGACACCAAGTGGTCTGTTTGCACTGAGCAAGAGCCAAGAGGAGCAGGAAAAGTGTTCATGCAAGTGTGCATCAGCCCCAGCCCACAACCTCCCGAAAGCACAGGGGATAGAGTATCTATGAGCAGCAGAGCCCTGGTACCGTGAAGATTCTCACTATTGGAACCTGGTTGGCTTTTGGAGTCTTCACATCTCTCTTCTTCCGGCAGGATAGGCACAGAATAGCTTTAGTGGCTAAGTGTGCTGGTTCCCCAGGATTAATGATGTAGGCAAGTCACCCATGCATCCCTTTATAGCCAAGGGAAAATAGAGGGTGGCCAGAAGGAATGCATCACTGCATCCAGCACAGTAAGCTGAAGTAGGCAGGAAATTCAAGTCTTAGACACGACTGTTTCTCCCTAAAGAAAGGAGACCCTACAGTGACATAGATGTAGGTGGTTTAAGGCTCACGCATCTACTGGTAGGTAGATGAATTGCACCTGCAAGGCTTAGTATTTGGCTTGTTTCAAAGGGCTCTTGTCACCCTGCCAACTGAGCGTTTAAATAACAGAGATCAGATACAAAGCAACAGTAAACCTGAGTAGGCACAGGCCTGTGCAGTGCAGCACATATCCCTTGGCTGCAGGATAAACTTAACGGGCTAAAGGTAATGGAGGAGTCTGTAGGCAGCTTCCACTTGGCACTATCAATTACACCACGTGGATGTCCTTGCCTTTATATTAAAGCAAAGCAGCATGTTCTCGTGCAAACATTCTTTTCCTTAACGGGAGAAAGGATTAATAGAATTGTTTTATTCTAAGAAAATCCTACAAGAGCCCTAAAGACCAAACCTTTCCGTGGATGGGATTTGTGCTGTGCCATGCCTCGACTGGAAGCCAGTCCAGTGCTGCACAACTCAGGGTTCCCTGCATCTGGAGGAACATCAGATTATGTATATTATGCTCTTCTTCCTTCTAGTGTTAGCTCCAATAAATGTTGTTTTAATCAATACCTTATGGAGTCTGAGTGCCCTTCTTATTGGATCATAATGAACACTAGCCCTGGTGATCTAAACTAACAGCTCCTTCTCTTTGCATTTAGTGTCCTTGGTGCCAGAGGATGTGGAAAGAGCTCCATGAAGAGAAGAGCAACACTGGAGCATTCAGAGTTCACACAAAGGACCGTGGCCCATCGTGCTCTGAGGGACACAGAGCTCCCCTGAGCTCCTGCTCCCCTGGGCAGTCCTTTCCCTCCAGCTGTGCTCACAGGCCAAACAGCCCATGCTGGGGACTGCACATCTCCCACAGCCCACAGGACGGCTGAGTCCACAAGCATGCACCTGACCAGCCTGTGCACATGTGGCAGCCAGAGAACACGGCCAGGGCTTTGAAAGCACGGAGGCCTTTTTGCTCCTAGTGTTATTTCCTATCCTGCACCAACCCTTGCCCTTCCCAGCACTGTATGCTCGTTTTTCCTTTGTCTTTGAGCAGGCAAAGAAGAGTCACGGCTGCACTGGAAGCCTAACTCTAACTGGTCTAATACTTTTGTCTTTAAATTCTCCTCTTCAAATCTCTGTTAACAAGAACATGCCTGTGGGAATCACTGTGTGGGGAGCTTCCCACATTGCCCTCACTTCTTGGAAGTGTTTCAGATTTGGAGGATATCCTTCTGCCAAAGATTTTGCCTTTTACAACAGAAGAGATGGATAAGCCTCGGAAACTCGGGACACAAGTTCCCTGAGGCACATGGAAGACTCTGGCATTCAGAAATATTGATCCTGACTATACTTCAGAGCACTGATTTAATACTGCACCGCAGCCTGCATAGTCACTGCCCCAGCAAAGCACCAGAAGGGGTGGTTCAGGCTTTAGATTATGCTAACCTAATTCCACCATGGAGACAGCAAGGGAGTTCTGCCCGGACTTAAAGGACCTGATATTAAATGAGGTTCAGTCTTTGCATTATCTCACCACTCAGCCAAGTACTTTTGAAAGAAAAAAGCAGAGTGTTTCTCTAATCAAAAATCTATTTACCTATGAAATGAAATAAATCTCAGAATGGCATCTAAGCACTTTTTTTTTTTAGTGCTGATGAAGTAATATTGTAAAATATTGCGGTGGTTGCACTGGGTAAAACCCTGTGGCATGGAATGAATGTTCTTGTCTTTGAGGACACTGACTGGAAATGCTCATTTGGATGCTTTAGTTCAAAGCAAAAATAGTTGCCCGTGGCTCAATGAAAATCATTCTTTATTCATGCAGTTTTCACTGACTAAAGATTTTAATTCAACTGCCAATGGCAATTAACTTAATGAAAATTAACTTCTGACTTACTGTGAGACCGGCTTCTGCTGCTGCTTCAGGAAGGTTGGACAACTCAGGAAAGTTTCTCGTCTCTCAGCAGTCTGAAGACAACATACTGAGCTGTGCAGGCTGCCAAGGAGTGAGGCAGTAAGGACTGAGCCAGTTCAAATGCACCAGCTCCCTTCCTTAATTCCCTGACACTGGCGGGGCTCATGGCACGCTCCCATCCCCTTTCCTGGAAAGTACTCGGTGCTGACCTGAACCTTCCTGCTGAGGGTTGAAGGTATATTTCTCAATATGCTTGGGTGACAATGAGAGAAGAGTGTGTCCTTTCCACTGCTAATCCAGAGCACTTGGGAGCAGCTGACTCCTCCATAATGGCAGATAATCAAGCAGAGAATTGCACCTCATTACTCTTTCCTTTGAGCCAAGTTCAGCTTTGCAAAGCTATTATGGATAACATGAAGGATGCTTTAGAATTGACCTGTTCTTTCATATCTGCAAGTGTTGTGAATTCTCCCTGCAAAGCCTTCTGGCCTCAGAAGCTACCGAGAGCTCCCTTAACCATTACAGAGAGGGAAGGAGAGGAACCATGGTCCTCCAGGCACCCCAGCACCCACAGTTTATGACATTGTCCACTCCGAGTCCTCTGCAGGCCAGGGACCGCAACAGTCACAGTCAGCTCTGGAGAGAGCCAACTCATGACAGGGAAGGGACACAGCGATATCGTTCCCGGGAGGGTGAACAGGCAAGTGCAGTGCAAAGCAGAGGTGGCAAGATCAGCTGTCCTGGTCCCCAGGCCCGTGCGTTCTCTGTTTGCATTGGACAAGACAGAAGCATTGCAAAGGTCAAAACGATGATTCATGATGAGACAGCTAGAAACACTGCCATCCAGGCCAGAATTAGCAGCCAGAAATCTGACCTAGATCCTACTTAGCATGCATTTGCATGTGGTGTCTTTTATACAGAGAAGCAAGACATACTGTAGTGATTTGGACCAGGAGATCATCGCACATTGAGGAGTCAGTGATCCACATGACAGTTAACCTAAGAAGGCCCAGATCTGTGCTGGGCTGAGCTGGGCTGTGTGCAGCCAGTGTGACCTTCCAGCTGTGTTGCGCTGCACAGATCCCTTGGCCACAGTGTAAACTGGGACAGCCCAGTGTAGTGGAGGAACACACAAACAGCTCCCACTCGCTACTGGTGATTACAAGTGGCCTTGCCTCTATCTAACAGTGCAGAGAGAAGTTACCACGTTAACAGCCTTTATGAACAGAGGTTTTTGTGATCAAAAAGGAGGAACCTCTCTCCATGGACAGGATTCACGCAGCACTGTGGGAAAATCTATCTGGGCTCCACCAATGCTGCATGAACACAGGGTGCCCAGCATCTGAAGGGACGTAAGATTCACTTGTGATCCATATTACTCTTTTTGTTCTATCTTCTTTAAACAACTATTTTTTTCTGTCTTATTAAAACATCTGTTAGGCCACTTGTTGTCAGGCATTTCTTACTGAGGTCCAGAAAGAAGCCTGCACTGTCTCTCTCTCTCCACCCTGTCCCACCGCCAGGTGCTGAACACAAACCCAGCCCTCAGCTGTGCCTGGCACACCCAGCTACAGCCAAGTCCTAAAGGACTCAGCTGATGCTCAGATCAGCCAGTTTCTTGCAGAGTGCAAGGCAGAGGGTGGTGGGGTAGGAGAGCTATTTACCTTGGTGTGCAACAGCTGGACAAGGCAGAGGAAAGAAATGACCTGGAAGGGAACAAATGCCTCTGGCATGAAGTGTTGGTGGAGATGGAGGAAAAATGGACAACATGGAGAGATCTGGAAATTGCAAGGTGCCCAGGGAATGTGACAGACATATAGTCAGGTAGCAGAGCAAACAAACTGGAGCTCTCCGGTATCTGTTGAATTTGTATTTCTTCAAGAAAAGATGACTTAAGAGTGTGGTGCTCTGTGATGCATGTCTGTTAGGGCAATAGCATCATGTCTGAGAAAGGCTCTAAGTTGCATTGGAGTGTGCACTGAAGGCAATACCTCACACCTGCCTCTAAAAACTGAGAGCTGGAGAAGAAATAAGCAAGAACCTTAGGGAAAAAAAAAAAAAAAAATCAGTTGTTCAGAGGTGCTTTTGCTAACAGCCAGTTCCAAAGTCCTCTGTGCTTGTCATCAATGACATAGGTAGGCTTGACTCTCCTGTTGGGCTCCAGTATGCTGACATTGGGCTCCAACAGGGAGTACAGGTTGGACATCATGTTCAGGGTTCTCACAGCTGCTCCTGCTGTGCGGCTGTGTGCAAATGGCTGGTCCATGCCAGGTCACTTCTGCTGTCCTCCAGTTGCTGAACAGGACTGAGTGTTTGAGGACTAGAGTTACTTTTGCAAATTGACAGGTGCCTTTATTTATCCTGGGCTAGAGCGTGTTCTTCACAGGTCCTACAGTGCAGCAATGGTCTTAATTACTAAAGAACTTAATAGTCTTAAGTTCTTAATGCAGGCCTGGCACGTGTGTCAACATCAGGCACTGGTGTGCACAGTGAAAGCACAGACCCAGTAGTCTTTCTTTTTTCTCCCAGCAGCTGCTGTTGTCACAAGTTCTGCCTAAGAGAGGCAGTTAGTCTTAGGAAAATCCACAATGGATGTGTCACCAGTTGCTGTGGCTTTGATGGCTGGCATTGGTCAGTAGACTGTTGATGGTGGACAATCAAGACCTCCTACTTAATCATCTAAGTTTGTCCAGCTACAGAAATTATTTTCTCTGGCAATAAGCAAAGTCAAGCTGCCATTGGGAGTCAAATTGTCTAAGACAGTAGCCTTTGCTGCTTCAAGAAGTATAATCCAATGCCATTTCAACCTGCAGCCTGCTGGGATGTCTCAGCATTGGTGAGGGACTACAGCGTCTCTTCCCATGATCTCTTCAGCCCATAATGCCCTCAAATAACTAATACTGCTTCTCTTCTGACTTGATTTTTGGACCTAACATTTGTCAGCTCTGTCAAAACCTGTCTCCCACCTGGTCCATATAATTCTCTTGAAGATAAACTGCTCCACTGCCAGTAACCAAGAGAAAGAGCACAAAGGCTCATGGGGCCTGCATAAGTGTCTTACACAAGGGTGGGATGCAAGTCTTGGAGCTGTCACCAGACAAAGACCAAACCATCAGCAAATGCGTAATACTGAGTATTTTGCTGCAACAGAACCTCATTTTTTCCAGACACCTCCAGCTCCCAGAGCACGCTGCAAACCAGGGTTGCTTTGTTGTCTTTTGAAGCAAATCCCACTTTGGGAAGAAGATCCCTTAGACTCAGCATAGCCAAAGCCAAACAAGCACTTCCTGAACCCTCCGGAAGGTGTCCAGTAAAGCAGAGAAGTGACTCTGCTCTCTGCACTGAACAGTGATGCCAAGGAGTGGGCCAGGTCCTTGGCAGCTGCTGGATTAAGTCCCCAGATCCACAGCTAGGGGATGTTATTGATGTTGCAAGGTCAAGCCACTTGATAGCCTGGATTAGCCAGACAGAAGTTTGTCTCAGCCACTTTAATTAGGCCCCCTTCTACAATAGCATTATGATACAGCAATTAATGGCACAGTCACTCACTACTTCTTCCTATGCCTGGGCAGCTGTTCAATGCCTCTGCTTGTTTTCCTTTTTTGGTGCTTGGCCCTGCTCTTCCACATGCTCTATCCAAGTCTGTTTGGTATATAAGACAGTGAAACCCCTGACTGTTGCTATGGTGGACCCAAGCTCCTGGATTCTGAAGAACCACCTTCAGAGACCCACAGGAGACTGAAAGGATCCTGATCCTCACCAGACACACGAAAGCTGAGATGAAAACCAGATTGGTATTTGTGCAGGAAGCCACCATGAACTACAGATGCCTTGGCTTTAAGTTTGACTTTCTGGGTCCAAGGATTCAGCACAACTGACCATCTGACCCCACAGGATAAAGTTAGAGGAACAGGGTTTTTGGAAGCATTTGTTGCCGGTTTCAGTTTCATCTCACCAGATGAACTGGTATTTTATTCCCATAGACAAATGCAGGCCAATTAAAAGATAATCATCACTGTGTTTTGTTTCAGATTCTGTTTGTTGTTTTTGTTGTTGTTGCTTGCTTGTTTGTTTGTTTGTTTTTGCAACAAGAAGGAAATGTCAGTTTCTTCCAATTTCATTTAAGGCAAACTCTTCCTTCTGAAAAATGTAGCCTGCGGTAGACTGACAAGAAGATCTTGTAAACACGTAAAACTAGACATGGAGCCAAACAATCAATATGTGATTTTACAACAGAAGCCACTATGCAACCCTGACTCTACAGGAGGCAGGAAAATAAGGGAAGACCTGGTCTTTTTACCCTGGATCTAGCACATAACTGCTGAGGAAGGCAGGCATGCAAGAGCATTGTTGTTGTATGTGCCATGTCATACGATGCCTGGATCTGCTAAAGTCCTTGAAATAGCAGCTCTGTTCCTGCTCCTCCTGTGGTGGGAGGTTGTTTTCTTCCTCCTTCCCCCCATCTGATCATGAGGAGCCTTCTCATTTCCAGCTCAGTTTTGTCACAACCATACACAGATGCTCAGACCTGCTGGTCACCGGGGACCTTTCCTTCCTGTGTGGCACAGGCTGAGACCCCTTGGGCAGCCAGGATGGGGACTCGGGCCTACCCCCATCTCCCCCACAGCACACAGACAGTGGAGAGACCCTCAGCAGTGATTCAGTTTCCCCAGGAGAGAGGCAAAGGTAAGGGGCTGCAAAATACCCTGGTGGCACTGGGGCTTTGCTATCAGTCCTGAGTTGTGCTAGGACCTTATTCTTGGGGGTAGACCTCCATTATGAACACCGCTGAATGTGCCTTGCAGACATGGTGCAGCTTTGCTCCCCCTGACAAGGCCCTGAAAGTGACACAGACACCTGCAGCAGTTACAGTCAGGAGGAAACAACAGCCCAAAGCATCAGGCCCAGGTACGTGATGCATCTGGGAAAATAATGAGGTCTGATGGCCTTGGGAAGCAGATCTTGGGAGTGTCTTCCCTTGGCTTGACTTTGGGCTATTTCATGATTTTTTTTTTTTTTTTTGCAGAGGAGGGGAACACATCAGCAAGGTGGGCCCTTTGCTCCCCTAGGCCACAGGATGCTCTGTGTCCAGAAGTTATTTACTGTGAACATCACCATAGGGCCCTTGGGACTTGATGCCCACCAGGACCATCACATCAGGAGCTGTTTGCGGCCAGCAGTGACAATTCTGCCAGAAAAACACACAGGCAGTGATATGAATGTGCAGAGCTTTGTCCAACCACTAAATCGGGGGTGCCGGGCTCTGACACTTGGTGAAAAGCACACCTGTTCTTAAGCACTCTCACAAAGCATCTCCCAACGTCACCCCCTGCAAGCAGACAAGCCCAAGGAGACGGTGCTGACATGAAAGGCCTGGCTGCCACTGTGCTGTGGGGCAGAGAGGGAGCATGCCTGCTTCATCCTAATTAGTGTGAATCATTAAATAAAATGTCCCCTTCCTGACTTCAGCATGTGTTACTGAAATAGCTGTATCAAAGCTGCCTTGTCAGGGGACAAGAAGTGTCTTTCTGCTGGGATTATACAGCCATGGAATTATCCCTTTCCTTTGACAAGATCAATTAATTACTTCTAAGTCGTTTGCAGTAATAAATTAACTTCTCTTCTTTCGTCCCTGTTAAGCTGGAGTGTAGCTGCTGAGTAAATAGATGTATCTGGGCAGGCACACAGTGCCCAGCTTGTGACCCCCATGGACAGACTGAACCAACTGAAGGCTGAATTTTTCTCCCTGGAGGTCTCTACTGGGGTCTCTCAGCTTTCTGCCCAGCCAGCTGAGTCTCATGCTGTAGGTCTGCAGTTGCAGTCCAGACATGAAGGAACTTGGGCACTTTCTGATAAAGCTTCAGGGTCTCCTTTTCCCCTGTTGTCACAGACCTGGATAAAAACATGCCCTCCACCACCACCCTGAACAGGCATCTTCCAGCTGCAGATTTCACACCTCGGAGCCCAACTGATTCATGTGGATGGGGCTAATCTCCCCATTTCTATTCAGTCACCAGATAAAACAGTCAGCACCAGTCAAAGCAGCACAGAGAGCTGCCCCAAATTGTCCCCATAACTCTATGCACTCATCCCAGAGGTGCAGGGGTGGCTTCATGGGATGAGCAAGCATCCCTGCTGTGGAGTCTGTCTTGGGCTGGGGTGTGAACACTGGGTGCACACAAAACAAGCAAGATGCTGAGAAGCTGGGAGAAATTCAGAGAAGGCCAAGAAGGGGGAAAAAGGTCCTGCAACAACAGTTTCTAGGGACCAGGCAGCACAGATAAACATAAGGAAAATATCCAGGTCTTAAATCCCAGGGAGAAGACTTTTAAGGGCTCTTCAGACAGCTCACGGACAGGGGAAAGCTAGAGGCTAAAATGAGATCAACAAGCGGGGAATGCACCCACGGCTGCATTCAATCATCCTCTGAAGCAACTTCCTACAGCTTTCAGTCAAAACCAGCCATTTTCTATTTGAGTCAGAGTGGTTTTCTGATAGACCTGCTGGTAAGCAATACAGAGTATTACATGGATATCTCCTGAACAAACCCTGCCCTGAGTGCTTCCTTGAGCCTTGGCTGTGCAGCGGCAGGGAGAGCACTGGAGGACATGGACACAGCAGCATCAGCCAGGGTCCAGGCACTTGGTCCCATCAGCCGCATGAGGACAGTCTTGGGGACTGGCTCTCTCAAACACTCATTGGCAGCAACTGAGACATCAACAATAGTGACCTTGCAGCTTTCTGGATGCTCTTTTCTTGTCATGGATCTACGTGGGTAGATTTCATACCTAGTCTAAGATAGGCTGTGTCCTTGACCCATCCTCGAAGGTACTTTCCACCTGGGGACACCCATCTATTTGACTCTGGAAAAGATTCTGTCAAACCCAGACCCAGACAGCTGCAGAGGGAGAAGCATCCAAAAAACAACATGGTTTTCAACAGATATGTTCAAATAATGTTAGCCCAGGTGACGTGGAGGCTCAGGGACACAAATTGTGTTGACACCTTCACTGGGACACATTAATCTGGTCCTAGATAATTCACACAGAGACTCTAGTGATAAAGAGAAACATTCCCTGAGCAAGCTCTTTCTGAAAGAATTTGTCACCATCAATAAATTGATGAGAGATTTATTTCTGCCGGCCCTAAAACTGCACACAAAGTAATGTGATTTGTTCAAACTCTTTAACACGCTGTTCTCCTTGATTTAAAGTCTGTTGAGCTATCTTTATTTTCTTAGCACATAATTAATTCAGATTCTGGCTCTGATGGGAAGGAACTGAGATGTCTCTAGAGTCTGTTATTTGGGAATGATAGAAGGAAAGGGCAAATGGAAGGGCTTAGGCAGTAATAATTAGCTCAGTATAACTCCAAGCTGGGAATAAGCAAAGGTTACCTGCATCTTGCACATCACTTATGTTTTTCTTCATGCCTACAGCTTTGACCATATTAAGATAACCTGGCTCCAGAGCTCCCCAGGGTTCGTTCATCCAAGACTATGCAAATGTATTTCACTCTCTTTAACTCTGACTTGCAGTCCAGGGTCTGGAGCCAGTGCAACCACTCTCTGAGATTTTACTGAACACAACTACTGGCACATTGGACAACAGCCATCTACAACACTTCAAGATATCTTGCCAGCTTTTGTAAGACACCTGATTAACCCATGCACATGAAATGAACCTTCTCTTCACAGCAGTGCCTCTGAGACCCATGGTGAGGAAGCTT
Source organism: Chauna torquata (assembly GCA_013399475.1). Taxonomy (NCBI): domain Eukaryota; kingdom Metazoa; phylum Chordata; class Aves; order Anseriformes; family Anhimidae; genus Chauna; species Chauna torquata. The sequence continues at coordinate 221,345 of VXAL01008585.1, forward strand.
ATGCCTTTAACCAGGCTTTGTGCTACAAACTGTGTCAACATCCTACCAAAACTGCCAGCTCCTGCATCAATTTCTGCTGAACTTAGAGGTGCAGGGATGAGAACCTGGGGAATTGTTAGGTCCAGGGCTGGAGCTGGTTTAAGAGCTGCTCATCTCACTCACCATGATGGGGTCCATTCACTTGTGCCTCACTCTTACCACTCTCCTCTTCACATGTTGGACAGGCAGGCTTGTCCCGCCATCTGCTTAGTGCTCTCCATCAGCTGTCATATGATGGCTTGGCAAAGTCACATGCACATCTCCTATGTCCCAAGGAGCCAGTAAACCAGCACAGTAGCAAAGAAACCACAAGACTCAGGGGCTGTAACCAAGAGGACAAAGGACTGTATTTATTGAACAGCCCTCACTGGATGGTCAAGATAGAGATGAGTCACTCCAGGAAACAATATTGCAGCTCTGACTGCAGAGGACTAGACTAGGCCTCATCCATGAATTTCTGAATGGCCACGTTCAGAACATGTAGAACAATGAGCAGCTTGAGCCATTCGTGGCATCTCCAGCAAGGACCCATGAATAAGCATGGAAACATCCCATAATTGGCAAGGAACAGGTCTTCCACCACTCTTGCATGAAAACAGCTAACTTCCATCTTGTGCTGCCTGAGAACAGCAGTTAAATTGCATACAGGAGCCTTCGTGCCTTTAACCTCCATGTCCCTGAGTAGGGCTGTGTAAAATAACTTCAGCATTTCGTTGACTGAAAAAAGCTCCCAGTGAACATCTGCTCTGAAAAACAACAGCCCTACACCATCTCGTTAGCAGGTTCCCCAGGAGAAGGAGCAACCTTTGCAGATGCTTCCTTTCTGTTTGCTGTGCTCTGACTGAGAATAGTCTTGGCCCAACAGAAGCAGGGGTTCATTCCTCCTCAGGCACCTGGAACTCCAGCCCTGGCCACAGGCACCTGGATGGGTGCACTCAACCTCATTAAACTCAGTGGTGAAACCAAGCTGCACGGTCACTACTTTTGTAGATTGGGACCCTCTGTGACTGCCAAGCTGGCTCCTCAGGGCTGAGCTGGCTATCTGGAGGGGCAGGAGTACTGCAAGGTCTTGAAACTAATTGCTCAACTTTGGCAGATAGTACTCTTCTATCTTACTCTGTCTGTGTCCTGATACAACCAGAGACCTCAGCATCTTTCTTCAGGCACAGCAGAGACAATTCCACCATCCTGAAAACCTCGTGACCTCTTCAACTGCCACAGGGGGAACTGCCAGTCTGTTGCCAGTGGGGAGCATGCGGGCGTTCACTATGCCACAAGCTACTCACTTTTGGTCTCTGATCTGCCCATGCTGCCTTGTCTCTCCCATCATCTTCTCCGTCCATGTAGGGCTTACAAAGTCCATTGCTCTAAATTATTTATCCTCAAACCCTCAACAGCCATGCCTGAATGAGAAATGCAGTGAATCCCATATGCAGCTGCTTCAGTAAGGACAGAAAGCCACCTCTGGAGGAATCAACCCATGCACGGAGCCTGTTCCACTCTCCTGCTGACTCGCCAGTGCACTCCAAGCTCACGTAGCTCTGTCTGCCCGCTCCCATGGCACCTCGACGCTGAGAGCAAGCCTGTGGCTAGTGCAGGTTGCTGTGGTACCCAGCCTGGCCCTGCACTGTACATCAGCTGCATTGACGTTACCTGAAAGCTTACAGCACAGCTTTTCTAATCACGCTGCTGCGACCCAGTGATCTTCATTGCTTGGCTTTAGCCTGCTGCTGCTCCAGGGCAGAGTTAAGGTGCTCAGATTTAACCACTGTCTATACAGTTTGCTCTTCCTTAAGTGTAAGCAGAGCTCAGTGAGATCACTGCCACCTCTCTCACTAGATTTTTCCTTAAATTACTGATTCATACTCTCAGTCATCTGATCATCAGATTCGTCTGGGAATCTATTCCAGGAGCAGGATACATAGACAATGCAGGATCTGCACCTGCTTCCCAGAGGTGCAGGCATTATTACAGTAATGCCTTGTGGACTCCAGAAACTACAGAGAGCACCCAGGTTTCTCCGTGGATTCTGGCTGCTTTTCCAAGAAACTCAGCAATACCTATGGGACCAGAGGACTGGTAGACCAGGCCACATACAACAGTCAAGCACAAAGAGGTGGGAGAAGCTGAGGTTGTCTGCTGAGAGTCACTTGCTGCAGCCAGCCTCAGCAGATGAGGCAGATGCAGAGAGGCTATACAGGCTCTCACAATCCTGTCTGCCCAAGGAGTTAAATCCTGCAGAGAGGGGGTTGTTTCTGTCCAGCTACTTTGCCCAGACATAACAACTCAGTTCCCAGCCCAAGGAGTGTGACCCACAGCTCAGAGAGTTTGGACTTCAGTGGAAAGCTGTTGGACAAATGGAAGGAAAGCTGGTGACTTATTTTGCTACAGATTACCTAGAAATCATGGGAGAGGCAAAACTTACTGGCAGGTGGACCAGCTGGGTCACAGCAGGCACAGATGTCCTAGTCAGGAATCTTTAGTTGGTATTGCTAATGATAATGTTGAGCCAGAATACATACTTACAGGCCACTGATTATTCTCCTTCTCTTTCTAGAGAACAGCAAATATATGTACTGGACTGAAGAAAGAAAAATAGAGATATAAGCAACTACAGAATCTATATAGTCCGGCTACAACAGCACTCAAGGCTTCTAAATTAAGCTGGGAAACAGAAATGGGAAATGAGATAAAATACTGCAGCATTATCAGAGTATGACTAAGCCAGCCAAACTGAGAGTTCTCTTCAACAAAATCACTGTTTAGAGAAAGAAATTCAAATTAATATCATCTACCAAGATTGCAGCAAAGCACTTGGTATGTTGAGAAATCTGTAGTTAGACTGGGGGTGATGGTGAACAAAACAGGATGAGCCAGAGAGGAAGACGTGAGGGGTTCTGCTGCAGTGCGAGCGTGGAACAGTGTTTCTAATGAAGTTCCTCACAGCCCGTTCCTGAGGACTTACTGCCTTTAGGTTTTGCTACTGGCCAGACACAATAAAGAAAGAAATGTGCTGAAAAAAATAAAAAAGGAAAATGGCAGTTTAAGAGGAATCACTGAGGTCATGGAAAAATGGGACATCACTAGGAAGATCATAGGGTATGTATTTAAGCCATATTACCAAGAATTCCTGCTCTAAGCTGAGAACTTAACAGGTAGAAATGAGACAAAGGAGGAAAAGGTAAATGAGACTGGGGAGGTGCTCTCAGCAAAGAGAGAAAAGCCTTAAGGGCAGGGCTTTACAAGCACTCATCTGGAAAAGTGCATGCAGGTCCAAAACATGGTCTCAAACTGGACAGAGTTCAGGGAAGGCTGTATAGGTCATGAATGGGATGTAAAGTTTTATGATAGGAGACCAGAAGAGCTCAGCCTAGTGAAAAAACAGCAGAGAGGTACATGAGTACTGTTTGGAAAAAACAAACAGCAAACAAACAAACAAAAAAACACCACTAGTGAATAAAAAGCAGAGAGGTTGAAGTGTTGTTTAATATAAAGGCCAAGAGTAGTTCAAGCACATAATCCTAGCCCAGCAGGGACATGTTTCAGCTGGAAAACAGGCAGTGCTCCTATCCATCATGAGGAGATCCCAGTCAGGGCACAGAGAGCCTGACCTGCTCACAAAAACATTTTCTGATGTGGCAGCAGTAGTTACATACAGCTGCTTGTCTGGACCCTGCTTGGTCTCTTTAGGTGTCTTCCAAGGCCTAAAATACCTCAGAGAGACGCAGATGATGGCTGTTACCCTGAAGATACTGAATCAACCTTCCGGCTAGGAATGTCTGCATGCAGGTGTAGATGCCAAGCCCTGTGCCAAAGGCCTGGTGCTGCACAACATCACTGTAGTCTGCCCTCCAAATACTGCCCGGTCTTGTCCTGGATTGGTGCTGCCAACATCTTTTCCCATAGGTGACAACACACAAGGAGATGTTTTCATCCACGCTCTGCCAGTGGTATACTGGGGCAGTGCTGCACCCTGGCCTGGTGGAGCTGGTTGCTGCAGAGCCTAGCCAAACCACTAAGACATGATACATCATGATACACAAGGCCTTGTAAGCATGAAGATCTTGTCATGTCTGACAAGTTGCCTTGGGATCTTCACTCCACTTCACTGAAGCACAAACTGGCTGGCTTGAATGGCAACAGGCATTTCCCAACCTTCAGGTGTGGAAGATTTGGCTACAGAGAACCCCCTTCACAGACAAAAAGAGAAGATCAGGTTTTGAAATCACGGTCACTGAGGCACCCTGATACCTTGCCTCCTACTGTGAGAGAGGGAAAACCTAGCAGGGCTTGACATAGCTTCACTGGCATCCCACAGACTTCCAGAAAGAAAGTTAAGAGACTCCCTGGTGAGACTGACATTAGAAACAGTAGATCAGCATTGGACTGCAGTTTGCAGCAGGCAAGAAGCTCTATCTGTGATGGCGTTTCTAAAAAGAGTCTAAAATCTGATCAGCCAAACCATGGCTCAAAGGCACACCACAGCATTTGCTTTCCTCCTCAACAGTGGTGCAACAGACCCACCTAGACCATCTGCAGCAGGCAACAGGTTTGGATATTCCTACCCTGATCTATCTTCCCATTATTTGTCTCCAATATTTGAGAACAGTCTGCACTCAAATGCTTGTCAGCAAAGCTAAGGCACTTGAGAGCATAAAGCAGATGCTGCCAATTTAGCTGACAATACTGTAGCAGTAAAACTGAAAATATAAATGGTCACAGAGGAAAAGAAACAACCCTAGTTTTGTTCTAGGTCTGAATATACAAAGCACCAGCAAAATCTCCTTGTCCAGAAGAATCTGCATCTTTCCTGAAGGTCTGCTAGTACCACAACAGCATTACGTTCTAGGATGGCTGCATCTCTACTGGGACCATACAGCTGCACATATAAGAATGGGGTGTTTCACCATGGCCATTGTGGGAACACAGCAGCTGTCGCCAAGCCATGACCAGATCCACAAACACCGTAGCAAACTGCTCGCCCAGCACTGGAGCCCTCTCTGGTGTTTTCAGCTGTCTTCCCAGGTAGTTAGCGGAAGGTGGCTTAGGGCAATAGGCATCCCACTCCCCTGCCTATTGGGTGAGTTTGCACTGTGCACGCTCCATATGTGCAGCGGAGTGGCTTGGACAAGAGCCAGCATGCAGAAAATGAGAAGCAGATGTAATCTCAGCAGAATGGGAACCATGGGACACAATTAGAATGAGTGTCTCAATAATTAAAACACCCTAATGAGTGTGCCGGCAGGGAAGGTTTCTGCCACCACACTGCAGGTGAGGAACTGTTGCAGTGTCCTCTCCTCTGGACCCGGGCCTGGCATAGAAAGAGCCAAAATTCACTTCCTGAGCTCCCATGAGCACTCTAAAGGGACTCCCTTCTCAAGCCTTCCCAGCCGGCCCCAAGACAAAGTCTCGCAGTGTGGCAGCCAGCCTTTCACGCTGCAGTCCCAAGCAGCCTAGTCTAGTGATAGCTTTTAGGAGGAAAGGGAGAGTTCCATCTCAAGGGAGCAGCTTGGACGTAAGAGCAAGACAGATGGCCTATCAAGGCAATATGGGGAGATTAGCTCCCCCACAATGCCAAAAAAATGTTCCCTCAGGTGGCCCTGTCTAAGCAGTCAAGGACAAAAGGAGGTAAAACCAGATCCAATGAGCTTAGTGGATGAGTACTTCCACAGACAGGAGCAGAGCTGTCGAGTTCAGCTAGAAATGTGAAACAAAGCTTAAATAGATCACAAATTTGCACTCAGTAGATTATTTTCCTTCTATTCTTATTTTCAAGTGAGTGCCATGAAGCTGAAGTGCCCTGAGGTAATTCCTCATCATAGCACATATTTAAGAATTGTTTTATTCTTTGAATACTTACCAACAGCCCGTGCTGTTGCTAACTGAATGATATCCTTAAAGCCTGCACCTATACCTAGCCAGACCTTATCTAGGTTCATCTTTCAGCCATTGGGCCTGGTAACATCTTTGCTGGGTAAAACAAGGTGATATCGCTCTTCTGTTCTCCAGCCAGGCATTAGTACCCTGTAATAAGTAATAGTAATAAGGCATGTCTGACAATCCAGACTTTCACTGAAAGGCTTCTGTTTCCCATCTTCACTCATCGGTGTCATTCTTTACTGGTTTTTCTCAAATTTATTAACATCCTTCTAATCAGCCCCAGTGACTAATGGCAGTAAAGTCATAGCCCTGCTATTGCTCAAGACTGCAGCTTTCCAGATAAGGATCTCATTTGAGTGTTAGTCGTGGCTACACACTGGAGGTCGAGATCCCATTCAGTATTCACCCTGCTTCCCAAAAATGCTTTCATTTTTTAACAAAATACACACTGTTGGCTTGGTGCACCTGCAGAACAAGTGATCAACTTTCTGTATCACTGAAATGCCACCTTAATTACATACAGCTGCCCCAGTATTTACCAGATACTTTTTCAGAGATCACATTTAGTTTTCTTCCAGCCCATTGATCGCTGAAGAGAAGAAGCCCTGCAGAATCCAGCTGACATGCAGTTTCAGTGCTGGTTTCCCCATGGTAGTTACTCGTCAGTCCCATTTCTTTGTTTCAAAACACTGCATGTGTGTGCAGCCCATAGTAACCACCCATCCTCTGCTTGCAGTGTCCTTCCAGAAGGTCAGCAGCCTGGTCCCCTAAAGTACCTAGGCTCTCTGTTCAGTCAGCTAACACTCAAGGGTGCCTCTGAAGGCCTGCAGATGATCTAGTCCAACTGTGAAAGAGTCTAAACCCCATTGCATCTGACAATGGGTTTACTCTAAACCAAGGAGATATGAGCTGGATAGTGGACTGACGGGTGGATGAAAAATTACTTGGACTGTTGGACTCAAAGGTCAATTGTTTGAAGTGGAACAGGCAGTTGATGTTAAGTGATGTTTTTCATGGGACAGTACTGGTGCCAATATAACCTTAGAATCTCAGAAAGCTGAGGAAAAGCTGGCAGAAACCTCAACTAACACAGAGTCCTGCCACCGCACCAGAATAACTCCACACACTGGGAAAGACTGGAGACAGAATGACCAGAGAAAGCAGCTCTGCAGCGAAGGACGTGGAGTCCTGGTGGACAAGCTGGGCAGAAGTCAGTTGTGTGCCCTGGAGAAGATGAAGGCTAACTACCTTATGATGTAGGGTAATTGCGAGCTGAACCCATCAATCAAAACAAAGGCAAGGAGAAGAGCTCCACTGGAGAGTGAAAAAAGGGCGCAATAAAGAGGGCAAAGGGTGCCAGAGCTGAAGGACTGGTCTCCAAGAATTCTGATAACCAGTGAAAACCTCCAGAAATGCCAATGCTCTGGGACAACACAACAGCACACCTTACTGTGGGCGGGACCAACTTTCTTGCCCTTTCCAGAAGTCAGTCACTTCTTTGCTGGTCAGAGTCCAAGAGGGTGGAAAGCAAACTGCCTTTTGCGAAAATTCCCTGCACGCAGCACTTCGAAGACAGTTACTATCTCAGATTTCTGTTTATCACTTAGTAGAATGAAATGCTCCAGCCTCAAAGAAACTGGCAGACTCTTAGCGATGATTTGATTCCTTCATTAAACTGGAGTCCTGGCCAGCTCAGAGCCCCTCCCAGGCCCCTCTTTGGGCTGCAGATACCCGTATTCTCCACTCTAAGCCACTTGGAATCTAGGAGCTGCTGTAAGGACAGGAGAAGAACTACATCTGGGGGTAGGGCTGATATCCTAGGAGATCCCAGTGAAATACACTTCATCCTGATCACAGGTAAACACTTCCACATGTAGATTCCCAGAATGAAACTTTCCCATTGTTAATAGGAACAAAACTTGTCTCCACCTCAACATGAAAAATTGTAATAAAATGTTGCATAAAGCAGATCTGTCATCTTAATTAAAATTTTAAACTGAATGTTTTCATCTAGAAATGAAAAGAGCATTTCTTTGTTCTCAAAATTATTATTTTCCTAAGAAAAATATTGACCAAAACACCAGGATGCTTGATGAAAGTATTGCCAAGAAGTATTTTTCCACAGTGATACAAGGAAATTCAGGCCCTCTTCGTGTACTACCATTAATTTACTGTGTCCTGGAGGAGCTATTCCAGGTCAAGATTGGATCCACCAAACGTGGGGAACTTGCACTGTAGATACACCCCCTTGAGTGGGTCAGCCATTCTACAGTCCGGGTTAGGAAGGGATCACCTTTCCCCAGTCGCCATCAGTTACACTGAGAATGAAGGGAGCCTGGACAGAGAGCTCAGCCACAGACATCGACGCTCCTGCAGTGTTTCTGTGACTCTGTCTCACCACACGTATAACTGCACCACAAGCTCTTTGGCAACAGGACTGTTGCTCACAACAGGCATGGGAAAACCCCACCACCAGTCCTTATCTCAGCTGGGCCTGCCATGCAGGCATTTCCTAGGGCCAGGAGTGAGCTCACCTTCACTGCGGAAATCCTGGGAGACTTGTGTTAAGCCAGGCAGTTCAGAGTGGGGCTCAGAGCAGATGGACATGCTGGTGCTGCATCATGCCATGACGCATCACCAAGCAGGCAATATTTGCAGATGACACAACCGTCCCTGGGAACATGGTGTGCAACTGCCCATGGAATAGTGAGAGACTAGGCTGGAATTTATTTCCCCAAAGTCTACCCCTGGCTGGAAAGAGTCCACACCAGCATCTCAAAGAAAGCAGAGGCTGCCTGTTCGAGCTGCATCTGCACATATGTGAACGGAAGACCCCAGAAAGGGGACACAGAGACTTTTCCTTGAAGGAACCCACGCTTGCTTTGGCCTTGTGAATGTGGTCTGCCCCCCTCCCAGTATCAAAAGCTACAAGTGAATCATGTGAAGAAGGTATGTCAAAGGACTGACTTTGAGTAAGCATTTGTGATTGGGAGTGTGTGACTCATTAGAAATGTTTAATGATGAATTCATAGAGACAAGACCTTAGCACATCCCTCAAGTTCTCTTAAGAAAAGCTGAGAACCAGTCATTATTTCTTGGGGCTTGCACACAAATACAGACACGTTCCCTTATCCAAATACCCAAATCCGCCCCCAAGAGCACCTGCACACTCCAAGCTCCTCCCAATACACACGCGCGTGTACACACACACACACACACTCCCAGCACTCACTGTATACACAGCGCATTCGTGTACACACAGCCTCTGTATGCATGCAGGCACGCAACACATATGCACTATATAAGCCCCCACCACATACACACTCATCCTCTCCCTCCCACACCCCCCGATGAGTACACACACAGTCTGGTATGCCTACAGAGACCTTTCTTTTAGTCCTTGAACAGGCCAGGCCCCATGTATCACTGATCTGCACCCAAAACCCTCGCCTGGTCCAGCAGCCCTGTTTGTTGTTGTTGTTTTGTTTATTTTATTTTATTTTATTTTATTTTATTTTATTTTATTTTATTTTATTTTATTTTATTTTATTTTATTTCTGAGAGTCCTTCATGAGACTGGGCTCTCCAATCCCTGGGTCCTTACATCTAATTCACCCTACTAATGACTCTGCAAAATATAGAATATCCCAACACATCTCACTGCCTCCTCCAGGGCCTTTCCCAACAAGCTCAGGTCTCAGGGATTAGAAAATCCCCTTCTAGCCTATTTGTCACCCCAACCTGGAGACAACTTCGTGTATGTTCTGTGCTGCTCTCTCTCCAGGACCTGTGAAGCTCCTGCCCGGTGATGTGCACTACACATGGTCCAACGCCATAAGCAATGAGAGAGCTTCTGAGTGCAGGTGCAGCAGGGGCTGGTGTCCAGGGGACCTTCTGCAGGGAAATGGTTGAGGAAGATTGGGAACAAAGCTAAGCTGTCTCCACAGAGATTCTCCATAGGCAGTCTATGTGTCTTAATTTTTTTTGAATTATCATTTTTTTCATGTTTTTAATAGCCATTAAAGGAAGATGGGATACTTGCCTTCCATCAGCACAAATACAGGGACAACAGTTTGTAATATAACTGTTGAGAATAAGTTTTTATGCTCTGAGCAAACAGTACACAGAAATGCTGACTAATTCTTATAAGATGGTACGTAATAGTATTATTTTTAATTAGCAATTAAATGACTTGGTAATTTCTCGCATTTAAATAGTAATGGAAGTACAAACAATGCTAAGCACATTAGGTCTTTAGCATTTAATTACCAGGCTCTTCTATGAATTATTTAGCAAGTGGGCAAATATGCTGCTACAAAGAAATCCATTGCTGCAATTAGAAGATTTTAAATTACTTCTTGGTCTGAATTGCTGTCCTGCCTGGAACCATTCATATGCAACTGTATGCATAGCAGTGCCTGGGTATTTCTGTGGATGGTGGAGCTGAATTCCCCAGAACAACAATCCAGCCTGGCTGTAAACGTGCGGGTGGTGGTTACCCACCCCAACCTGCCCTCCACCATAAAGCTGAGCTCCCTTGCCATCCTGCAGCACTGTGGGTCTCCACACTACCATGTGTGCAGCTTGCACCAACAAATTACAACAAGCTACTAGATAGCTAGAGCTATCTTCAGGAAAGTTTTAAACAAGAAATGTTTTGGACTCATGAAAGCATAAGCATCTCTTTATACTATCTGTCCCCAGCACTGAAATAAGTCGAAGGATGCTCAGAACAGTCACTTGCTTTGCTAAAACACATTTGATGGGGATTCTCCCAGAACTCCCTTGTAACCAGTCTGCATCTCACTCATATCTAACCTAAATCTCATTAGCTCCAAATTAAACTGATCACTTCTCATCTTGTTCCAGCAGATGCAAAGAACAATTGATCACTTCATAACAGCTTTATGTATTGGGAAGAGTTCACTCCCTTTCTTTGATCAAATTCAGCTTGCTCTTTCAGCCCTCCTGGTCCTTCTTAACTCTCTCAGGCCTTGTCGCTTTCTCCAGCAGAGTGGGAGCAATGTTGAGAAAACACAGGGCTCTGCAGAAAGATGGCAGAGGGATGCAACTCAGGTCAGGGAATCAGGCCACCCAGGAAAAACTCTGCCAAGACTTCCTGTTCCCACTCTTCTATATGGTTTCCCAGACTAGCTGCAGAACATATTTCTCAAATCTGGGGGAATGTAGGACAACCCAAGGAAAAGACAATTGCAAGAGGAGCATCCCATTCCATCCCATCCCATCCCATCCCATCCCCTCCCATCCCATCCCATCCCATCCCATCCCATCCCAAACAGCACTGAGTCTGCTTGGTGGAAGGGAGGCTGGTTCTGCTCTGCCTGGGATGCAGCCAGACAGGGCTGGATTGCACTGCATTGTGCAGGAAAGACATTTCCTACCAAGGTCAGTCACAAGGGGGAGAACTACAGCCTGGTAGAGTCTGCCGTAGGGCTGAAATTGGATCATTTCTTGACAAGCCTCCTGCTCAGATAGTAGCATCACCACCAAGCCCAAACACTTGTCAGGTAGTGTATTCAACAGTAGCTCCAATATCAGAGGAAAATAGATAATATTAACACAGACAGCCTTAAAATAATGCATTGCCCCTCAAACCGTACTTCTCAGCCCTGCGCATAGACATGTTTCCAAATCAGCAAACATCTCCCTGAGGACTTGAATTATTCAAACCACTTTGGCAAGATAGCCCACGCTTTGCCCAAAGTTGCTCCACATATCCATTCCAGCAATGGCAGCGTGTGAAACCATTTCCTTTCTGTGCTCTGGGCTTCCCATCTGCCAGCAGACAAGACTGTGGCCTGACACCCACACAGGAGAGGGGACAAGGAGGAGTTGCACAGGATGCTTTCCTAGCAAGGACTGTGACTTCTCACCCCTTACCTCGCCCTGACTGAGGTAATAACAAAACAAAGGCTGTGACAAAGCAAGCTCCTGGGGAGTTTTTTTAATTCCTTTGCTCAGTGACAAGGAGACTGGAACTGGGAGGGACCCAAGAACCAGTCAAACTGGCCTGCTGAAATCAAAGGCTGTACAAATCCTTTCAGAGATCATTCTTTGACCAGTCCAGCCCAGCTACTTTTCACCAGGGCTGTTCCAAAACCCACTGCCCGGATGGGCTCGTTTCTGGCTAGAAGGTATTCGTAGCTAGGATGTGGTTCTTGTTCTTCTTCCAGCACCAGCCTTTGCCTGCCATTGCCAGTTATACTCCTGCCCATTTAAGATGGTGGTCAGACCCCCTCTTTGTCCTCATTTCACTAAGAAAAATTACTTTCATTTCTTCTGTCCTGGGGCTGGCTTTCTTCAGTCCCAGTCTTCCAGACCACCTTGTCTCCTAACTCCACGGTCCTGCATTACTCAGATTTATTTATTTATTTATTTATTTATTCATTTATTGCTGTGACACCCACAGCTCCACAGAGCCTGCACAAGGCAGTGCTGAGTCCAAGTGCCATGCCTCCAGAAGCCAGGCCAGGATCCCTACGCAGGGTTGCTGCTGACCCTTCTGCCGCTTGCTGTGTTCAGACAACAGGAGGAGGAGGGAACATGCACTGGTGAGGCCTGTTCAGTACCTGTCCTTGTGTTAGAGACTGCGGTGTCTCAGCTTCTCCTTCCACCATATCATAGCTGGGAAGTCCATGCCATACACTTGAGCCATGGTCTGGCCACTATTGGCAACTACAAAGTATGTGAAACATCTCCTGAGGTTCCTGACAAGTAAAAAGCAGAAGCCAGAACGGCAGGTTCCCAAGACCGTTTCCTGTCCTGCCCACCCTGGGCTCTGGTTAGCCCACCACTGCTCTTGGCTGTGATTGGGAAATGAACACCCACAGTTCAGGACATAGATGCTTGAGGCCAACCGTATCCTGCTGACGTCTTCAGATGGACAAGCCATAACCCATCTTGGTGATCTCACCACAGTGCTGGGGAACAATTCTGTAACTTGTCACCTGTATCTGGATTGGCCTTTGCATCTGTAAGGCAAACCATCCTGGGCTGCATTAAAAAGGGCGTAGACAGAGGCAAAGGAAGGTAACTGCTGAACAGGGGTAAACTGTGTCCAGTAAAGAGACATTGCCAAACTGGAGAGAGCTCAGTCAGAGGCCACCGCAACACCTGGTGACTGAGAACATGAGATACTTGACTTGTTCAGCCTGGAGAAGACTAGAAGTTTACCACTGCCACTCTGACAGAGAGCCAGAGAACAGGTTCATCTCCGAAATGTACAGTGACAGAGGAAACAGGCACAAGCTGAAATAGGATAAAAATTCTTCACCAAAAGTGGTGCAGCTCTGAGGCAGGGACCAGAGAAATAGAGAATCCCTACAGGACAAGGAGCATAGCAACATAATCCAACTTTGAAGCCAGCCCTGCTCTGAGTAGAAGGTCGGATTAGAGACTCCAGAGGTTGCAGGAGCTTGTTCCATCACAATCTATTACAACTTTCTATAAAATGCCACCTTGTTCCCTAGGACAGGGCAGGGAACCAAGGTTGAACCCAGGACTTCTGGTATTAAATTCACAAAGCTCCTGTGTTGAAATAAGATGTCCAGGCTTGCTGCTGGCTCTCAGACCTGGTCAGACCTCTCCACTGGGGAGGACTATCCCATCTATTCCAACAGGGACAGTTCTGGTTTCAATCCAGCTCCAGCTGGCTCCTGCTAAATCCAGAAAGCAGCAAGAAGAGAAAAAAACAGCAACCAGGAAAGGCCAGGTCTGGAGGGAGCACAGGAAACAAACTGCATAGTCAGGGTATCCCTACAAAGAGACAAGCTGATGAAACAGCATAGTAAGAGTTTTCTCTGCTGTGGTACTGACGAGTACTGTCCAACCCATACTCCCCACTCAATAATAAATCCAAAGGGACAATAACGTTTTCAAACACCAATGTGTGTTAATTGGTCTCATTAAGGGATATCAAAAGAAAAAGAGCAAACACCCTGCCTTTGGAAGTCGTACGCTCTGGGAATTTATCCCCTTCACACACACGGTTCAGAGGCAAGTGGAAGCAGGAGAGGGAGGGAGGGAAGCAAAAGTACAGATGACCTTGCTAGAATTGGCCCATCCAAGGCTGCCTGGAAGAGGTCCCCACCTCCTCCACAAAGCACTGGAACTGTTTACGCACCTGCAAAGTTTGGGCATGAGGGCTGTATGGCCACACTGCAAATCCCCTGGGAGACCTGAAGAAAATCCCTCCAAATTTTTGCAGGCAGATGCATGACACTGCAGGACCAAGCGGATAAGCTGAAGCAGCCAAAGGTAACAATCCCAGAACAGAGCCACTCCACAATAGTGTCAAAACGTCTCCCATCAGCTAAGATGAGCTGATAAAAATGCAGATCGATTCCAGGGCTAGGCCTCCAGCTCATGTAAATCGATGCTGTTCTCATGACTGGAGCAGACTGCTGTTAACTCAAACTAATGTTATCTATCGTCAGCAGCAGGAGAGACAAAGCTGCAGGAAGCCAGGGTATCCCATTTCTGCTTCCCTTAGGGAAGGTGCTAATCAAATCTCACTTCTGCCGGTTTCCAGCATCTGAGGCACTCCCCTATGCCAAGCTATATTTAAACAAGCAGCAAATGAGCCACACGGACAAAGGAACTGGGAGCTACTGTGTTGTTGACCCTCTTGCATCTAACCTGATCCAGTGCCTGCTCCGGGGCTGTGCTGGGGTGTGGGGGTGGGCATGAGAAACCAATTTCTAGAACTAGGGGCAATCATGAACCTACTACAGACACAGCACTGCCCTGGATCACAGCAAAGGCTCAGGCAGATCCTTCTGAGCCATCATCATCTCCTTACTCCAGGCTGTAGCCAAAGCTGCCCAAGACTTCTCCAGTGCATAACACCATGGCCAGGGATGCATGTGTTTTGGAATGGTGGGATGAGTGATGCAAGCAGGACAGCCAGGCTAAACACTCCTGCCTGAGCTGATGGCTTTTTAGTGTTTGTGGAGACCCAGGACCTTGCTTTTCTAATCCACTGACAGCTCAGATGTCTGGCACAGGGCAAGGCTCTTCAATCCGTACTGTGAACTTATTTTGGAGTGCAAAAGATAGCCCTGATGTTTGATGATGCCTGTTATATTTGTCTACTGGTAGCAGATATTTCAGTGCTAATGAACCCTGGGGATCTTCCACAGGCACCAAAAGATCACCTTCAAATCAAGAGTTTGCTGGTTCCTATATGCTCAGTTGTCCTGTTAGCTATTGGCAAAGGCTGTCTTACAACTGAGTCTCTCCCCACTGCTCTATATCTGGTAGGAACACCATGAAGACATTCTGATCTGCCAGTACTTGTTGGCTGGTCACAAAGCCCTGCCCAATTCCTGACCCCACAGCTCAGCATTAGCTCCT